>MU826459.1:17515-33630 GCA_029204205.1 Desmophyllum pertusum
TGAAGTTTGAGTAGGAATTAATAAATAATCAGTCATCCACATATGCTATTAAATTAAATAATCAGTCTATGAGGATGAAGTCCGGCAAGTCAGTTACATGGATAGCTTGGAGTACAACAGTTTAATATCTTGTTTATCTTTTCAAGCGGGGTTTTCCAAAATAAATAAATAATACTTGCCAAACGTTTTAAAAGACAATTTATATGTAGGCTGTGGATGTATTGTTTTCCAGCTGCCCTTGAAGAGTTTGGCCTTTAATGAATTAACCACACCAAATATAGGAGAGTGGTCTGAGCTGTCTACAATCAGCCTGCATTGAAGGGGACATCGAGACTGTCGTCGCAATCCTAACTTACAGTCCAGACAAACTTGATAGTGCCATAGCTTTGGGTGTCAAGATTGGTCACAACTCCTCGAATTTTGCTGGTAAATCGATATTGACTGCCTTGCGACAGCAGGACTCTGCAAAGCACAGGCAGATAAGCGATCTTGTTGAAAAGCTAGCAAAGAATTTCCAGTCTCAGTTCGCTTCTACACTTGGCTTGCAAGGAAAGGGACATGCTGAGCATCTTCGTAGGCTACTTGATATTGGGTGAGCATGTTGACTCGGTGTGGTCAGATCAGTCAGAAAATAAAGAAACGCCTCTGATGTTGGCAGCCAGGTATTAATGAAGAAGACGCTGTAGAGTTTCTTGTCGAAAGAGGTGCCTCTCTAGAGATCATGGATACAGAGATTGCACACCATTTCACCATGCTGTCATGGGGGTAAAACGAGAAATGTGCTACGTTTAATAGAGCTTGGAACTGGATGTTTTGATAGAAAAATGACCTTAAATATTCAGCCGTTCATCTGGCCGCTGAGAAATGGTCACACAGAGGTTATCAGACTCCTTTTAGAGCACGGTGCCAATGCCAATAAAGCCTGTTTTTTCGATGGTGTTACTCCTCTCATGTTAGCTGCAAAAAACGGTCATCTAGAAACCATTCACTTGTTACTAAAGAATGGAACAAATGTCAATGTAGGCGACGAAGACAATCGCCTGCCACTGCATTACGCTGGCTGAAGGAGACCATACAGAAGTAGTAAAAATACTTGTTAGAAAAGGTGAAAATTTATTAGCAAACACATCTGATGGGGACTCGGTTCTCCACATGGCCACTCGCTTAGACGTGGTGAGTTTCCTTGTTAAGGAAGGTGCTGACATTCATGCAAGAGACTTCAGTGGAAAAAGACCGTTACATTTCGCCGCTGAAAAGGCCAATCTGACACGGTCGACTATCTCTTAAAGAGAGGGAGTTAGCATCAACTCACGTGATGAGTTTGGTTTTTCGCCCTTATACTATGCGTTTCACGGCGGTCCATACTGCTGCCGGCTAAATTTTTTGATTGACAGAGGGTGTGAGCTTGAGCTTACAAACGAAGAAAATCCCTCTGGGTTTGTTTGAGGCAGATTTATTAGAATTAGCCGCTACAGAAGGCCTCACAGATGTTTTACACCTTCTTCTCGACAGAGGTTCCTCTGTGGATGCAGTCGGTAGAAGTAGACAAACAGCTCTGATGGCAGCAGTTCTGGCTGGAAAATGTGATACAGTAGCTTTTCTCTTAGACCGAGGAGCTAACATCAATGGTTCTGATGTGGCAAAAGCAGCAAGGGCAAAACACACTTGCTCTGTCGATGAAAGCAACGAGCATGAAGATAGTGAAGAAGAAGATGAATATGATTATGGTGTGTCACTGAGACCCAACCGAGGTCAAGCACAGGACCCCCTTGTACTACGCCATAGAGGCGGAGCAACGGGAAGTTGCTAAACTTCTGATAGAACGGGGAGCTCATACTCTTAATTCTGATGACGAACGTAATTCTCTTGCACAACTTGCTGCGCACCATGGCCTCTTTGATATTCTTGAACTTCTTGCCAATAAGGAGACCTTTAGTTTTGACAAATTGGAAGACGGAGGTGAAACTCCACTGACCTTAGCAGCTGGTCGTGGGATCTTGATTCAGTTACTTTCCTTCTACACAAGGGTGTGGATGTAAATGCAAAGAATAACTCAGGCGACACAGCTCTTTCTTGTGTTCTTCGGTGCACAACGCGTCCAAGTGTAACTATGGAAATCGTTAAGCTCCTTATTTCATTTGGTGCTGACATTAATAGCAAGAACGACAGATCTGAAGTGCCTCTTCAGATAGCTGCTAAGATGAATTTCGACCAAGTAGCTGAGGCTTCTTCTTGAATTTGGTTGTGGAGCAAAAATTAAAGACGCCTTTTTCGTGTTCACCCCTTCACGACGCTGCCGAGAACGACAACGGTAAACTTACTGAGATGTTACTTCAGTACGGGGTTGATGCCAATAAAAAGGAATACTTGAATGGGAGGACGGCCTTGCACATGGCTGCATTTTCGAACAGTACCCACGCAGCAAAGGTGTTGTTAGAACATGGTGTTGACCTGGAAGTCACAGATACGATGGGTCGAACACCTCTTGCTCTAGCAGCAGAGTTCGGTCATCGTCTTATGATCGAATTTTTAGTTCAGCAGGGAGGCAATGTTCATGCAAAGGACAAATTTGGAAAGACCCCACTTTTCCTTGCTGTAGAAAGCCTACTCTGTGAAGGGTGTGACTTCAAAACCCTGCTAGAACATGGGAGCTCTGTAAATGTCACCGACCAGTATGGAAGATGCCCCATTCATTATATAACCGATGATACCACGGTGGAACTCTGTGAACTTCTTTTAGAGTATGGAGCTTGTACTAATCTTCCAGATGAAAACCGAGAGACGCCTTTGCATTTTGCAGCATCAGTTGGTAACACTGCTTGTATAGAGTGGCTCCTTCAGCATGGTGCAGACGTGGGAGCCTTGGACGTGGCGAATCGCACCCCTCTTCATGCAGCCGCCTACATGGGTCGCAGAGAGTCTGTCGAGATGTTAATTCAACATGGTGCTAATGTTTGCTTAGCTGACAACCTTGGATGGCTACCTCTGCACTTTGCTGCCGCGGGGCAGGGTTTTGATGCTGCCGAGGTTTTGTTTGAAAATGGGAGTGATATTGCAGCTGTCGACCAAAGAGGGAGAACTATCCTTCATCTGGCAGCACGAAACGGCTTGTGAAGAGTTGATTGAATTTCTGATTAGCCATGGACACGACGTCAATGCAAGAGAACTTAGTGGACGTACAGTGCTTGGAGCAACAGTCGAAGGTGGGATGTGGAACTGGGACTGGGATTTTCTAGAATTGTATCTCAACAATGGAGGTGACAAACACGCTGTTGATAAGATAACTGGTCGAACAAACACTTCATTTTGCAGCAGCAACTAATTTTGTGTCCTTCTTTGGACACTCTCTTAAACGAAGGATTGGAGCTTGACGCAAGAGACAAATATGGAGACACGCCTCTACACAGGGCAGCAGCGACATGGAAATCCAGAGATTATACGACGTCTTGTTGGCAGAGGAGCGGACTTGTCTGCTGTGAACAACAGAGGTCAGACGCCATTGATAGTCAGCTTTGCCGCCTTCAACAAGCTTTAGAAGGAATAGAAGATTTTATTAGAAAGTGGGAAGCGACGTACAAATGGCAGATAAAGATGGCAACACAGCCCTTCATTATGCTGTCAGATGGGAACAGAGCTCCATTGTGAATGCTAATAATAAAAATTGGTGGAGATGTTAATGTGGTCAATCTAGATGGTCGTACTCCTCTTCTTGAAGCTGCTGGTTGCTTTTCATACTCGATAGGTGTCGTAAGGGTTCTGTTGAAAGCAGGGGGCAACATTCATAGTCGAGATAACCAAGGAAATACGCCTCTTCACAGAGCCATTGCACGAGGTATAGTGAGGATTGCAGAGCTGTTGATAAAGGAGGGAAGCGATGTTCATGCAACTGACCTACAGGGACGAACATGCCTGCACATGGCGAGTTATTTTGGTGAACAGGGAAACTTTGGAACTCGTCATTCTGCATGGAGGACAAGTTAATGCTGTTGATGAGCGTGGTTCCACTCCTCTTCACCTCGCTTTGTACGCAAACAGAGAAAGGTTGCTAGTGAATACTCTGCTGAAGCATGGCGGCGATCCTGAAGCTGTAGATTATAAAGGCAGTACTCCTCTACATGTAGGCTGCTGTTCAGGGACGATAGAAGCCGTCTCAGCTATGATTGATCACGGAAGGTGAGATAAGATGTGGATGTCTTAAATTATAGCTCCCCCCGGTTTTAGGTAGGTTTATCGACTTGATCTAAGACGTTTTACTCAGGTAATCTGGTAAACAGTCAAGAGAGACATTTGATGTCTGGGTCGGTCCTTCTCGTCATGATTTTTTCAGCAAAACGTGTCTGTCTCCCTGAAATTACGTAACACTGAAACGGAAAGGATCCAGAAAGGAGACCATTAACTAAAACGTAACACTTACACACTTTAAATCTCTTTCACCCCACCCCGTGTGGGGCATAGTTATTTCAAGACACCTTTTTATCCCATTCTGTTCTGCGCTGGTCTCTCCAGCTGATGCCAGTAGAAGCCCGCCTCTCTTATTTCACCTTCTATCGTCCATCGCCAGCTCGGTGTTTCAAGGCCACCTTCTCTTTCGTTTACCAAAAACGTGAAAAGCTCTTTATTGTCCAATTTCCTGGAGTAAATATTGACAACATTTTGCTGATTTACATTATGATTTTGTTTTCAGCAATATCGAAGCTAGAGACGCTAAAGGTTGCACTCCCCTACACATCTGCGCAGTTTTTGATCACAAGCTCAATGCTCGTCTACTTCTCGAAGGAGGAGCAGACATTGAGAGCAAAGATAATGAAGGCAGCACCCCTCTACACCTGGCTTCAGCCTTCAGTGATGTGGACATGGTATCTCTGTTTCTTGAACATGGAGCCAGTGTCAACACAAGGGATTCTGAAGGAAGCATTGCTCTTCACACAGCTGCTGCACTCGGGAAGACAGAAATCGTGCGGCGCTTAATTGACGCAGGAAGTGACGTCAATGCGCTTGATGCTAGTGGAGACACACCGCTGCACGTGTCTGCAAGCTCGGGTAACGTGGATGTAGTGCGCATGCTGCTGTATAATGGAGCAGATTTGTGTGCATTCGACAAGGAAGGGTTTACCCCGGCTGGATGTGCTAAACTGTTTCACCACAAGCAAGTGGAAACAGTGTCTTGAAGAAAGACTTAAATGATGCTTTTGTGTATGACGAAACTGAATGGTAGCTATAGCTGAAGAATGGCACGAATTAACAGGCGTTCACTCAGAATCGACCCGTTTTATTGCCACAGTTAACAACTTTTTTCTAACCTTTGACTGTAATTCTCAATAAGATATGAATTACCTAAGGGTTTATAAATCCCGCGGGGACTCCCATATAAAAGGAAAGACAGGAGTGATCATCGAAAGTTTGAAAAAGAACCCCGAAAAGGTACCAGAATCATCGCTTTGTTGTTTGGCTCAAGTTCATTTTTACCCCTAAGAGGTACCAATTCTAAATCAAAACTAGTTCCTGACATATATTTTTCCGGCTTCAGCGCCCTCCTAAAATGTACCGGCTGGCCCTAGGCGGTACCAAGCAACGAATTTAACCCTTAAAAGGAACAACGATCACTTCAGTCACTTTGATATGGGAGCCCCCCCCCCCCCCCCCCCCCCCCCCCCCCCACCCAGCCATAACGTTTGTTTAAGAAACAGCCATTGATTATAAGTAAAACTGAATTAGATACATTTGGTTGTAAAAAAAATAATGTATTTGATAGCAAAATCAGTAGAGATTAGCCTACCACAGTGCAATTTAGTACAGTCGAACCTCTGCTGACGGACACTTCTCGTAAGCAGACACTCATCATCTATCCAGCTCCCGGGAGCCGGGAGCCAGCTACATATAAACATTACATTTTTTTAACCGCCCATAAGCGAACACAGGCTCGACTGTATTTCATAAGCTCTTTTCTGTCTACCAGTGTACAAAATGTCCTAAATTTGATACAAATCAAGGCGAAATTATAGCAAAATTTATACAGGTTTCAAGCTACCTTATTACATGAAAGTTTTGAGACCTGATTTTTTTTAAATCGCGAAAATAAGCTGCGCGAAATTTAAATGTACACCATGCTAGTTCATTTTCAGGAGGACCTAGAAAAAAATAGAAAAAGAAACCCAGACATCTCTCTCGTAGCGTGGTCATTTCCGGCCATTGACACTGATGACGGTGACGCAGCACTCCAGCGATCCGTGCAGTGTATCTGATTGGTTGTTGCTCCCGAAAAACCAATCGGATACACCACATGTAATAATGATCTCTGTAGTGTTACGTTCGGTATGAAATATTTCTACTTTGCCTGGGGAGAACTCACGCCTAGTTGTTTATTATTTGATTTTCGGCGTTAGCCTGAATTTCAGCCGTCTCCTCTGTCGCTTACCCCCGCGAGATAGTGAGTAGCTACAGAGAAGACGGCTGAAATTCAGGCTATTTCGGCGGTTGCGAAAATTAGGATTGGATCTCTAGAAGATGGAGAGGAGGGAGAGAGTACACTCCACTTGTGCCCCGTACAGAGAACTCTGTCCAAGACGGACATCCTCGGGGCCAGCTCTAGCTGCCCGCCTTAGAGAGGCCTCCGCCTTAGAGAGGCGTCCGCCTTAGGGTGTTTTAGAAAATCTAAAATTACCACTGTTAGAGTTATTAGGATACTAAACAGGAAAAATAAGGATAGTCCGGAAACTAGTGTGAAAGTTAATTAGAGCCATACCAGCAAAACGAGATTCTGGTACATTCAAAATGTTCGACGATTACCCCCGGCCTGTCCGGCTTTTGAGTCCATCCCGGGAAATTGAGTAGTAGAGATGGTGAACGGTTGTACGGTGGCATGATTATATTTTTTATTCTCGTCACAGAGAACCCGCATTTTTGAAAGTGACGGGGATGCTCGTCAGAAATTTCAAATAACACCCCTAAAAGGGACCAATCTCGGCGTTTACGAGCATCCCCGTCACTTTCGTATGGGAGACCCCCCTCTCTCCCCACGGCGGTTCTCGAGCCGTTTTTGAAGCGATTTGCGTGAAGCCGTTTCTCAAAGGCGGATTTCAAACAAGATCGTTTTAGCCGCGTCGGAAACTGGACTCAAGAGTAACGTATCCTGTTTCATCTATATTAACCATTTAAAATCTTTAATAATTAATTGCAACACGAGACAATCTCGTTAATGGCTAATAGATGACGAGATCGTCTCGTGTTGCAATTAATTATTAAAGATTTAAATGGTTAATATAGATGAAACAGGATACGTTACTCTTGAGTCCAGTTTCCGACGCGGCTAAAACGATCTTGTTTGAAATCCGCCTGAAGAAACGGCTTCACGCTGGTGCAAATCGCTTCAAAAACGGCTCAAGAACCAACCTCGTTCCCAGGGTCTCTCTTCTTGCCGTTAAGGTTGCTCAAGAACGACACCAAAACACAGGTAAAATCAATATCTCTTTATTATTACATGAATGATGAGTATTATTAGTTAAAACTAGGGCTTCCATATTGAAAGTGAAGTGCTGCCGCATCTTCTTGTAGTTGTCGTTGTCCCCTGATACATGTATACATGAAACGTATAAAGATCAAAGGTTGTTGGAGATTTGTTTAAAAAGAGAACGTGGTTTTGTAGCAGGCTAAATTGTTTATAAAGAGGCTATAGACCCAAAGTTCAGTTCGTGTTGTACGCTAGAAACAAGGCGGCTTGGTATTTTAAAACAATGTCACGCAAGACCCGTTCGTGCAATAGCGTCTCGTCCGTCTCAAAATAACAAAGCCAACATCTGGTAGTGACAGGACGACTACAATATCACAGCCAGATTTTAATAGCACACTATTTTGCTACTGCTGTGGTATAAATTCGTCTTTGCTTTCCAAATATTTAATTTCGATGTGATTCAAGTAAACCAATTGTGAACACAGTGCAACGTGCGTGCGTGAAATCGTAAGAACAACCGATAATAAAGGCATAACTTGGTATCAGGTACGGAGTACTATACTAACAATGCAGGCTTGTTTATAACAGTTCATGCGTGCAAAACAATATAAATAGTCATCACCAATCAGATTTGTCACGCGGAGTGGACTGGGTACTGCTAACAGACATCCACCTTCCAGAAATCTTGCTGGAAATTCAGAAATCGAAATTAGGAGGCTGTCCTGTGCGGGCAGCAAAAATGCGGGTTCCCTGTGCTCTCGCCGTTGGCGTGACGGGTGTATCGTCTGTATCGATTACACCAACCTCGATTCCAGGCTCTCTCTCCTTTTCCTCAACGACAAGGGAGGAAAAGGAGAGAGAGCCTGGAATCGAGGTTGCGATTACACAGGGAACGTCTGGGAACGTCACGGAAGATTATGGTACTTAAAGGCCGTTTACACGACACAAAAATTGAGTCCGGACCCGTCAAAAATTGGTCCGGACCCGATAATTTTTGTAAAGAAACAGTCAAGTTTTCGCACGCCATAGGCGCCTATGGCCCCGCGAAAACTACAAACATTATCGGGTCCGGACCAATTTTTTTTTCGTGGGGGAGGAAAGATTGCGTGACGAGCCCAAAGAGCGTCCTGCGTAGGAAGCCAGGTTACTTAGCGATTCTATTTTCATATCAGCTTGAAGAGTACCCGGTCAGCCCAGTGCAGGGAAAAGCGATGAATAACTCCATTCGAAGACGCGTGGTAAGTTTTGATTCATTGCTTTTTTTATATTGAAAGCTAACTTAACATTGTAATAGACCGAAAGTACGTTTTCTTACAATATTAGACCGAGTCTCGAACAACACTAGTGACTACATGTACAGTCATACATCTTTATTATAAGCTTATGGCTCCGTCAATTCCAAGCCCGACCATCCACCCCCGGGCATTTGTCGGGCATTTTACAACTGGGCTGGAATTGACGGAGCCATTATATACATATGCTTAAGCTTATTTATAGACCAGACTCTGAGTAGACTATTATACATGACGATGTCCGATAATGTTTAGCCATTTCCTCTCTATTATTATAAATGTTACAATAAAGTGGCAGTCAATTTACAACTTTTTTCATTTAATAAGTTAATTTTAATCTGGGATTTAAGCGGAATTTTAAGTTTATTTAAGCTTATGTTCGCTCTTTTATTCTCGACAAATTAAACGAAACAGTCTTTACCGGCGTAAAGGAATCAATTTTGAACAGAGAATGTACAAATCATATAGCTATAGCCTATGAATAGGCTCCGCGGTGGGGATGGGGTAAAAAAGAAAATGGCGTGCGAGCCATCTTTTTATCCCATCCCCACCACGGAGCCTATTCATAGGCCAACATAGCTGAGACTTCCGATTTCCAAAGTAGTATTGCGTGACAAGTACCGTACTGTTTTGCTATCGTCACGCTACACACGTTTTCGGTCATTATGTTGCAACATCACTGATCACAGGCCCGTAGGGAGGGGGTGTACTCTAACTTGCTAACTTGTGTAGTTTGAAAATGAAGTTTGAATCAACTGGTTCATCGTAGATTGCAGTACAGGCGGGGTTTTTTTCCTGGTTCATCCAATAAACCATTAACAGTCGCAGCTTTGAATTTAGTGGTACTTGTTTACATATCATCTTCATCAACAAAGATAACATCAAGCGAGTCATTTTCATCCAAATATTCACTCCTTTGGCTTGAAAATCTCATTTGTAGATTTGTTGCGTGACACATTTTGGACCAGATCTTGAGATTCTAAGCAGAATTTAACGATAAATTTGACCTAAAAATCCTCCGCGGAATCATTATTTGAAGATGGAGTTTGCCCATATTTATCAGCAAGCCATGGGAGTGGCTTCTGCTATTAATGTGCCAGACCCATGCCCCAGCTACCAATCCTGAGGAGTACTATTGAAGGAACCTATTTTGTGTCTGCCTTCCTTTTATGACTTTTATGTGCTGTAATAAAATTTATTATTTAATAATAATAATAATAATGTAATTGAAGGTATGTTTCTTTCATCCGGGTATTCTCTAAAATTGTAAATAACATGTCACATACAGTTTCTTTTTGTGAAAAAATCCAATTTGAATTTTAAAAGTTTACGTTTCGCTTTTGGCTGCAGGCCTGGTTTCATATCAAACTGCCTTCAAAATGCAGGAAATGCAGTCTCAGACAACCTAATTTTTCAACCCCCCTACTAACTCACACCTCCGCCGCATGAGTGATCACACCTTCGGCACTCTCACGCACCTCCCCACTGCTCACTCTGTATGGGATGATAGTCCATTGCTGATTATACCCAGCATTTTGTCAGGTGCCTATTTATACTCCTGGGTGGAGAGAGACACTGTGAGAGCAAGTTTTATTGCCCAACACAATGGCCCCACACCATGGCCAGCCAGTGCTCAAACCTAGGTCGCTTGATCCAGAGTCCAATGCACTAACCACTAGCCCGCTGCTCCACCCACATCCCTGAGGCTAAAAGACAACTGCAGCCTCTTTATAAACTGGATCCAGCCTCAGGATCGATATGCTGGCTTGGGCCTGTTTTATTTGTTAAAAACTATTAATTCTCTACAATTTTATTCATACCTTTTATTCTATAAAATCTTTCTAGGATATTAAAGAAAGTTTGATTTAAGGCCAGACAGTGTAGTTCATTTTGGCCTGAGGCAGACATTTAGCTTCAGGGACAAGCCTTGGTGATTCACCCCATGCCCAGGCTTGGCCCCCCTCCTCTCCAATATGCCCAATTTGCCTTTTTGAGTCTGGTTCTACTTCCATAATTATTTTTGTAAACTATATATATTCACATGAATTATGGACAAAGAGCATTGTATCAAGTAATCAGCAATGTTTGGCTTGGTCCCACAAAATTATATTCTGGAGTGCATACATACATGTATGTAAACAACTTATTCACATCATCAATAAATATATTGTTTGAGACTCAAATAAATTTGTTCACTGTTAATTCAGGCCAAATTTTTTGGGGGGTTTATTTTTCTGGATTTTGCATTTAAATTGTTCATTGTTATCAAGTCTAGACCTGTCTACATGAAGAAAGCAATTTGTTTTTACCCAAACAAGGAAGTAAAATTCTACCCACACATATTATTTGTCACCTTAAAAAAACACACGGCAAAACATGGTCATATGATGTGATTTTTGTGTAAATAAATTAACAGGGAAGGAAATTTTCCCCATTACAAGATAATAGTGGCCTTTTATTGATTTTTTATTCCCTTTGAAATGTTTGTTTTAATAAAAAGTCTAACCACCATTAGTCTAAGACTAATGGTGAGCTGTATGTATGGATAACTGTTTATTAGACTATGGTTCCAGTTGTCAGCGATTTGAGTCAGGCTGGGTCATTGCCTTGTAATGGTTGCAGCATTTATTTATTTATTTATTTATTTATTTATTTATTTATTTATTTATTTATTTATTTATTTATTTTATTTATTTATTTATTTATTTATTTATTTATTTATTTATTTATTTATTTATTTATTTATTTATTTATTTATTTATTTATTTATTTATTTATTTATTTATTTATTTATTTATTTATTTATTTATTTATTTATTTATTTTATTTATTTATTTATTTATTTATTTTATTTATTTATTTATTTATTTATTTATTTTATTTATTTATGTTTGTTTGAAATCTTGTGATTGTGTCATTTATATTTTTAAATATAATTTAGACAAGTTTAAAAGAGCAATACGAGACAAATTAGACCAAAGGAACTAACAATGATTTCCCAACTTTATCAGATTTAAACAAAGGGACCATTGTTTTGAAGGCACAAGCCAATTTTGATCAAAGCCGCAATGACCCAGGCTCCGACCCAGGCCCTGACCCACGAGTAAGACCCTTCTAAGAGATAAACTCATATTATTATTATGCCATAAACCCTGGCTTAGGAGTAAGAGTATCAAAGAAAATGTAGGAACTTTCAACATGTTTCAACGGGAAACCGTCTTAAAATAAAAATTAATAGTAGCCGTTGACTAACGGTCTCTCCAAAATCCCTTCCCAGTTTCTGCCGGCTTCCCCCCTCCCCAGGGCTCTTTTTGACTCTTCCTCAGGCCAGTTCTTTTGAGTTGAGTTTCTATAGCAATGAAGATCTATAGGTGGAGCTGTAGGAGTATGCTAAGGTTTCTCCTCAGCATCAGGACTCTGTCAGCTGTCCTATCAGTTCGTTGGTACCCATTTCTAATCCTTGGTAGAGAGAGCCGTTGTGAGAGTAACGTGTCTCTCAGTTCAGTTTCTGACAGCATTATAGTTGCTGCATTCCCTATCTGCTAAAGTTGTAAAATGTAAATAATGGCTATTGAATGGAAAAAAATGGCTTTGACATTTGATCGCGAGTTTGGAAAAACGGCGACAGTTGTAAAACTGTAATACTGTAATACATGTTTCGATGTAGCTCACATCATCTTCAGTTACAACAAGTTAATTGAAAAACTGTTTGAATTTATAACAACCTTGAGAAGCATGCATAATTAAGTATAAGATTACATACAATAACTAACAACAAAGGAATAAACCGCGTAATTAACAATGCTAAAGGGTTAAATTGACGTGTTTGACTTGTTGGTTTAGGTTCTAGGCTTTTCCCAGTTTATGTGCTGTCTTTGGGCCGAATATATCTGACCGGATTTGAAAAGAAACGTGTCCCCGGGAACTAAAATGCACTCAAAACTCTACAACTAAGATGAGGAGGAAACAGATTTTTTCGCAGAATTAGTACCAGGATTAGTACTAGTTTACAAATGTCGTCGTGTAAGCCCAACCAAGTGTTGTTAATCTTGAAAATTCTGTCGATTAAAGGATGTGCGAAACTAAAAGTAATTGGTGAGTAAACCCGTGAAAGTTTTCTTGCGAAAGATGCTGGTGATGATAGAGCGAGGGTCAGTGTTATCGATTAAAACGTCCAAGAAGGGCAAAACATGATCGGTTTCCTTTTCCATGGTAAAAACATATGTTGGGATGTCGACTATCAATGTAGTTGAAACATAAGATGACATCCTGACGTTCTGAGTGAAATAAACAAAAAAAGTGTCGTCCACATAGCGGCAATACAATAAAACCTCGGGCCCTTGTATTGTTCTGGACAGGCAAAATCTATGTAAAAGAGCTAGAGGGGAGCTCATGCATATGGCCACTCCATCAATTTGGTCAAAAAAGGAACCTTTCAACATTTACATTCATCGTCAAGCAAAATAATGAAAGAAAATGCAGCATTATTTCCCCATAGCAAAATTGAACATAAATGTTCCTTTCTAATACACAGAAAAAGGATGCAACTATGATATTGCGGATTGTTTAGTGTTCCACTGCACAATGTTATGTCACACCACTGGTGACACTGGTCAAAACTGGTTGTTGAAGTAACACCTCAACTGACGATATCTTAAAGGGACACTGTCACGGCGATATTTGCTCAAAACTGTTTTATAAATGATGAAATGGTCCCTAAATCTTATGAAATAAGAACTTAATAAACTCAACTAAATGAATAAAAGCAATTTCTTCAAAGAAAATTCCATACTGCAACAAAAGTGTTGCAAACTTTCAAAGATTTCCGAGCTGAAATTGAAACTTGGAAAAAACTGACATCCTAACGTTTTTCAAAAATCCATATTGCAATCCATTTCACCTCGCGTCGTTGTCATCCCCACTTCCTAATGCGGTTTCCAGTCATTTTAGATGCTATTCTACAGGAATCAACACATTATTGTTCAACTTCCTATGATCTAGGACATGTTTCTGCGCTTCAAAAATCATGCTAAAATCAGGACAGTACCCTTTAAACAACAAGATGTGTTTTAAAAAAGACTGAATGACATTTAAATGAGGAAATATAATTTTGTAGTAGAAATAACTGTGATAGCTTCCAGGGCAACGACCATTGCGCCTGATACAGTCGCCAATGCGCCTTAAGTTTTCCCACCCATTGGCGATCAAATCCTGAAAATCAGTCGCCAAATGGCGGACTACGCCGACCTAGATAGAACTGCTGGCACATCTTACCTGACGTTTTCAGTGTCTAACTTTGCATAAAACAAGTCACACAATAGATTAAAAGTTATAAAAACAATATTTCTCTGCCGGTCTTGTTTTTGCTTTCATCCACGAGAAAATATAGGGCCAAAAAAACGTCAAACAAAGTTTCTATTCAGGCTCAGTACACCAAATCGCCCCATAATGCATTGCGAGTTGTTGGAAACTGTTTGAATACGTCATGTATGCCGATGGGATTGAGTCTCTGGTGTGAATTTCAACCCCTGCCAAACCAGTTTAGTAACTTTGGCGGTAAATTGAACCAAAAAACACATGGAAAGTTGTGTTTCTTCACAGGCTTCCCAAGTTCGTGATGATTTTTTTTAATGAAATAAATTACTCTTGTTTATGTACGTAAGCGCTCAGAGTGGAACGTGACTCTCTGAATTAAGCGGCTTTTAAAGTGATAAACCGTAAAATAATTCAGAAATAGTGCTAACTTTCCACATGCATTTCACGAGTATCGCATAATTTCAAGAAAACTGGGTCAATTCTGTAATTTCGCAAAGCTCTAAAGAGAAAACAAGATTTACGCCATAACGAGGCTAAAGTACGCCGTAGAGTTACTTTACGCCTCCCACATGGGAGGGAAATTCTAAAGACGGTACATAGATATATGTAAATGAACACAACTAGTGTTTATGAGCCACCATGCGGGAGGACCGGTATGGGTTATGAACTCTGCAGAGACTCTGCTCGCCAATTCCTACAGCCCGTGAGAGGTGGTAGGGGAGCAGAGATGGGGGCACATTTTCCCTGCAATTTTTTTTCACATTTTTCCATGTTTTATAACTATAGTGAAAATCAGCGCATTTTCAACTTGATTTCTTTTCTTATGAATCAAGTTGGCTATGTATTTTCGGTTTAAATCTAGTATATTCTGAATAATAACATGTCCTTAAGCGGTGTTGGGTTAACAATGTCGGCCGTTGGGAATTTAGGCGCTCTATAAGACGTTGTTATGGCCCCCTCATCGAAACAGCGTTTAATTTAAGCGTTCGATATGGTAAATTTTTGTCGTATTTTTTATAAAAAGAAGTAAATGAAACTCACCTTGTCGGAGTTTCTGTGTAGCTTTGTGGCATGAATGACAAAATCGCCTCCAAACGCCTAAAAACGCATAAATAGCCCAAAAGCTACACAGAAACCAGACAAGGTGAGTTCATTTACTTCTTTTTATGAAAAATACGACAAAAATTTATCATATCGAACGCTTAAATTAAACGCTGTTTCGATCGCCAGACACAACGTCTTATAGAGCGCTCAAGATTCCCAACAGCCGACATTGTAACACAACACCGCTTACATTCAGAGAGTCACGTTCCACTATGAGCGCTTACATAAACAAGAGTAATTTATTCATTAAAAAAAATCATCACCGAACTTGGGAAGCCCTGTGGTTTCTTTTGTACATGTAAGTTGTATGTTGAAGCCCTTTTCACCTTTGATACCTGTATAATGACTGTAATAGGATGTATCAGGAGGGGGATATAATTGGGCTCCTGGATGTATGTAAATTATAAATAATAACATGGGTGGCTTATCGCGACACCAAGACTGCGTTCCGTTATTAAAATAGTTATTATTGTTTATTGATTGGTTAATTAATATTACTTAATTTAGTTAATTAATTTGTCTCTTTTCTTTGTGGGCAACCAAAATCTGATGAACACTAGGACAAGTCCAATTAGTTCTTAAGCTTAAAACCCTAAGATTTATTATGTTAACCCATCTATTTTGTGTTCATAATTTAGCGTTTCCACTCACAATTTTGCAGTGGTTCAGCGCGCATGCACAATTAACTAATCATGCATGAATGACGTTGGAAACAGTAAAATGCCACTCACTCATTTGTATAATATAATAGGGAATGTTCAGCCCGGGAAATTATCACATAATAATTGGCCAGTAGAGGACTATACAATCATCATGTGGTTAGGGTTTCTGCCATTACTCAGTTCAGGCAATAAACTCGCAATAATGGCATATTACTGTCGATGTCGTCGTCACAATTCTGTTCGTTGTAGCACTGTTAAATTACTTTTTTCTCATGACAATTTTGTAATAATATT
>MU826459.1:34130-49422 GCA_029204205.1 Desmophyllum pertusum
CTTACTGCAATGTTATACAAAATTGTCATGAGGAAAAAAAAGGAATTTAACATGCACAAAGAGATTGTGACACCACACCCACCAGTAACATACGTTATTGCAGTATATTGCCTTAACGCCCTCAAACCGGGAAGAAGAGAGACCCAGATAGGGAACGAGGTTGAGCAGAACTCTGAATACATAATTATTGTACAGTCCTCTACTGGCTAATTATCATGCGATAATTCCCGACTGAACATTCCCTATTCTTGGTTTTCACGTGACGTCATCAAATTCTAAAATTCTAAACCGCGAGGCATACAGAACTTTTACCTTCATTCAAGGAAGATTACCTAAATATATATCTTTTCACAATTTCTTAGCTCGATCTCATGCTTCCTTTTGAATAGAACGCGTTTAAATTTCCGAGTTTTCATCGTACGTGACATCAGCAGGACGGCCGTGACAGAGCTGTTCCGTATCTAAAACATGACTCTTCGGGTAGATTTTCAGCATTCTAAACAATTTAAGTTTAAGGGCGAAATATTTATCTAAATATTCGAAAGTTCACAAGAGAAAACAAACCTCCTTTCTGGCAAAGTGAACTCCAGATGTTTTTTCCTATTTCCGGCGGCCATGTTGGAGCCCCTCAGAGGGACTCCAACACGGCGTTTCCATACTGAGCTCTATTAAAATTTGTGTGGAACATTTTGACAAATAACTCGAGTATGGAATACCGCACAGACCTGAGACTTGGACTGATTTCTTATTTATTCATTATCTATGACATGTCAATTCCTTGACTTCATTCATTGAACGGTTTCGATTTTTTTTATTTATGGCGTGACAGTGAAAACCGAGAATAGTAATATACAATGTGCGAGTGGAATTTAACTGTTCAATGTCATTCATGATTAGTTTAATTGCATTAACATGCTGCTGATCATGAACCACTGCAAGGGGTGACATTTTTTTGGAAATTGAAAATGATTTGAAGGACTCTAAAGTACTACTGCATCACGGTTGTTTTTACTCAATTATATCCCTCTTTTAAATGTCATTCAACCTTTTTTAAAACACTCTGTAGTTAAGATATATTGTTTGCTACTACAACCAGTTTTGACCAGTGTCACCAGTGGTGTGACATAACATTGTAGCAGTGGAACACTAAACAATCCGCAATATCATAGTTGCATCCTTTTCTGTGTATTAGAAAGGAACATTTCTGTTCAATGTTTGCTATGGGGAAATAATGCTGCATTTCATTATTTGCTTGATGATGACTTTATGTAAATGTTCAAAGGTTTCTTTTTGACCAAATTGATGGAGTGGCCATGAGCTCCCCTCTAGCTCTTTTCCTTGCCAATCTTTCCATGGGACACCATCATAAGATTTGCCTGTCCAGAACAATACAAGGGCCAGTGTCATCAGTGGTGTGACATGACATTGTGCAATGGAATATACTAAATAATCAATATCAGAAAGGAACATTTTCTGTTCCAATTTTGCTATGGGGAAATAATGCTGCATTTTCTTTCATTATTTTGCTTGATGACTTATGTCAATGTCAATGCCGTTTTCCATTCAATAGCCATTATATTTACATTTTACAACTTTAGCAGATAGTGAATGCAGCAAATGCAATTCTGGCAGAAACCGAACTGAAAGATACTTTACTCTCACAGCGGCTCTCTCTACGAAGGATTCTAAATGGGTACCAGAAAACTGTTAGTACAATCTGACAGAGTCCTGATACTGAGGAGAAACCTCAGCAATACTCCTACTGCTCCACATATCCTTATTGCTATAGAAAACTCAACTCAAAAGAACTGGCTTCAGAGGAAGAGTCAGAAAGAGCAATGCCGGGGAGAAGAAGCAGAAAATGGGAAGTTAGTCCAGTCATTTTGAGGCTGGACCTGCAACTAATTGCAACAGGAGCTTCTCTTCGTCATTCATTTAGAATTTGTCTCTAAAGCAATATAATAAAAGTCCCAAGCAATGCAATCAAGCACGTGAACATCTCCTAATTTAATGGATACTAACTCGCTCTCTGGTGCACTCATGAAAACGAGGTTTTAGAGGGACTTGCTCTCCTCCTTAGTTCAATACTAATGCATTAATCCATTGAACTCAGGGCAGCCAGTTTATGGCAAAAATAATATAATTGAGTTTATTCCTTAGAAACACAAGTGGGTCCTGGTCTTTGCCAGCTTTGCCGCTTTGATCTAAATTGGCTTATGCCTTTAAAAACAATATGGTGTCAGTGTCTGTTTCTAAACAATGGTTAACTAGCCATTATGTCAGTGGCTTACGATCAGTGGCCCCTTTCTCTAAATCTGATAAAGTTGGGAAATCATTGTTAGTTCCTTTGGTCTTATGTGTCTTGTATTGTTCTAAGTTGTCTAAATTGGATTATGGGCAACCATGAATGACACAATCATATGATTTCAAACAAACAAACAAAATAACTGCTCAGAGCCAACAGAGTAAGAACTCAGGCTCAAATCGCCGACCATTGGATCCATAGTGTAATAAACTTAACCATAAACAGTCCACCATTACACCACCTGGAGTTTTTGGATGGACTTTTAATTAACAAGAACTAAAGATAACTGAAACCTGGGTCTCAAGTGCAACTGGTGCATATATCTAGCTGCTTTCTTATTTCAAAGGAATAAATAGAGTTATTCAGCGGGGGTTTTACGAGTCAGTTTTTATTTTTTCGAGCCTTTAGGCGAGAAAAAATAAAACACTGACGAGTAAAAATGCCCAGCCGTATTACACAACTTTCCGCTGAATAAAATTGTTTATTATACGACATAATATATTTTCCTAAAATATAGGCTTTCAACAGTGTTTTCCGTAGCGGTCAGGGGGACTGAGACCTGTGTAATACGGTCTCATATAATATTAATCTGCTCTCGTCTTTGTGCGTATTCGCACTCTAAAATGCCATGTCGTGTAATAAAAATCAGTATAACTTAAGGCCACTTTTATCTTGTAATGGAGAAATTTTCCTTCATTGTTCATTTTATTTACACAAAGTAAATCACATCATATGACCACGATTTATTGTTTTTCTGTTTAAATCTAAATAATTTATTTAGTTTTGCAAAAAAAGGTCACAAATAAATGTCTTGAAACAAGAGAGGATGATCTAAGAGAACACATCCCCCATACATGGCCTCTTCCAATGATAATATTTTTCAATCTAATTTTAGCGCGTGGTCATACTGCGCGGCCTATTTTAAGGAAGACGCCTGATTGGTCAGTTCGGGATGACAAAACCCACATCCTTAAATTTTGATTTACGATTTCAGTAGATGGACGTCAACACGACGACGAGAAAAATATTCACAATGACATCTGATCCTTTGGTCATTGGTCGCGCGACCATGGGGACGAGAACTAAAATAACTTTCACAGCATGGCGCGAAGCTCAAAATAGATTGAAAAAAACTCATGGGGCATGGGGATGTGTTCTCTTAGATCATCCTCTCTTGCTTGAAATTAATATAAATGAACCCTGAAGATGTGTGGGTAGAATGTTTTATTTTCTTGTTTGGGTAAAACAAAATTGCTTTCTGCATGACAGGTCTAGACTTGATGGAACAATTTAATATGCAAAATCCAGAAAGATAGACCAGAATAAAACGTTATATGGCTGAACAGTGAGTCTCGAATATATTAATTGATGAATTGTGAATAAGTTATTACATGTCACTATGCACGGCTCCAGAATATAAATTTGTGGGATTTATAAGCTAACATTGCATTACTTGATACAATGCCCTTTGTCCATAATTCACTGTGAATCAATTGGCAGTCAAATTGGCAAAAAGGGCATTGTGGGGGAAGGGGCCTACTAGGGTGAATCACCAGGCTATTATGTCCCTGAAGCAAAATGTCTGCCAGGCTCAGGCCAAAATGACCCCACTGAGCTTATCCCCTGACTAGGAATATCGCTGCTCACTCTGGGGATGAAAACGTCTATTGCAGGTTAACTGGCCAGCATTTTGTCAGGTATCCATTTATGCTCTTGGGTGGAGAGAGATGCTGTAACAGTATGTTTTATTGCCCAGAACACAACACCAATGCCCCCACACACCAGCCATTGTTGAAACCCAGCCTAATGATCCAGAGTCTAGTGCACTATAACCACCAGCCCGCGGCCGCACCCACACTCCATACCTGCATTGGCCAAAAAAGACAGCCAATGTTATAAAACTGGATCCAGCCTCAGGATATGCTGGCTCAAGCGTGGTTAATTGTTAAAAAAATAATTCTCTACCTACGTACAATTTATGCACTCTATACTTTTTTGAATGCAAATCTTTCTGGGGGTTAAATCAACTGGAATAGACATGGTTTAGATTATAGCTTTTGGACTGAAACTTGCATAATCATAATTATTATACAGTACACATGAATTTGACTTCTCACTGACACAAGGCAAGATCCATCATGGCGGTTCTCAACACATTCTTTATTTCCCTAAGCATTCTGGGTAAATTAAACAGTTTCCTAAGAACTTAATGGGCACTTAATAAATGAAGTGAAGATGTAAGAAATAGCATGTGTCTTGCAAACAACATGAGTTCAGGGGTGTGGCTGCTAACATTACTTTATTTTAGCACTGCTCAAAACAATGTGGCTTATAAATAGTTATTAATTTCATTATACAACATAGCATTTTAGAGTGCAAATACACACCAAAACAAGTGCAAATATGAGACCGTATTACACTCATCTGATATTATTGATTATAAATGATAAGATTATTATTAGTCCCCGACTGTCGGCGTGCTTAACGGAAAACATTGTTGAAATGAAGCCTACATGTACATTGTAGGAAATAATTTTATGAATTAAACAAGATACTATGTGAGCTCTGATTGGCTCAAAAACCATTTACCATAACTCTATAGAAACATAGGAAAATTGCTTTTGTGCTTTTTATTTCATATAGAAAATGTTTTTCTTGTGTTTCCATAGAGTTATAGAGGGGCTTGCGGTATTGCGGGTTCAGACCATTTTTCATACGATATTTCGGTAAGTTCATTCTTAAAATGCGGTATTGCAGTTTCATCTCGCCTTCCGGTATGCGGATTTTTAGCCGGTTTTGGTCTACGGAAACTCGGTAGAAAATGAAACGTTCTTCACGGTATTTCAGTTTCTGGTCTTTTCTATAATCGTTTCAAAGGATGATAATGTCGATAATAGGTCCTTTTTAAAAAATATATGTTACATGATAGTAAATTATTGTTTCCAGTTAATCTACGTCCAATTAAAAGCCATTTTTATTTCCTTGAAGTAGTTATTCAACCTTTGCACTACCAGGAAGCTGAAGATTGAGAACAGAAGGCTGAGGACGATGTAGAAACTGAAAAATGGGTGTCAAATGGTAAATTCGAGACTTTGCGAGACAAGCATTTTTCTCTGCGAGACCGAGACTTTTGAGATTTTAGATTACGAGACCAAGATCGAGACCCCAAAACAACTTTTTTCAAAAAACGAGACTGCGAGACCCATGAAATTTGACTAAAATTTTGTGAGACCCGTATTTTTTCAAAGACCGCATTCACCACCCAATGCGGTTTCGGTATTTTGCCAATTTTCGACATAGTATTACGGTTTTTGTCTATTTTTTTCATGGTATGGAGGTTTTGGTAACATGAATCAGAACTGTTTGGGACAACTCGAAATTGCTGTGGAAACACTCGTTTTCACAGCATTTCTCATTCTCTCAAACTTCACTCGTGTTACCATAACTCTATGAAAACAAGTGAAAACATTTTCTATTTGGTATAATGTTGTATAATAAACAAATTTATTCAGCAGAAATTTGTGTAATACGGCTGGCCATTTTTACTAAAGGCTCAAAAAAATAAACACTGACCCGTAAAAAATACCCAGCCATATTACACAACTTTCTGCTAAAATAAACTATTTTTGTTTTCTATTTTAATGTACATATTTATATTTTTTTACAGATTTAGGAGGGTGGCTAATTGTAGCCACGCCAATACATGTACATCCCCTAAACAAGCCTAGATGTTTTACAGGGTTTGTAATTTTTTGTGAATATTCGCTTTGAAATCAAATTTGTTTGTTTGTTTTCTTCTTCTTATATATGAAAAGGGTGTTGTCTGTTATTTTGATGAGCATGAGAGATGTTTGGATGATGACCGAAAAAAAACGTGTGTATACATGTAAGCGTGAATATTAAAACAGTACAAAGTTGTCACGCAATACTATCTTGGACATCGAAAGTGACTTTACAAAGTCTCAGCGATTTAATTTGTATATTCTCTGTTCAAAATTGATTCCTTTACGTAAAGAATGGTTCGTTTAATTTGCTGAGAATAAAAGAGCGAAACGTTATTAAGCTTTAAGACTTATATAAACTTAAGCTTAAATTCCGCTTTGTTTCGACGAATTTCCCACACCCTGACCACAGTTACTGAGTATTTAAAATTAGCTTGTTAAATGAAAAAATGCCTAAAAGAAAAGTTGTGTATGGACTGTCTGGAATGCCACTTTATTGAAACATTATAATAGAGAGGAATATATAGAGAGGGATCAGGATATATATGTAAGCTCAGATTTAAACTATCTACTCGGTTAGTACATATGCTGTACTTGTAGTGGGCATATTGTTCGAGTCAGTGGTCTAATATCGTAGGAAACCGTATTTTAGGTCTATTACAGTGTTTAGGTAACTCTTAATATAAAAAAACAAGTATCAAAACTTACCACTCGTCCGCGGATGGAGCAAAAATTCATCGCTTTTTTCCTGCACTCCTTCTCGAATCGATAAGTGACCGGAGAGAGACTCGGTACCAAATAATCTTGCGTGACTTGCGCAAAGTAGCTGTTCGAATACAGACGAACATAGATGACGTCAAAACCTTCTCCCGTGACGGTCGAAAATTTCGCCTGGAGCCAGAATCTGTGGCTCGATCCATGTTCGCCAATTCTAAAACAAAAACTATTTATTTCTTGCTTAATACTCTAAAAGGAACCTGGATAACTCTAAAACTGTTGTCATTTTTATCCTCCCTCCCCGGCCGGCCTCATATAATGAACACCAGCATGCTCCTGAACACCTGTCCAAATGGCAAATAAACTAAACTACCGCGCTATTCTTGGAATCCTACATATATAATAGGCTGTGATTGGCAGGCAAGTGCATTGTTGACCTTCTCTGAGTTGATCGACGTGTTGATGCTGCAAATACAGAAGTTGTTTGTGCTACGGCGAGTTGACTGAAAATAAGAAGTAGCCTGAGTTCAAAACATGGCAGCTAGTGAAAAGTTGATTTAACCACCGACGAGCCTATAAAGAGGCGAACAAATCGATTTTGGTGTCTCGTTGCCCTGGGAATATTTGCCGCGGTCGTTATTCTTCTTCGTTGGTTTCGTGATCGGTTATTTTGCGATGAAAGCCCGAATGAGCGAGTCGCAGGTTGATTCGTCCGGAAAAGACGAAACCAAGAACGGCAAACCAACTAGTTACAAACAATACCACGAACAGATGGTTAATTCACTCAAGGCGGAAAGCGTGGAGGAATTTTCTCGGTAAGTAGATAGAGCACAATTCAGATTTATGTGGCTTGATCGATCAATAATTTGTGATGGAAGCTTTTAAGGGCGTACCCGTGCAGTTGTTCATTTTGATCGCATATCAGTAAAGCTGTGAATCCCACCAATGTTACTGGTTAGGGGAGCAATAACATGCGTTCTAAAGCAAACTAGTAGTTTATAATGCTGCAGAAAGGGGTTGGCTAGCCTGGCTTGGAAAATCATTGGCGTGACCGAAACCGCGGGAAAATATTTCCTTCAACTGAGAATGTACTGGGATGTCGTTACAGGGCGTATGACGTTTAAGAATGCATCAATTGAAAACATCGGCAGTCGTGCAGAGCCACATGTGATTATCTATGACGGGGTCATGGGCAGGATAGAGGTTATCTAGCAGACGAAAAGCATAATTTAAGTTTGTTATTGAAGTATTCTTTCTCACTTAATCAGTCGTCCCCATGATCCGAATACTGGGAACGGCGAGATTGCTGCCAATGAACGTTTTAAGGATGAGGGGAAGAACCTTGATTACAAGATTGTGTTACCATTAGAAACTGCCTTGGGTCCTTGAACTTCAATGGACATCCATTTCATTATTATTATTTTTTTGTCGCACGTGACCACAACAGCAAGACAAGGGGGGGGGGGGGGGGGGGGGGGGGGGTGCAGGGGTGAAGGGGAACTAACACATTTCACGATCATGGCGCATCTTTGCAGTTATTTCACCAAGCGTCCTCACGTTGCTGGCGGGGAACAAAACAAGAAGCTCGGCGAGTACATTCGTGACAAGTGGCTCAGCTATAAGTTTGATCACGTGGAAATGGTACAATACGACGTCCTTCTATCCATGCCACCAAGGGATAAACCAAACGTCGTCAAGATCCTCAATACGACGGACGGAAGCGCTCTATGGACCGTAGAAGGCCCGGAAAAGGTGAGTACCTTCTTGCCACTTGCAATTGCATGGCCTATACTTATAAAATTACCTTACACTATAATTCGAAGATGACGAGCTCATGCAGAAGTCAAGAATAAGATATAGCGTTGAAATGGCTCACAGTTATTTGACTGGTTCTGAACATGTGTTCCCGTCATTCATTTTGAACTTTACCACGTCAACCATTCTCGACCCCAGACCTTCGCTGCCTTCTGAGAGAAGAGCTCTGGGTCGAGATTGCACGTCAACTGAAACTATTCCGCAGCTGAGAGCGCACGCGCGTAACCGATATTAAGAAATCGCGTGTTGTTCGTTGTTTTGCGTAAAACGAGCGGATAAAATTGCTACGGAAAAATCAAATATACTAAAAGAAGAGAAAAACTCATTTTTACTAGTAAAATATCGAACAAACGAACGAGCGAGCGAAACGAGCGGGGCGAAAAAATAGAAGTAGTAGAAAAGGACATTCAGTTCCAGTTTGCCTTTAGTTTTAATCAAAGGCAAAACTCACTTTGTTTTGTACATCTCTTAGATTGCAGAGCCAAGTGAGAATGATTCTCTTGTTTTGCCGCCATTATAGAGCTACTCTCCCACCGGGATTCGTGCCGGCTGCTGACCTGATGTATGCAAAACTACGGTACCGTGGAGGACTTCCGAGAAACTGCGAAACGAGAAACTTGAGTTTACTAACAGGATTGTGATCATGCGCTATGGAAAAATATTTCGAGGAAATAAAGTAAGGAAAGATTCGATTGTTGGGCCTTGAGCGTTTATGAACTCTTTTTTAAACCTTTCTTATATCAGTAATCCAAATAATTGCTAAGTCTTCAATGCGGTTAGGATTGAAAAATTGAGCATTACAGGCGAACATCTATTAACGGCCACCTCTCCATACACGGCCACCTCTCCACAACGGCCACTTTTTTTTGTCCCGGCGGACAGTCCATACATTCACTCTTATTTTAACCTCTCTGGCAATTGGCCACCTCTCCACAACGGCAACAGGCCACTAAAGCGCGTCCCCAGCTGCCAAAATAACCTCGCCACAACGGCCACTTAATTAACGACTGACGAACGGTGTATCACGGCAAAACCCTATTTTTTTGGCGTACAGTAATAAAAAGGTCACGAAACCCGATCCGTACCGCGCGTCCGTCGGGCTGTACCAGTATTGCGGCACGTGGTTTAGAGCGCGATCCACGACATTCAAGCCACTGATCGATGATGCCACTCAATTTTCCATTTTTTACGCTTTTACAGATACTGTATTTTTATCGTAAATCGAGTAACAGCTGATAAGGCTCTGTGTTTAAAATTACAAGGCGAAATTGAAAAATAAAATGCCTTGCGGCACAGTAAAGTCACATAAAAATAGAACTTCATAGCCACTCGCTCAAGCAGACAACCCTTGACAGCTTCATATTCACGGAATGAGAAAATAAACTGTCTGCAGTATTAAAAGCGAACGATGTACAAACTGATGTACTCACTGTACCTTACTCGCTTTGTTTTGTTAACATTTCTGTTCTGAACATTTGTTTCTGTTTTGTTGATATATTTTGATTGTGTGACGTATTCATATGCTACAATAAGCATTTTTTAAATAAAAATGTTGTCCCCCCCAAAATCAAATTGGTGTCATATACACCCCTACCTCCCCATAACGGCCACCTTCTTCTACAAAGGCCACTTACCTGTGTCCCAAGGTGGCCGTTGTGGAGAGGTGTTCGGACTGCATGTAGTGAGGAGGGGGAAAGCAATTTCACAACGCGAGAGACGACTCATGAAATATAAACCTTTGCAGGTCATCTGGTGGATTCTAATTGCTTGACTCAATAGCCAATCAGAACAATCTTATAAATAGCATCAGATAAACAATGATACGAGAAAGTAGATCGGGACGGATTCTGTCGGAATACAAGTTATATGGGGACATACTCCTCTCCTGCAATGCTCTCTTGCGCTAAGTCAGAGACTAAAAGTAAGTGTTCACATGCTCTACAAAACAAACCCTTACGTAATGTTTGGGAACGTTTTTCTTGGTTCCTTACAATTTTCTGTTATAACTCCTCCAAATATATACTAATTGAAAAGAGTATTGCAATAATTGATAATATTGGCAACCACAGGGGACTGACTACTCTGTATGCATTTACAGATGCTCTTAAGTCTGGTATATGTAAGGGAAAAAATGTAAAGGTTAATCTCACAAACACTTTGCCTGTCTCATTTGTTTCCAGGTTAAACACGCGGAAAAATGCGGAGCTGTTGGCGTACTGCTGTACTCTGATCCAGCGGACTATTCACCAGAAGGCATGAACAACACGTTCCCAAAGACATGGTGGCTCCCAGGGACTGGTACCCAGAGAGGAAAACATAGGCTACACAGATGGCGATCCTTTGACCCCGCTCTTGCCGTCCATAGACGGAATATACAGACTCGATATAAATGACACTGACACCCTTGCGAAAATTCCCGCTCAAGTGATAACTTATGATAAACGCAGTGGAATTCTTGAAACGTCTTGCAGGTGAGAAGTCGCTCGTGATTTTAATAGTGTAAACCCTTATACTAACATTTTAGAGGCGCCAGAGTCTAATAATGGATGCTGGGATCGAGAGGTCCAAGTTCAAGTCTGGCCGAGCTCAGCAGTGCCTCTCATAATGGGTCCGGGCTAATTGGGGGTTGGGGTGGGGGGGGGGGGGGGGTAGGATTGTTTTCTATGGTCACATATGTAGGGATGACAAAGCAGAACAACGCATGAGTATAGGCAGTCATTTCCAGGTGCTTGATGTATTATATCAAAAACGCGAGAGAGTGTTTCAATCACATTTCCAAAAAAAACCGAGAAGAGAGTTGAAAATACGACAACAGCGGAGTATTTTTGACGAAATTCGAGGAGTTTAGAAATGTGATGCAACACAGTCTCGAGTGTTTGATATATCCTCTCAATCGAAACTAAAACTAAGGAGGGAACGGAGAAGAAAAATCATAAAAATCTATGCGAATTAAGATCTGATATCTAAACCACCGTCATCGTTACGATTTCCTTTGTTTTAACTTATTAATTATTTGAAAAGCAAATCGAATGATAATAAGTCTATGTGTTCGTTTTATAGGTGATCCGGTACCTCCAGGATGGAAAAGGTGGCTTAGACATCGTATACAAGTTTGGACCAGGCTTCACAGATTCAAACTTAAAAGTTCGACTGGAAGTCAACGACCAGTTCGTTACGAAACCCGCATTTAAACGTGATTGGTACGATCTTCGGAAAAGAAGAACCCGACCGCATGGTGCTCATGGGAAACCACAGAGACGCCTGGGTTTTTGGCGGGGTGGACCCATCAAGCGGGACAGCGGTCATGATGGAGGTGTCGCGTGGTGTAGGAGAACTGCTGACCAAGACTGACTGGCGGCCCAGGAGGACGATCGTGTTTTGTAGCTGGGGCGCCGAGGAGTATGGTCTTATTGCTCTTATGAAGGGGTGGAAGAAAACAGAAACATGCTCAGGGACCGCGCAGTGATATATTTGAATGTTGATTCCGCAGTGGCAGGAAACTACAGCTTTGGGCCAATGGCAATCCTTCTCTGAAGTCGCTTGTTTATCAAGAATCCGCCTTAGTTAAGGATCCCAATGCGCATGACAAAGAGACAAGTTTGTATGACCGCTGGTCGAGAAAATATCCATCTTCCTCATCACCCGGGAAACCTTATTTCGGAGGTCTGGGTGCGGGATCCGATTACGTACCGTTCAGCATTTCATTGGTATACAAGGCATTGACATGAGATACAATTTTAGGAGCATGGCAAAAACCTTTATCCCGTTTATCATACAGTCCATGATACTTTTTACTGGCAAAAGACCTTCAACGACCCGCATTTCACCACCCACTTGTCGATGTCTCAAATCGGAGCCAGGATTCTTCTCGAGGCTGCTGACACTCGCATACTTCCTTACAATCTCACGGACTACAAGGAGGCGCTGAATAATAACCTTGCGGCGCTGGAGGCACATTTACAGGTCATTGCTTCTGAAGGGAAACGTGACTCTTGACCACTTGGTTCGTGAAGTAAGGAACTTTTCAAGAAACGCAGACGCCTTCGAGCAGAGAAAGGCTGAGGCCAGCGACACTCAGAACTTTGCCAAACTGCGCATGCTCAATGACCAGATGATGAACATGGAGCGCGCCTTCAATTTGGCCGTTTGGATTGCCGGGAAGGAAATAGTTCGTCACGTGCTGTTCGCGCCTCAAATGCACAACATCTACGGCAGTTCAAGCTTCCCAGGAATCACTGACGCGTTGTTTGATATTGAGAAGACCAACAACTGGAAACTGGTCAAGGAACAAGTGTCCATCGCTATCACGTGCGTGCGAGAGGCTGGCAAGATTTTGGTGGCAATAGACAAGTAGTGAAACGTGCCAGCACAGCTTTAGTGAGATTGAACTGAACTAGCACAAAGTCAGCTTTGTTTATACTGTATCTAGCGGTAATTCTGATGTAAGAACGAACTATAGTATTTCGTAGAATAATGTACGGTAATGAAACAAGTTGTGATCATTAAAAGTGACCTTCGTGTGCATTATTTTGTTATATATGCCAACTATTGTTCTCAGTTTCACAAACAACTAATAGTTTTAGATTACTCAAAGCTTAAAAATGGAGAAGCAATAGTGCAAAACGAGATCGGCGAATGATTTCATATTATTGTCAAATAGAGTGGTGAAACCCTCACCATAATTCAGGCCAAAACATATGTGATTTTCATATCCTATTTCACAGACCTGACCCAAAATCGATACCCTTTTTCAGACCTATAAAATGAGTACGTGTCTAATACATGACTTCAGCTACCCAAGAATGGGTTCCGTTTGCGTAAAACATTTGAGAAGGGCTTCTAATTGTAAAACAACAAAAATGCAAGCAATGAAACGTTTCGTACATTTATTTATTCCATATTAAAATATGAAAGGAAACTGGGGTTTTGGTGTCGGAATATAACATGAAATATAATATTGGGACATTTTAAAAAGACTTCTAGGTTTGCCCGTAACTTATCAATTTATGCTTCTTATTTAGAATATTAATTGATAGTGATCAAATGGTACTTTCTCCTGGTATGATTTTAGTGCCCGGCAGATGTTATGTTTCTAGACAATTAACCATTCCGAAAAATATGTAATAACGTGTTTGCTTCCACCATAGTAAATAATAGATCTATTCAGAAAACTATTAAATTTCATCACTGTTTTCTGGAAATTATTTATGTAATACTTTCGGCTGTTTTTAGTTACTGTCTAGCATTCTGCCTAAGATCATACGAGTTTATATTTCAAACTCGAGCTTATCCGTAGTTCACTGAGCCGCATTACTAGCCAAATATATTTTTAGGTTCCACAAACTGTGTTTACCATTATCTTGGTTTGACCTTATAGGTGTATCGTCAAGATAATGTCAGAAAAATAAAGTCAAGCTTTTCTAGGCGCTCTTCCTGGAAATAGTAGTTTTGGTTAGCGCAACTTATCCTTATTCTACCGCTTTATTTTTCAGTGAAAATATATCCATTTAAGCAACTTTTTCGGACTTTAAAGTGGTGTTGCTTAATTGCTTTCGGATCTCGTTCACACTTCGCACACAGGTGAAAACTCTTTTCAAAGTAATGTTGACTCAGTGGAAAGTGTTTTCAGCTCGGGAGAACACGTACTAGTTAATGATATGGAAAAGGGCGGCTTACTTCAACGCCGAACCACAAAACATGACATTATGCAACTTCTTACTTGTAACGAATGATTGTGTAAAATCTTTAACAAACAACTTTTATATTGTAATACTTACTGTAACTCTTAAGTTTTTTTTGAATCGATAAGAAATGAAACCTTGTAAATTTTTTATATTTCTCTCTTCTCTGTTGTTTTTGCTTTGGATGGATATTTTGGGAACGACCATTAAATTCGTAAGAAAAGAATATTTCGACAATGTTTGCCCAGCTCGAACGGGAAAATATGTTAATTAGTTCTCTGCCGGCAAGCGTAATTCGCTTTACGTAAGCCTAAATTAGGATACGAGGCGTCAGTTTGAGACAGTTAATTGACAGTTCCCAAACTATCTCCATAAAAGCAACGTGAGAAAGATTTTCATCAGATAACAGAAGTTGTGAATTGTAAAGCCACAGTCAAAACCAATAAAGAAGAGAAAACAGAAGAAATAGTCTTGGTGGCCGGTTCATTGCGTAGAAGGAACACAGCCTAATCTCCCTAAAAAGTATTCCTTTTACATAATTCTCCGATTGGTTAATGGGCAAAAAATAGTTTTGTCTACAAGCCAAACAACTTCCAGGCCACTAGTGCACAAAAAACATAACCAAAATGGTCAAAAATCTATACCCTTTTTCAGACCCCAACTCAGAACGGCTCAAAAACCATACCCTTTGGCGCCTGCCACATACCTATATAAGCTTACATAAGAGAGTACCCCCCCCCCCCACCCCTCCCCCCATCCCGGGCTTTAGCTGACCGTTTCGTTTTGGTGCGCGATGGCAAAATAGTGCGAATGGATGAAAGCAACGAAAAACGGAGCGGCGAAGCCCCTTTTGGGCAAACGTAACTAAACTACCCGCGCTATTTTAATACATAATATGCTAGTGATTGGCAGACAAGTGCCATGTGACCTTTTATAAGAACAGTTTGGGGTCTAACACTGCAAATGCAGAAGTTGTTTCGAGTTAGGAGTAAATAAGAAATAGCCTGAGTTTCCAACATGGCAGCTGGTGAAAAGTTTGAATTTAACCACCG
>MU826460.1:0-48704 GCA_029204205.1 Desmophyllum pertusum
GGGCATTTGGCTATAATCGGGCAGCCCGTGGGTGGGGGCATTGTCAAAAGGCAACGCGATCTTTCGTATTTGAAAAGACGTACACGTTTTTTGTTGTTTATTTAAAATTTCCTGATTGCACCCGAAATAGAAAACAATATAAAAACTGAGTTGAGATATTAAACCTCGTTTGAGTCCCGCACTTTTCAAGTGTATCGTAGCCCCACCCCCCCCCCAGCATGGTGCAAACATTTTGGCACCATTGCTTTCGGCACGTGCGAACCAAAGATGTCAAAGATGGTGGAACGAAGCTTCGACTTCAACACCATGTTCCTAAAAATCATGATAGCAGGTATAAATAAAGAGCTATGTATTTGTTAACAATTATAGTGTCCATCATTAATAGTTTCTGCTTGGAATTTGAATTTTTAAAGTTCCTCGATCCTCTCAAAAAAGTTTTTTGAACTTGTCCCGTGGGTCGGGCATTTGCACTGCTCCTTGAAGCCCCACCGTGGGGATTTTTGTGGCATGTACGTGCTGACCCCACCACCGTGGGGCATTTTCAAACCTTCTGGCAAAAAAATGACAAATGCCCGACAAATGCCCGGGGGGGGGGGGGGGGGGATTGAGCGGGGCTTGGAATTGACTGAGCCATTAAGCTATTATGTATTCTACAAGATCTCTTAATGGTTTGTATGGGAATGCAGCACTTTAATTTAAGATAGTATAAATTTAAAAGTTTTGTGGAGAAATTGACCTATCCTGATGATAGCTTTTTGTGTTGTTTGCCCGCATCTCGGGCCGGTTTGAAGTGATTTTTGGCAAGCTATCATTGTTGTATGTTTCCACCACTAAGATTTTTTGAGGGAGTCTTGACAAAGAGTGAACCTACGTGAGTTTACTCTGGTTGAGCCTAAATAGCTACTCGCAGTTAGGGCTCTAGATACTTAAAATATTAATCGATGGGGGATGGGCCCTATTCCACTCAGGTAAAATGACGGGGGTACTGTTGACGGTTACTGTAACGTAGCTGTTCACACGGTGTGTAGGCTGTGTGCTGGTGATGTGCACATAAGTGGTAGGCTCCATTATGAGCGAATAGGAGATGTAGGGAGTAGATGTGGAGGCCAAACAATGATCTCCTAGAATCACGTGACGCGCTGTCTCAAAGCCAATTGCTATTAAGGATATACAATTGCACGTGTAGGATAGCTAATAGTATCAGTGTATTCCTCAGTAGAATTGTCATGTGCGTGTTAAATTTTGTGGTACCTACTGAACTAGGGCTGGCTGAAGTATAGCTGCAGAATAGGAAAGGGAGCAAGCAAATTATAATACATATGCAGGTATGTAGGTAGTAATCATGGGCGCGAGTCTCGCTAAAAAACATTCATTCTATATCATCTTTGCTTCATAACTTTATTAAATGCCTGCTTGTCCAACGATCACTGCCATGAACATTCATTTACTTATGTATGTGTATGCCCCCTGGGGATAACCAGCCCTAAGGCCCTAGTTACCAAAAAGCATTCGCCTCCTGTGAAGGGCCTGATTTGGAATGAACTGCTTATATAGCAAACGACGTTATGTGCTGGAAATTTCCCAAAGCAAGTGAGTCTTGCCAAGTGAAAATTTATACAGTGAATGGACCTGCATGTATGTGCTGGCAGCATTATTTCAAGGGGATTGTTGGGTTGTCGCTTTGACGTGGCAGACACCTCTGGAAAATCACTGTTTGGTTCCTCCTCTTACATGTTTCACATGTACTATGTAGTAGTGGAAATCTCAAACAATGATAGCTTGCTGAACATCAGCGTTCAAATCGACCTGAGGAGGCATACAAACAACAAAGAATACATTATCCGTATCCCCTTAGCAACTCCTTAAGTCATCACTTCTATTTCACTAAGAACATTTTTCTACTTTAATTAGCCATGCTAAATATATAAACCATCGTTTCTCATGCCCCATTATTTAATCAAAACCTTATACATGTAAATCCATATCTGTTTTGTGCAATCACAATACTGCTTCATACATAGTCCAGTGAGTTCACATTTGTGTTCTCTAATCGTGAGCTTCGGCCACCTGTGGGTAATAGTGAGAACACAATAGAACACAGTCACAAAAAGCTTGCAGCAGTTAAATGCAAACAACGTTCAAATTATATAAGTTTGATTGGGATCAGCTATTTACGGAGTTACGAGTTAAGTTAAGTTAAGTTTGAGTTACTGTTTTCTGTATTATTTTTTATAAAAAAGTGTTAAATATTACAGCAAGGAGCCCAAAAGTGTGACCACTTTTAATTAATTCACATTCTTTTGTGTAGATTGTCTAATCAGAAGCCGAGGATTAAGCTGGCTTCCACAAAACAACTTTTAATTAAATACAATCCCGAGTGTTTCCACAGCAATTTCTTGTTCTCCCAAAAGTCATTCACAATCTTTTGCGATCTTGCAGTCTGTGAAGATGATTTCTTGTTGCTTTTCCATGGATGCCTGTTTTTGAGAGCTTACATATCAACCTTTGAATTTTTGGCACTGAAACTACTGTACATATATGCTACACTAATTTCACAACTCCAACATCCACTCAACAGCTAAAATTATAATAATTTTATGTTGATCGCCCGGGTACAATATATTAAACCTTATTGTACATGTAAGTATAAACACCATAATTCCTACAGCCAGCATACATGTAAAAATGCATTTTTGCTTGCTTTATATACATGTACAGTACTTGTAAATATCATGAGATTATTGTGTATATTTTTTTACTGTCAAGCTTTTGGTTTGCGAAGACATCACACCGACTTTTTAGCATTGAATCAAAATTCACCCTCCTCAAATAAAAAAAACACTTCCCGTCTGCCGGGTATATCTAGCCAGACTTTTCCTGCTTGCTTGCATCTTGAACTGCAACAGAAGTCTCGTTGAGTTTTCACCACCAGAATTTTCACGAGAATAAAGAGGGGGCAATTGTTTTCCCAGAAATCAAGCGACATATAGTAGTCACAGCGGTCTTAAACCCATGACTAGCCATTACAAAAGATTTGAATCATTATTGTGTGGTTCCAGAAAATATCCATACCTCACCCACGGATGGTTTTTATGGGTACTGCGCTTGCGTAAGTGCCCATTATTGAGGCATCCATGGAAAAGCAACAAGAAATCATCTTCACAGACTGCAAGATCGCAAAAGATTGTGAAATTGCTGTGGAAACACTCGGGATTGTATTTAATTAAAAGTTGTTTTGTGGAAGCCAGCTTAATCCTCGGCTTCTGATTAGACAATCTACACAAAAGAATGTGAATTAATTAAAAGTGGTCACACTTTTGGGCTCCTTGCTGTAATATTTAACACTTTTTTATAAAAAATAATCATGAAAACAGTAACTCAAACTTAACTTAACTCGTAACTCGGTAAAATAGCTGAATTCCCAATCAAAGCTTACATAATTTGAACGGTGTTTGCATTTAAATGCTGCAAGCTTTTTGTGACTGTGTTCTATTGTGTTCTCGCTATTACCCACAGGTAGGCAGAAGCTCACGATTAGAGAACACAATATGTGACTCTTGCTTATAAGCAGTATTGGGTTGCAAAGAGTTGATTGACATGTATAAGGTTTTGTATGGGCATGGAAGACGGTTTATTTTAGAACTGAGCTATAAATAAATTGAAATGTTTTGTGAATGAAGTTGATCTTACTGTATGTTTGCCTGTGCTGTATTCTTTGGTGTTTCTACATGCCTCCTCAGGTTTCGACTTTGCAAGTCGAATTTCTAGCCAAGCTTATGTATGCATTGTTTGAGATTTCCACTACTACATGTACATGTACACTGCTACATGGAAGAGGTGTGCCAAAACAGTCGGTTGATTTCCAGCAGAATAATTGTCTGCCACTCAAAGCGAAAAAAACCACTTGAATGCAAAATAATAGATGCAGCCATACATGCAGCCGCTCCTTCATTAAATTTTCATGCATGAGCTCAGCTTGCCTGTATAGGTAATTCCAGCCCATAACGTGCTTTGTTGCCTACATGGAAAGCAATATTCATTCCCAAAATCGCGTCTTCCACAGCGGCCGCTGCTCCGTAGCTTGTTGGCTAACTGCGCCTGCTGTGTTACCACCCCCCAGGCGCCAAATAACACATATGTTTTTTTTCATGGCAGTTATTGGAGAACAAGCGGCATTTATAATTTCTGAAGTGATAAGCTGATGACTTTGACTTCGAATGAATGTTTTTTAGACAGACACGTTGCCTGTGGATGCCGGGAATTGCATTTTAGTGAATGAGCTTTTTTAACAGGCTTACACTGGAAAATTTTTTAACAATTTCCTCTTTTAATCCTCTAGGTAGGACATTGTGGCCTGCCAGAATAATTGTTTTTTGGCCTTTAAGCGGTGGGGGATTCTGGAGATACATTGTTTGGCCTCAAAAATGGAGTCTAGTACATGTAAGTGGAAGCCACATGTGTAGCCAGAAAATCCCTTAACCTCAATACAAAAAGGCTCTAACCCAACAAGCTACCTAACACGATAAGCTATATACTTACGCCTAACCTGCAATGCTAATGCTACATCGTATCTAGGTCCCAACTAGAGGTGCTATGTTAGGCTCATACCAGAATAACTCACGTGGTTTCACTCTTTGTCAAGACTGCCTCAAAAATCTTAGTATGCAGTGTGAAACATCAAACAATGATAGATCACCAAAATTCACTTCAAACCGGCCCGAGATGCATGCAAACAAACAAAAAAGCATCATAAGGGAATAGGTCACATCTCACAAAACTTTTAAATTTATACTATCATTAAATTAAAGTGTTGCATTCCCATACAAACCCTTAAGAGATCTTAAGAATACATACAGTAATAGCTTAAGCTTGCATATTTACTTACAACCTCTTAAGCTTTTAAAATCTAAATACCCCACGTATATAAGCAATAGTTACTTTCGTTTTCTCTTTCAAAAAGGAGTATTCTCTGATTGATCTACCCAACATAGAAACATAGAACAAGCCAGGTCAAAATAAACTCTTTAGAAACTCACCGGTTTAGAGCAATTGTTGTCACTTCCATCACGCGTGAAATTAATCGAATGTGAAGGTTTTAGGCATGCAGGAATGTTCGATTACACATTTCATCCTCCTAGCCCAGATCAGATATCAAAGATGAGTTTTTCGATTAACTAGCTCATCAGAACAGGAAGAATCGCCAAGAAAAGACACAAAGTTTGGTCGTTGCTGCAAGAAATTTGTCACCTTTCAAAATGGACGCCAGGCGGGTTCATGCGCTCAACCGCTGACCGTCAATAGCGGCGACTAGCAGAGCCCAGTCTCTGAGGAGTGATTTGCCCGCGCGCGATGCGAACTCTGCGCGATGCGAACCCGCTCACTTGGAGTCTACTTAAAAAAAGATAATTTCTGCGTAGTCTAAACGGATTCTCTCGATAAGATATGTCCAGATAAACTATACGCATCTTTACTCTTCTTTACGGATACACATTACGCGAAACGTAAACAAGCGTAAAGATGCGTATAGAATACCTTTACGTGATACGTAAACAAGCGTATAGATGCGGATAGTATACCTTTACGCGACACGTAAACAAGCGTAAAGAGGCGTATAGAATACCTTTACGCGATACGTAAACAAGCGTAAAGATGCGTATAGAAATACCTTTACGCGACACGTAAACAAGCGTAAAGCTGCGTATAGAATACCTTTACGCGATACGTAAACAAGCGTAATATACAAATTTTCCAGGCCTAACGTCAGTTGAATACTCTAGAATTCCATGGCGTTTGGCGTACACACTTATACGCACGCGGGTCGTTCGTAGTTTGAATTTATGGCGCAAACTTTACTTTTGGGAGAAAGGCTACGCACCCGAACAGTTTTGTTTTCTTCATATAATTCTTCTTCCAAAGTATTCACCCTCATACTCTAGGAGTACGACCGAAGTGTGGTATACTTTCAGGAAAATCTACGGAAGATCATGAACGTGGCGTATTCGACCATATTCGATACGAATATTCCAGGTGTACGTCACGTATTGTGCGCGCGCTGAATACTCTAGGATACTATGGAGTCATGATCACGTATTCCAGACTAGAATACGCCAGGATATTTTTGATTTTGATTTTGATTTTTGATTTTCCGCTCTTAAAACTAGTCTGTTCACAGGCATACGAAAAGCGAAACAAAAGGTTAAAAAACGGAGGCCGTCCCCTTTTAGTGATATTATACTCGCGGTAAAACACTGATTCATTTACGTGTTCAGTGTTTATAGAAAGTTCATATGGCCTAAACCGGTATTTAAAACTGAATTTGATACACCACTAAAACTACGGTTATTCCTAGTCATCACACTTACAATTCATGTCTGGTCCCACGTGTATTTTTAGAGTACTAAGAAGAATTCTTTGATTCGGCATTCTGTTTAAAGAGTCTCCTTCGATCTAGGTATTTTTAGGATAAAAGGAATAATGATGACTCGTGTGCCTTGCATGTCAGGCACGTGTGTCGCACATGCCTGGTTCACAGCTGGCTCGCATATTTGTTCAGCACTCTAAAGTCTTGGTGGATAAGATTGAGAATTAGAGTTCACAAAACTAAAACGCAGTACTTGAATCCAACACTATATGTAGTTAATGCGGTCACCCGCCCATTTATACTCCTGGGTAGAGAGAGGCACTGTGAGAGAAAAGTGTCTTGCCCAAGAACACAACACAATAATGACCCAGGCTAGGGATCTAACTCGGATCGCTTGATCCAGAGTCCAACGCGCTAACCATTAGCTATAGGCCACCGCGTCTCCCACTTGGCCATAAAGCAAAACTGAAAATCGTTTGCAATTTTAATACAATGTACCTCTTTTCGTACGCTTCTTTGAAAACTATTAGGTTCAGGGGTGTATTTGTTTGCTGCGTAGACCGGAGTTGAAACACTTGCAGAACGTTTAAACACCGGGGCCCGGTTGCATAAAGCAACTTAAGATTAAGTAGGTATTTCTACAACTGTTCCGGATGATTTTTTCGCAGCGTCCTAATGTGTTCCTACACTCTCCACCTCCGGCCGATTTATCTATAATAGCGTCCAAGAAAATCCTCCGGAACCCAGGGAATGGTTGCAGAAATTCCCACTTAATCTTAAGTTGCTTTATGCAACCGTGTCCAGGAACGGATTACCCTGAATTGCCTGTCGTCTAAAAAATCATATTGATCCCCTTTTCTCCTCTGGTCAGTACGCGAGGAGACCGCCGAGGTTCAGGCTAGGACCAGATTGATATTTTAATAACAAGTAATAGGAAGTGTTGACTTATAATATAACTCCTGGTATGTTGTGCCACTAATATATAGTCCTTAGCAATGGCCTTAGTCAATCTCTGTGCCTTATTTTGACCCAAATTATAAACTTTAGATCGAGCCAAGATACGAACAATGTGCCTTCTTTTTAAAAAGTAATATGGAGCATTTGAACACCTCAATTGTCCACGGGGTTGGCCCGGGAGGATGGGTACTGCTGGAATTGACTGACGATGCTCGAGCAGGAACGTTTAAAGTGCCTATAACCCTTCGCTAGCTATATATTTTTCTTAAACTAGGAAGGTTGAAGATATTATATTCAAAAGAAAAATCCAATTCGCTTTTTCCTTCATTATTTTAGAAGCATTTAAACCCGCGCCTCAGCGCTGAAAATCTGTGCGCGCGCGGTGAGCCTGGGCCGAGCTGTTCTGTGACGTAGCCTACGGAAGACGATCACTTGTTGAAGAGATATTCCCTTTTCTATGCTATTTGTGTTTGAACACCCGTATACCGTGCATCGATCTGGCATTTTTTGATGATTTTGAGGTAGAAAAGCAGTGAAGTTGTGAAGACCGTCAGCAAGCGTGTTCCGGAGGCTACGTCATAAATGTATTCTATTATTATTATAATTTTATTATTATTGTTATAACACTCGTCCCCAGACTCTTTTATCGCTCGATTATTATGACACAGAAAGCACAAATGATGATTTTTCGCTAACTTTGAATAGCTGTAAAAAAATGGCAATTCAAAAACTTGGAAGTTTTTTGGCAAAATAATGTTCCATAAGGCAATTTCTTTCGGGGAAAATATAGTCTGAGCAAGGGTTATAGGCACTTTAAGCTTAGCATAACTGTCCTGCTGGTTATCAAACGTGCGATGTTTTTCTCCACTCGCGCATGCTCGCCCATGGGCCCCAAATGCGACGATACAGGCTATCCCATCGCTCGTATTTCAATCCCAAAACTGCGTGGGTTTTATTCAATTCAGTTTCGGATGGATTTAATTAACAATTATTGGAAAAGTAAACATAATCAATGCTGATATATTCCATTTGCCGTGTAACGAGTATTATCTATTATCTTTAGACTCGGAAGTTCGGAACAACACGTAAATTTGGCGAGCCTATATGTATTGTGTCTCTTTTACGCTGGTAGTTATTTCTGGTAAATAGTGTGGTAGTAAGTTCGACTGATAAAGTCATGGTGTAGTCGTCACATTATAGGTGGAATATTTGGAGAGAAATCATGTTTTCATCGGAAAGCTCGTTTTAATACAACAACACCCACTTCAGTTTATATGCACTTGCATTAAGATTAATATTATGCCAGGGATTATGATAACACAACGGTACATTACTGTAAAATATGAATAATTGAGCGGACTTACAAAATTCCCAGACGAAACATGTACGCACATGTGATGTCCTTTACGCCTCCTTTACCAATTTTATGTTTTTACGCATCTTTACGGAACTTAACGCGAAATTTCTCCTTAAAGAAGAGGCCTTATTTATACGTTTATTTACGCAAAATTTAAAGAGACGTAAGATCGTGATTTCATGCTGTATTTGTATGCCAGTCAGTATTTCCCATTGGAGAAGAAGAGTCCTAACTTACAGGCCATCCCAGCTGAGTATTGCGACTGAAAATATCCGCAGGCAACTCTTTCAACTGGTTGTTGGACAGGTACCTAGCAATAAATAATCACAATGAACATTAATTCGATCAATGTAAAGCTATAATATCACGGCAGTTTCAGAAACTGTCTCGCATAATTATATAAGTAATATGAACTACATGTTGTTCAATTTGGAAATAATTGGATGGAAAAAATTCCGAGGCCTGCCAAATTGCAATTCGGCAGTCCGAGGAATTTTTTTAATTCAATCTATGGCCATTATTTAACTGTATCCAGTCAGAAAGAGGCTACTACATGGCGTTCTGAGGTCCTAGAGGTCGGCACACGGATTCGTGGGTGCGCATTCAACTGCCTTTAAATTTTCGTTACTCGTTTTTACTCATGAATGGAATGAAGATGGAATGAAATGAGTATAGTGGTGGACATGGATATGCAAATTAGCACTCGCTCGATGGGCTGTGTCCATTAATTTATGCATATAAATGTATATTAAATTATGAATTAAATTATTCATGAGGTTGAGCACGCGATATGTAATGGTCACCTGTCTTACCCAATGGGGGGACGGAATTGGAGGGAAGAGAGGGTGGGAGTTAGTCGCAGGGGGTGGGGTGGGGGTCAGTGGAGCAAACGCCTAGGTGAGGGTAGGGTACGAGGGTTCAGACGGTATCAAGATGGTGGCAGCGTCTTCCAAGATGGCAGGCGTAGATCGAGGAGCAGTTTGAGGAAGGATGGATTGAAAAGAGATGTAGCCATGTCCCATTTCAACCAATTCTGTGCATGCATGTGTGACTTAGGAGAGAAGAAAGACGCGGATCCATCGATCGATCAAGCCTTCTATTGCGGACATCAACAAACGTGACAGAAATTGCATTTCTACTATTTAGTTCGGGTGCTGCGGAATTCATGTATCTGCAGTTACAACCCGTTCAAAATGTATAATTAAAAACAAATAAAACGAACATCGTCAATGACTGCCGAATACTTTCCATCAGTTCCCATATTTCATAATTTTACGCGCACTGATTACAATCTTTTGGAATGTAAATAAACAGACAACGAAACTTTCATGTGTTTGCGGCTAGGTTTTAATAGTAAATTGCTTTTCTTGAAAGAATAAAGTATTCTTTTCATTTTAATTTTTCGGTTTCTATAACTGAAATATGCTTTGCATTGAAAATGTTTTTTCGAAGTAAATGAGCTTCAACCAGCTTCACGGACGTCACTCAAATTTTCACCCGGCCGGTGCTTCGCAAATTTTTCTTTAGATCTCTCACCAAGAGAAAATTCTAACGAAATAAACACATGTATAAAAACATGTAGTGGAAGTAACCAAGTAAATTTTATTTTTACTGTAACATGAAAGCGAAAGTTTCCAATTTGACTAATTGATAATTAGGCGGCCAGACTTTTGGTCACGTTCGTGTTGACACGTCTTGATGAACAACAAACATTCTGATTCTGTCACGCATTGCAAATTATTGCCCCGGAGGGTTTTGGCCCCTCGAGGAGGCAGAATAGTAATCCCCGCGTGTATATAATTGAAGAAAATATAAAAATAAATATATATATTGAAATATATTGATTTATATAATTTACTTGTGTAAAACTCGCGCTGTGATTGGTTTAGAACCACCCTCTATTAGAGTACAGACGGACGAATGACGTCACGTGTGGCGGGAAAACACGCGCGCCCTGCCACAACACGAATTCTTCGCATCGCCGTTTCAAAACAGAGAAAACTTTTCATCAAACTGGAAATATTCCGTAGGAAATTCAATGTAGATCAATTGATACGAATTTTAAATCGGCTGTTCAAGCTTGGCTAGAACTTGGAGGAAAATATGATGGTCTTTTAGCTCATAATTTGTGAACAGAATCCGAGAAATTTAGCGGGATTATCGTTCGCCGTTTAAAAGCGACTTGCAACGGGATTTGGACTGGAATAATTCACATTGTTTTTCCTCATATCAGGACGGAATAGAGGTTAGTCTCTAAATATTTTGCTTTTCGAAACATTTGCTGAGTTGAGCTGTAGTTTATTTTAAGCCGTTTAGTTTTCACAAAGTTTTATTTTGAGTGCATGGAAACACTGTGGCCTAAACTCGATGTTTGTTGACATTAATTTTTATCGGCTTATTTAGCGTACAATCAAGTGAAAATCCGAAGCGAATATCTCCAAAATTATATAAAACAAATAGATTCCATGTTGCCGTGCGGTCTGTTCAGTAATAGATCACAGAAGACGTCAAAATGTGGTAAGAACATCAGTGACCAACTCGCCGCAGCGGCTCGTTGGCCACTTTTTTTGTTCTTACCACATTTTGACGTCATCTGTGATCTATTACTGAACAGGACGCCACGGCAACATGAATCTATTTGTTAAATATATGTTACAGTATGCGGATGAATCTCGATTTGAACAAAACTGGGCGCGCGGGTGGTATCGGGTAATTTTTCACCAGTGCCGCAAGGTGGTTTTGGGTAATTTTGGCACGAGGTCGGCTCACTTTGGAACAAACAACCAAAGCTGTCTAGAGCTGTCGTATTTCGCCGTTCGTCTGATGAAAATTTGCAATTCAAAGGTGAGTATCTTGCATTACAGTGATTTCTTTGAATACAAAGGTCATTCAACAGTACCGGATAGAATTGTTCGGTACACAACTTGATTTGTCACACACAAATCAGCAACGCTGTCTGATATAAATATTAACTCGTTAAGACTAAGATTAGCGGTTACAACCGCCACCATTCTTGTATTTCCTAGTGTATATAAGACATTGTTGTAAGAGGTTAAGCCTCAGAACGAATAGTGAATAGAACGGAACGGAATTGTGAGTGTAAAGAACTGTGAATCTACGAATAAAGCGCATTTTATAACTTGGAGAGATACAGTCCTCATTTGATTGTGAACCAGCCATCGGGAGATATTCCCGAATTAACAGACGTAAACAGATCAGAATCTTAAGTCAAAAAAAGTAAAACCCAGTCAAAAGGATCAGCATCTTTTCAACAAAACTTCATTGTTCAGTATAAATAAACCCAGATCGTTATTATTTATCTGAATAACTGAGTTTTGCTTCCATTTTGTGTTATTTCAAGGATTGAACGATCAGTAAGTTGCTACACCATTGATCATTATAAGCTACATCACAAAATCTACTTAACAAATGTCCGAAATATTTCTATAAACAAAACGTAATATCATCAAATGGCGGGGGCAGATATAGTGAGAACTATTACTAGTTATTGAACATTGCAAGTCTTCGCTTTCAGTGAATGACAACTCTTTTATAACGCTATGAATTGATGAAGAGTGGATTCATTTCGACGATGAGGCATCTAGTTTTTGCAAAGTATATGACGAATATCTTTCTTTCCAAGCACGATGCTTTTTATAATACATGCAAACCCGACACTGATGAAACTATTAACTTCACGGACAAATTCAACCACTGCCATGAACTCCGGTAGGTGTGTATACAGTTTTAATACATACCTACACTGCCGTAACCATGCGACTTTGCCGTGAACACAATTTTGATTGTTTTTTTAAAAGATCTCAGGAAGGTGATAGCCTGCGAACCAAGACGTAGTCTATAGTTCGTCGTCCGATGGCGACGCTAATTTTCTTAGTCATTTTCTGCCATGTTTATTTTTGCTCTAGCGAGTTCTAGCGTGCCAATTCGCACGCTAAGCGTGTCAAGATTAGCACGCTAACTCAAACAAAGCGTGTTAACATCTCCGAAACAAAACCTAGTGTGTCCCTTCATTGTTCTACGAATTAAATATGCGCATAAAGCGTGTCCTTGTACACACTAAGCGAGCTGTGTTAGCGTGTTGTGAGTGTGCTACCACCTTTATCCCTGTTTTTCCCGTGGAGGGTCACAATTGCAAGAATAAAGTTCATCTTTATCTGAATCACGGACAAGTTTATTTGGGACTTTTAAACGATGGAGCTTTTCAACAGTAGGAGCCATCTTGAATGTTTAGGAACTCATCAGGACTGTACTATGGAAAAAAGAATTTTGGAACGCTTCTTATAGAACTGCATCACCATGTGCTAAATGTATTCGGATTTCAAGACCAATAAATGATAACATCACTTTGAAATACATGTATAGTCAACAAATTAGCAGCCACTGTGGTCATGGGGAATCAGGCAGTTGTATATTCATAATTCTTGTTTGACTTGCTTACAATTTTCCATCCTCAGCACTTGGTTTTCTGTTAGAATGTTCTTATCATTCATGAGTGGTTCAGAGCAGCCTTTGATTGTTGTCTCGAGCCGGAAATACGTCTGCGCTCGCAGGCTAACTCTGGGCCGTTTGGGCGATATTTCGATTGAATGGCAAGAGCACATGCGTTGATCGTTCCTCTTTTCTGCTGCTTGGCCTGGAAGCCGGGCGACGGGATTTTCTGTTCGAAAATCGCCTCGGTGCTAGAGCTGCTCGAATTTGGAGATATTGGAATATTAATTACTTTCCACCCTTTTCATTTAATTAGATATGCAGTAAACAACAAAAACAAAATCCTTCAAATCGCTTAAATTCGCCGTTTTGAGCCACAAAAACGACAGTTACGCAACACAAAAGGTAAATTTACGTTTATTCAGCAGGTATTTGTTCATAGTTTACGCATCGCGCAGAATGTCTATTGTTCTCGTGACATTTACTTACAGTGCATGGAATGCTCTAGGTCTGTAATATTGCACGTTAAGCTCAATCAAAACTAATTTCATTGGTTGCTATGAATGCGCGCTGGCGGCGGCTGCCTCCACAGGGAATTTTCATCTTGGACCAGAAACATGCAATGAACCGATACGTCTATTGTCGTCCACTTAAAAACCCGGGTTTTTTTTTTGAAGGCGATTACAGAGATTAGAACATGGCTATATTCTCTGCGATCGTGCGGTTGTGCCAGTCACAGACGATTGCAATGAATCGCCGGTGGATCGCAAGCGAACAATGCATCAGTCTCAATCAGAAGCTTATCACCTAGAAGCGTGTAACTTCTCTTTATATGTTTGGAACAATGCGTGGGTTTTTTCCCGACCAATCAGAATCGCTGAATCAATTTTGCCCTTATATGGAAACTAGGATTTTCGCGCTCCTCGCGAGAACTACATCTGTAATGGCTGCTTCGCGAGGAAACTTTTCGCTAGAAGAAAATATTAGGACATTTGTAAATAAATGCTGGGAAAGCGCTAAATGTTGAAGTATTATTTGGAAGAGTTCCCGGTGAGTTGACAGAAACCTTGAAGGTTTATTTCGACCAGTGTCCTCAATTAGTTTGAATCGGTGAAATGCATGCAATAGCTTGTTGTGAATAGCCAAAGTGACAATATTTTCGATGGATAAGCTAAATACGCTTGTGTTTCAGGATTTCTTTGATTTTATATTTTCGGAAAGAAAAAGACCCGCATGTGGTAAGAGTTGAGGAGCTAGCCAGCTAGCCAGGTTATGTGAGATACAGAGTAGAGGAAATGCCATCTCCGGGTAAGGATCCTGTGTTATGTTTTTGATCGCTGTCGACAGTTGTTGATTTCAAAGATCCGCAAGTAAATCTTTTTGCAGATTTTTTGAGCAAGAGGACATTATTATAGTCAAAATAATGGCAGTATCAATCGAGGAAATTATAAACAAGAAAACTACTCCTTTATCCGAAAATTATGAGTATTTTTGTAAATATGTTTTGGTGTTCACTTAGCGTGTTTGTCGACAGAAATAGCGTGCGGTAATTGTGGGTTGTTTTCAAGTTCTCTTGTAGATTTTTTCTGAGAAAGATAATTTTAAAACTTACAGTCAAAGTAGCGACTGTATCGCTTTAACAAAATAGAAAGCTATTCAGTTACCTAAAAATGTGGAGTATTTCACTACAAACGAATTTGTAAAAAGGTGTCGTTGTGTTTGAACGAGTTCTAGATCGATCTAACGCGCGGATGATAATTATTATTGTTGTTTACACGTTTGGTTTATATATAAAGAGCAAGGTTTGAGAGCCGACAACCTCTTAAGCTTGAAATGGGTTGTTTAACCTGTCTAGTTAGTGTACAACTGAATTATATAAGTCGATGATTCATTTATTCCACGAGCTTGTAGCTGAGGATTTGTGTTCGCAAAGCTTTCTTTCGATGTCAAACTGAGTTATTAATTTCAAAACAACCGCTTCTAGTAGCTTTAAGACTTTTCCCAACAAGAAAACGGCAGTTATTTCGATCAAACTATCGACAGTATCGCTTCAGAAAAAACAGATAGCTTTCCTTATCCAAAATGTGTTTTTTTTTCTCGTGGGTAACGTTTGTACAATGTTTTTGTGCTACGTTTTTGAGAGATTGTTGTCGATCACGCGGGGAAGAAATTGCATTTTTCATGCATTTGCCGTTGCGCTTTGAGAGCAGTCGGCTTCAGACCCGAAAACCACCTTTGAAAATTTGATTAACCTATACTAATATTAACGTTTACCGATTTGTCTTTTATTTAGCCGTATTTAGCGAGCTTGTCGCTTTAAATTTGTCTTGCGGCAAGCAAATTTTCCACTAGAACTTTTGCAAAATTTTGTGGCTAGAAAATATCGTATCATGAAGTTGTAGTACAGAATAAAACACTTGCTTTTTAAACTGTGGTGTTGATATTGATTTTTTTGCAAGAAAAGATATGTAATGAGTGTGTATACTTTATTAAAGGTGGCTGATTCTCAGAATTGCAGACAAGATTCCCGGAAAATCGACTACGCAGAACGCACTTTTACGCGCCTTGACGAATAAAAATATTCCCTGAAAAAATCCCGCTCGCGAACACGCGCGTTAAACCGCATCTGCCATTCCATATAAGGAAGTTAATTTTGATTGGTCGGGAAAAAAACCCACGCATTGAATCGAACTTATACGCTTCTAGGTGTTAAGCTTCTGTCTCAATATGATCGCATAATTTTTCGGCCTGCGATCAAATAGAAACCAAGCTTAAGACAGGAAATAAAGAAGCAAAATGCAAGCCATGCAGCTCATCTCAGTGTTGCTTGATTCGTATGATGTGTTTTGTTATGAAAAGATATGCCGCCGCGCTACTTACGATTTTCTCAGTTTTCATCTCGGTGTTTTTGTCTCGATTTTGCCGCCGTTAGCACTGAGAACGAGTCCCCGTGCGTGTGTGCGTGCGTGCGTGCGTAACTTGATAATGCAGACTAAGTTAAGAAAGCGATTAAAGCACAAGAAAACCAGCAAAATCAACCGGCACAGCAAGTACTAGAACCAAACAACTTAACAACCAAAATAATACATCAGCGATTAGTTAAACAATCTTTCTCGGAGCCACTTCAAAACAGCGTCTCGTAGACTGTGGGATCGCACCAGAGCGAATAACCGATTATTATAAATTAGCTTTCTCCATTACAAGAGAGATCAAATTAGTTATGTTTCAATTCAAAATTTTACACAATATAGTTTTTACAAAAAGCAAATTGTTCAAAGCAAAGCTAACAAATGATAGCAGTTGTTTACTTATGTAAATCTGATAAACAAGATCTTACACACATGTTGTATTCCTGTCCTTTTGTGACTCAATTCTGGGATTTGTTTGATAATTGGTACAGACACTGCACAGCTTCGACAATTGACCGCTCGATTGTCAAAGTTGTGTATGGAATTCTTGAACCAAACAATTTAAGTAGACTCACTAATCATTTGTTACTGATTGCTAAATATTATATCTACTGCTGTAGCATTAAGGAAGAGCCTTTATCTTTGCAAACGTTCCAAGCCTTAGTTGTTAATAAGTGTGAAATAGAAAAACAAGTTGCAACTCGTTCAAACTCCCTGAAGACGTTCTATAACAAATGGAAGCCCGTGATAGATGCAAACATTTTCTAAGTAATGATGCTAGTGCTAAACATAAACGCTCTTCTTGAATCTTGTACTTGATATCTCCTGTTGTAGTAACTAATGTGGCATTGTAATATAAGTTAAGTGTTGTAAGTAACATGTTGTATTCTCAGTGATGTAATGTAAGCAAATTTATGTAAGTAGCTAAAAAAAATTAAATAAAGAAGCAAAACATGAAAAAAAAAAAAATAATTATAAAAGTAATATATAATAATGATAAGAACCTTCCCAGAGTCCTTTGCAACTGGAAATTTTTCAATGACAAATAACTTTGTCAATTTGCGGCCCAGAAGGGTGAAACACCACAAGGTAATAACACTTACCATAAAATAACTCTCATATCAAACTTTGTGTGATGACGTCATTAGTCACGTGACCACGCCCGAAAATGCGTTTTTGTTTACTGTGAGAACAGGCCGCTATCAATTGAAAAGCAATCAATCTAGATAGCAAGATATTGAAATGGGGCATTTTGAAATGGCCAGGTGACATCTGGCATTTTAAATTTAAGGGGGCTATACACGGGTGCAAAAATATGTGGAAATTTTGTTCTGCGATATCTCATAAAGCATAAGGTGTATAGCAACCAAAATCTACATGTGGATAGATGTTTATGTGAAGAACACATTTTTGAACTCGTTTCGTACGTGACGTCATCAGTCACGTGACCAGATTGCTTTGAATATTTTAAATTGCTTTAAAAGTACATTATGCTCAATAAAACAGCGCCTTATTCCTGTCAGTTGTAGATATTGATGTAAGGTTTATCAAAAGGGCGATTATTATTTTTTCTTTTAAATATCAGGGAAGAGCAGCGCATGAGCGCGCATGAAAAGTTGGTTATTGGCGCTAAATCAGCCACTTATTAATTTAAAACCAAAAAGAGAAATTTATGAGAGGTTTTAGAGTATCCTCTTTCCAGTTCGCTTGTCTGTTTTGCAAAATTAAATCTCCGTCTTAGGGCTCAGGGATGTAATTTAGCAGTTCCTTGGGGCCTGGGGAGGAGAGAGGATTGGGGCGAGACTGTGCTCTCGCGCCATTTTCTGCGGCTTACGCCGGTCGTCATGTGACTCACGTCAGCTACTCGCGAGGTTCGTCTACAAAACGTTTTTGTGGACGTCTGTCTTGTGGACTTAAAAAATATTTAAACTTCGTTTTACTGTTAAAGAGAGAGTAAAGTCCTTCGGACAGGAGAAAAAGTGTGGATTCAAGTGGTCATAACATCACATGACGCCAAAACAGCACCATCAAGTAAGTAAGCTAAGTTATTATATAAGCACCGTTCCGCTCGTGAAGCAGCTCGCAGTGCATGTGAGCGCTTTGCTAAATATTATGAGCTTAATTATAAGCTTATTAATAAAACTTACCTTTACTTTACCTTTACATGTTCTATGACAAGAGATACCTTCGGTTAGTTTTTTTCTACTACAATAGACCAAGCTTTTAACACCTTCGTTGGTAAATTAACACTGATCATCTGTTGTTTACATCCGATGCAATCAGCTATGTGTTGAAACGAAACTAGAAGGAATAAGCTCTGCCTCTTTGAATTGAAATTCTCAGTCCCTAAGCTGAGCTCGGTAAGCAAACAAACGATTTTCAAAAGCTTCTTTTAGGCTAAAATAGTACGAAATCTAACGGCTTTTCGACTGCGCTGAAATACTGGAAAGGTGTCTAGTGAATTATTATTTGTTTTTCTCTTCACTTTTCAATACGATATTTCGCTTGCCATGTTTCTCGTCCAAGGAAATTAAAATAAGTTTACACGTACCAAGGGAAATTGAATTTCTCCATTTGAATGTAGGCGATTTTATGTTTCTATGCTTATAGTGTCAGTATTGCTTGCGAATTATAGTAATATTAAATCGTCACTGCAAATTGTGCATCTTTGAATTAAAATTCCCAGTCCCAAAGCTGAGCTCTGCAGTAAACAAACAAACGATTTTCACAAGCTTCTTTAGGCTAAAATAGTACGAAATCTTCCAGCTTTCACTGAAATACTGGAAAGGTGTCTAATGAATTGTTTTCTCTTCTCTTTTCGATACGATGTTTTGCTTGCCATATTGTTTCTTGTCCTGGGAAATTAAAATAAACTTTCCGAGGGAAAGTGGAATTGCTGCGTTTGAATGAAGGCCGGCGATTTTATTTTTCTATGCTGTCAAATCTGGGTGCTGAACAACATTTAAATATAATGTTTGCTTGCTATAAATCATCACAAAAAATTGTGGCCCTTCAATTGTTATGAAAAATATTTTGCGGCTTGTTTTAATTTAAATTTTGGACAGAAGAGCTGTTGTGTATTAAAATAGACTATATATATTACAATTCGAGATTTTAACGCCAATCAGAAGAGTGAAGCGTTTGTAAACACTGTACTTTTCACTTTTTGTCACGCGTCACACAACTTCAGTTTTCTGATCACAAACGATATAAAATACAGACGCTTTGGTGCAGTGTATAATATTATAAAAAAGAATTGGCAATAATTAAGTTTAACTTAAGTTTATTTTGTTATCAACTGAAAATTGTTTTCAGTAAAATGAAAGTTGGAAGTCAAAATGTAGCTGATCTATTTAATCAGGTATATTTAGATGAACTGGGATGATAGTAGTCTCCTATGCAGCCCCGTTATTTGTGTCATCACGCAACTCTTCTCCCCACTAACGTCTGCTCAAATCCGAATCACATTCCTTTCCCGATTTAAGCCAATCACAGTTGCTGTCTTGCAGTGCCATTTTTCGGAACTTGCTCGCGCCAATACACCAATAATAGATTGTGTCTTATCGTGACCTTAGCGTCGGAAACGTCAAGCGAACGCCAGTATGCCGTCTTTTAAATTTGACGCACACCAAACATCAAAATAAAACATGGTTTAACTGAAGACAAATGAATGATATTAAAAATAATGTTGAAAAAGATTTTCGGCAAACGGTAACAGTCACGTTTTTGCCGATAGGTGTCAAAGTTGCTGCGGCCAAAAGGAAAGGAATGTGGTCCAGGTTAGAGCAGCCGTTAGTGGGGAGAAGCGCTGCGTGACGACACAAATAACGGCTGCGTAGGAGACTCAGGATGATAGGAGTACTAAGGAATTTCCTATGCACAATGTCAGGGCTGCAAATAATTTTTTTTTTCTTGAAAGGACATGTGTCCGACTAAGAAAAATTTTGGTCGGACATCATATTACAGTATTGCTTGATAAGCGAACCTGCTAATTTAATGCGTTGTCATCGAAGAGTAAACTACATGTAGTTTGCATTTAGAATAAAACCTGTTGGCGTTTACGTTGGAAGGCAAAAAAAATTATCCGGACATTGTGTCCGGCCACAGTTTGGATTGCATCGGACATAAGCAAATTTTGGTCGGTCATTGTCCAATGACCGACTGTTATTTGCAGCCCTGCAATGTAGTATTTATAATTTGTTTTTCTGTTTCATCTTTTTCATAGATGGAGGTCATGGTCTTATAATAAACATATTGATTGTAGTCAGTAGACAGTGGATTTTACAGGTGAGAGTGAAGAGCATAAATTGAAGGGATACCGTATATCTTTTAAACACGGAGCGAGCCTATAAAAGGAAAGGACACGCCCCGTCTGAAGCACTTTGTTGGCTATTTTTATCATTAATGGCATGTGGGGAAAGCTGAAACGTCGAACAACAACGGTCAAGAAAAGTTGGGGTTGGTTTATCCAAACAACTAATTGATTTATGTCAAACACAACAAGCTATAATAATAAATATTGAGCGCAAAACAAATATATCTATTCACTGTTAGGAGGAACTGAATGCAAACAATGAATTCCCTTCGCCCATTTCGACATGTACAGTACAGTCCAAATTTTGCGGCTAGCTAAAATTGTTACAAAGCTCAAGCCTGCGATCAAAGAGCCACCTGTTTCCATTTATCTGAGTTTGTCGAGAACTTGAACGAGTCTCGTGAAGATGACTTTGATGGGATTTGCAAAATTATTCAGAATTACAAGCTTTGTGATTGTGCAAACAACTTGGACAATACTGAATAATTGCACATAATTAGACCTGGGTGAATTAACCAATCAAATGAGACCATTGTGATTGGCAGGCTGAACTCCACAGCCTCGACTGATAGGCTCGCTCCATGTTTAAACGCATGCAATTTTATTATCTCATTAACACTGAGTATTGATTAAAATTTGGGTGTATGTTAAACCAAGAACAGTGACCCTGGTTAACACCCCCGGAACACCCAGGAACACCAAACATATAAAAAGGTAAAGTCTTCATGAGCGTAGTGGCCCAAAACTGCCGGAGCCGGAGCCTTAATCCCAGTTTCTGTAGCATGAAGCAACTAGGAGTATTCCTTAACCCCCTTGGTTGGGATGATAGTCCATCGCAAGTTAGTCCACCCTGGAGCATTTTGTCGCCGGTACTCATTTATACTCCTGGGTGGAGAGAGGCACTGAGAGTAAAGTATCTTTCCCAAGAACACAACACATTGACCCCAGCCAGGGCTCAAACCCAGACCACTCAGTCCTGAGTCCAGCATGCTAACCATTACTCCATTAGGCCACCCTGGTGAAAATCTTTGCAGGATCTTTGAAGATCTTCAAAGATCTTTAAAGATCTGCAAAGACCTGTAAAGATCTGCAAAGATCTTGCAAAGATCCTTGAAGACAAGGATCCTTCAAGGATCCTCAAGGATTTCATAAGGATCTTATAAAGATCTTATGAAGATCCTGGCAAAGATCCTTGCAAAGATCTTCGTAAGGATCCTTTAGGATCCTCAAAGATCTGATAAGGATCCTACAGGATCTTAAAAGGATCCTTTCAAGGATCTTTCAAAGATCTTTTTCAGGATCCATAAGGATCCTCAAGGATATTATGAGGATCTTACAAAGATCTTACGAGGATCTTTTCAAGGATCTTTCAAAGATCTTTTTCAGGATCCTTAAGGATCCTCAAGGATATTATGAGGATCTTACAAGGATCTTACGAGGATCTTTTCAAGGATCTTTCAAAGATCTTTGTCAGGATCCTCAAGGATTTGACAAGGATCCTTTCAAGGATCTTTGGGAGATCTTTGTCAGGATTCTTAAGGTTCCTCAAGGATATTATGAGGATCTTACAAAGATCTTAAAAGGATCTTTTCAAGGATCTTTCAAAGATCTTTGTCAGGATCCTCAAGGATTTGATGAGGATCTTACAAGAATCCTTTCAAGGATCTTTCAAAGATATTTGTCAGGATCGGATCTTCAGGATATTACAAAGATCTTAAGAGGATCTTTACAAGGATCCTACAAAGATCTTTTCCAAGATCCTCAAGGATTTGACGAGGATCTTTCAAGGATCCTGGCAAAGATATTTGTAAGATCTTTACCCAGGTTCCTTAAGGATTGGATGAGGATCTTTACCCAGATTTGAATTACTAAAAGCAAACACTGAAAAATTTAAGGGAAGCAACAATCAACAAATGAACAGCAAAGAAATATTTATCATTCATCTTGCATTGAAAATCCAGCATGTGGGAAGCTTCCATTGATTAGCTGATGATACTCAGTTTTCCTAATGGAGAAAAAGCCATTACAAAGAAGACAGTGAAGCTTTTAGAATGCTTAAGGTTGAATGAAGAAGAAAATACATGCATGAGCTAGCAAATACATTGATAGGCAAATATTATGCTTGGGTTTCCTATATATGTTAAGACAACAGTTCCTGAGCTACTTCATCATCTTTCTCACAATAAATATCCATAATTTTTCAATTTTATAGGAGTAAAATTGTCTTGAAATCCTTATGTACTTCAGAAAATGATTCCTGGATACCTTTAGGCTACTACAGGTTTCTAAAATGAGTAAAACCATGGGTTATTGATCGACCACACACGAGCCGCCATCTTGGATGATGGTCGAGAAGACCCTGGGAATGAGTTCCCATGATGCTTTGCTTGTGGTGATATCTGTGCCAGGCGCGTGAATTCAACATGTTCAACGGTCAAATCACTCAAATGCTGTGTATTTTACTGGGAAATACTCTGAGAAATTCTCCTGGAATAATGTTCAAAAGCTACAGAATCAGTACCTTCTAATGCAGAGAAAGAAAGTAAGTAGAGAGAATCGTAATGGCTTTCTTGAAGTAGGACTTTAGATGAAGTACATGTATTTTTTTTCTTGGGTTTTAATATAAGGTTTTGATTTCGATGTGCTTATGTACAGCAAGCTTGTAGTTTCACCAAGAAAGCATTTAAAAGGTCTTTAAACCACTGTACTACTACAACGTGATTTGAATCCTACTTCTTTGCCTTTAAATATAACAGTCTTTGTGAGAGGAAGAAGCGAATACAGCTGTTTATAGATCTGATTTTAATAACATGTTGCTTTGTGTTTTTGTTGTAGTTTATTGAGGCAGAAAGCATTGAAGTATACACAGTTACTACGGGAACAATATATTTAGAACGCTAAGTGGAAAACAATTCACAAACATCATACAGTATTTGTAATCCCAAGTGGGATATGGCAGCAAGTAATCTTGGAACAGGACAAGTTACTGTGGATGCAAAGGCCTACAAAAGGGTCTAATATTATAAACTACAATTTCAGGGAGTACAATAAATGATGAACAGAAGCTTGATTTTTCAGTTGGTCTTTAATCTAGTGTGCCAACTTAACACTGTAATAATACAATGTATTTGTCATCTGTTTATGACTGTACATATTGTATGATCATTCTCTCTATGTGCATGTAGTGTAATGATTCTGTTGTTGCTCAATCTAGTTTTGTACAATCTTTGTGCATTTAATTGCTAAATGTAATGTTGGAATTGAGCAGATAGAATTAATTGCTTGTGACTTCTTTTGAAGTCAAATAAACTGCATTTGGTTCCAAAACATCTGAGTACATTATACTACATGTATATAACTTTTATTATTGCTTTTGATGTTGATATGCAAGAATGTTACAAGATGCATGTAACTTGCAAAGTCTGATAAGCATCTTACAAGAACTTAGAAAATTCTGAAAGTTCTTATACGATTCTAGCTAACAAGATTCTTATAAAGATCTTGTATGACATTGCAAATTCCACATCTTGTAAGTATCTTATTATACAAAGGAAACAATAAATATTATAACAAGATCTTGTAAGAACCTTACAAGTTCTTGTAAGATGTACATGTAAGTACAAGAATCTTACAATAATTATTATCTTAATAAGATAATCACTTCAAGATCTTATTAAGATCTTAAACCTGCAAAGATATTTAAGGATCTTACATTCAAATATCTTAAAGATTCATACAAAGACCTTCAAGGATCTTACCAAGATCTTAAAGATTAATGCAAAGATCTTTGGGGATCTTGCAAAGATCTTGAAGATTCCTGCAAATATCTTTAAGGATCTTACAAAGATCTTAAAGATTCATGCAGAGATCTTTGAGGATCTTGCAAAGATCTTCAAGGATTTTACAAGGATCTTTAAAATTCCTGCAAATATCTTCAAGGATCTTACAAAGATCCTACAAAGATCTTTGTAAATCTTCAAGGATCTTCGAGGATCCTTGAAGATCTTTGGCAAGAAAATTGAGGATCTTGGCAAGAATCTTGAAGATCCTCAAAGATCTTTGTAAATCCTTGAGGATTTTTTATAAAGATCCTCAAAGATCTGCACCAGGATCTTCATGCAGATCTTCAAGGATCTTCAAAGATCTTTAAAAGATTTTCACCAGGGCACTGCATCTTCCGCCACCAAAAATATACTAAATGCAAATTTCAGACCACTGACCATGTTCCATTTCCCCTTTTGGACCACTTCAGCCATATAATATCTTATTTATTTTCATTTCCTTTTTTCGTATTTGTAATTTTTGGGTGTTTTCGGAGTGTTCTGGGGTGTTTCGGGAGTCTTTTTGGCTTTACATACACCCATAAAATTCACTTTGAAGTCTTCAGAGCTATATTCATCATTTAGGGGAGTGTACTGTAAAGTTATAATTTATAGAGGTTATTCAGCGGAAAGTTGTGTAATATGGCTGGGTATTTTTACGAGTCAGTTTTTATTTTTTCAAGCCTTTAGGCGAGAAAAAATAAACACTGACGAGTAAAAATGCCCAGCCGTATTACACAACTTTCCGCTGAATAAATTGTTTATTATACGACATAATATCTTTCCTAAAATATAGGCTTTCAACAGTGTTTTCCGTAGCGCGGTCAGGGGGACTGAGACCCATGTAATACGGTCTCATATCTGCGCTCGTCTTTGTGCGTATCCGCACTCCAAAATGCTATGCCGTATAATAATATATATTATATAAGCTGTACGTGGGCTAAATATCTGTTATTTGTTCAAAAGGTTTTTTTTGGTGGGCTTCTTTTGGGGGAAATGGGGGAAGGGAGTTGCGTCTCAAACCTTTTTAGGTGTATATAAAAGAATAAAGCATAGTAAATAGATATCTATTTAAAAGTTGAAAATCCCTTTCATTAATTATCCTTGATCTAGAGCATAATAATTAATAAATAATTAATATTATATGTTCTCTTCTGAGGTGGGTTAATACTGGGTACCAGTATACTGGTCGACCACTTAAGCCCTCTCTCCTCCAGCTGACCTGATGGTTAATTACATTCTCTGCTTTGTTTTCTCTTCAGATTTGTACTTCAAAACCATTGTAATATCAGGCAGCACTTGTGATGTCAGGAGAATAAATTAAATTGATATTGGTTTGAAATAATTTATAATCTATATAATATATAAAATTGTTTGTTTTACTAATTCAGTGGGTGACACTTGATTGATGGTGTTGCAGTTAATCATGACACTAAAAAAAATTGTGGCCAGAAAAAAAAAAGGACCAAATAAATATTTGAAGAAAGATTTTTGAAATGTGGTGGCTGTCTGCTGTATTTAGATTTCATTGAATCTGATCCTAAACAGTGTGATTTTAATATTGAATGTTTAAAATGTTAGCACATGCTGTTAGTGTATTTTGCCCCTTTAATAAATATACATGTACATGCATGTGTAATTGAGCATGGTATGAAAAGTCAAGCCTTTGTTGGAAAATACATATACTTTTGGTCTGATTCAAACCAGTCTGACTCTTATGTCAATTCATGGCCTGTTAAAATTCAGACCATTCCAAATTTATTTTTCAAATCATGTACATTAATTAATTTTGGTTTAAATTTATTTTTGTTTGATATTTATTTCCTTTCGTCTTTATTTTGTTTTAGAGCATGGTACTTAATGACAGTGCTAGCTAATGACATTAAATTCAAGAGAAAAGAAAACAAAAAAAATTTGTAATGTAAAAAATACATATTAGTCACAACATGATAATTTAACAGTGTCGGGTTACTGTTCCTTCTAATACTGCTACCATATTTTCAGAGTTCAACATTTGAGTGACTTTCACTGGTGTTCTTTAGTATATTTTTTGTTCCAGGAATTTTTGACATCACCATAATTCATATTCACTGATACTGAATAATATTAGGCACATGTAAGTTTCCGAGTAGCTTCATGTGAACCATTGGTTCATTGATATAAACTGTACATGTAAGCTCTCATTTACCTTCATATGAGGCTTTTGAATCCACTATTCTGAGCTATTTACATATTGCTCTGACTATGAATTTTACAAATTGCATTACTGGAGTTTTTGATATGCACAATTTAAACTCAGGGTTGTTGTCTGAGGGTGCATTTGTTGGTTTGTGCTATACAAAGAACACTGTCAATTGGTCTTGTATCTATGATAATATAATACATATATCTTATTATTAACCAAGCGCGAGAGCCATACTGGGAGAATCTTGACAGTACAGATCGAGTGCAACTAGGTCCATACAGAAAAGACTGAGGGCCGATATTTTACTAACAAATTTGCATGATTTTCGCAATTTCTAAACCCCACTAAAACTAAAATTAAGGGCAGTAGGTGGTATCATATTTACCATTTTTCCATTATGACAATTAAATTATATATTGCTTTTATTCCGGTTCCACTTGTAATAATAATAATAATAATAATAATAATAATGCAGACTCGACAAACCATTACACGAGTTTCTATATAGCCTGCATGGCAGGCGTAGAAAGAGGAAGGAGGGGAGTTTGGCGAGTGCGAAGCGCGAGGAGTCGGAGCACGAAACGCGATCGTGGGAGGGAGTAATCCCTCCCGCCGATCGCGCTTCGCGCTCTCTCCTCGCACTCGAACTCCCCTCCTCCCTCCCATTTATACGCCTGCTACGCAGGCTGGTTTCTATATATAGATGTTATTCGCCAACCGGGAGGTCCGTATAGGGAAAAACTGTGCCCGAGGTCTCGAGTACGGCCCAAGGCCGCTTCGGCCGAGGGCCGTACTCGAGTCCGAGGGTACAGTTTTTCCCTATACGGACCGACCAAGGCCGGTCAATAACGTGTTTATTTTTTTCCTACTTGGTTTCGTAATGCTAGAAATCTTGAAATCTTGTTTTGAAAAATCTGTTTTTCACGCGCGCGCGTATTCCTTTAACTAATTTATCGCAAGGTCGCTATAAAACTACCGAAGAAATAAAACTTAATCCAAATAACAAGAAACTCAGACAATTAATTTTTACACCAAAATATGTAATTACAGAAAGCTACGTAGCTGCGAAGAACAGACGATGGAGACTCAAACGGAATTTCACCACTAAAAGCAGCTGAAATGTGAAGCTATTTCAAATTTAACACAAAAACCATTCAAAGTCGCAACCGGCGGCAAATTTTAGGACAATCTTCGTGATCAATACTCTTGAAAGCATTTTTTTTCGAGCAAAGCTGTTTCCTCAGTTTTCACCAATTTCATTTCTCATGTTAATCTAATTTTTACCATTCAATCGCAATTTATAATTTTTCGTTTTATGCGAAACCTTGACAAACTGTAAGCTTGCATTCAGTTTCAACGTACGGCATAACTGATTTAAGCTTATAAGCTTACGGCTTACGTGCCGAGGATTATTTTCTGGACTACCGGTAATCACTAAGTTCTTTCTTGAATGAAACTTAACGGAAGGTATGTTTAGGAAAAAAGATAAACGAAAAGCAAATGATTAAAACTAAGGAAATGAGTCTAGACACGGAGATCTGTAATTCAAAAAGTACAGAGCGCGAATGGTGAAACTGATTTCCCAAAAACAACAACAAACTCACATTATGTCGGTTAAAGCAGTTAAAATCAAATGAAAACTCGCCTTTTTGAAGAAATACAAGCTCTTTAATTCCACTGCGCAGTTCCCCATTCACTTGACAACGGTAAGAGAGCAATATAATGTGAGAAACGCAGTACGTATAAAAAGCTTCTTCGCATCAACCTTCGTCCTTCGCGCGTTGCTGAAATTAAAATGTTTTCGCTTGAACGCGCATGCCTACGCTACGATTCCGCGGTCTCCGCCGGGTTCACGGACAATTTTTCCCGCTCCCGGGACCAATATTGGCTTGATTAATATGTTTTTGTGGGTCTTACAATATTAAACGCATTCTGGCAGTTTTAAGAAGCAAAGCAAAATTTTCTACCCGAGTAAATTGCACAGTGGTCGGAGCGGTCCGTAACTCGGGTCCGTACTGCAGGATACGGACCGCTGAATCGCGCGCTCTTAGCCAATCAAATTCAAGGATTTGGATACGGACCGCTAAAAAAAAAATAATCACTGTTATGATAAATGATTTGCCGTAAATTAACTATTTGAAAGCGCAGTGTTTCTATTGCGCGAGTGAATCGACTGTGTCGTCACGGCACTTTCCGCTTTGCTTGTAAAATTATGGGTTCTGTACGATTAAAAGAATACTGGCCGGGGCATCTTGAAGCCAAACAAGTCAGGTTTTAGGTTTCAAAACTTAGATTTGCTGTGTGATGAAGTCAAATAGATGAATGTTTTGTGTTCAAAACTTAAATTTGCCGTGTGATGTGATTTTAGTAGCAGGGTTCAGAGTTCAGGATTTTTACTCTTGGATCGGTCATTTTTGTGGACAATGTTTCAGTGAGTTCGCGAACTCAAGCTTAACTAGTGCTTTTAAAAGTATTCAACTTTCGCGCAGTTTTTCTGCTCTTTCAGCTGATCATTTTGAATATTTACAGATGACTGCATCTCGAATTCAATAGAGTTTTGCTACCCATTGTTTGTTCATGGCAACCATTGAAATTAGAAAGACAATGACTTACTCTAGAATACGCGCGAATTTTGAAACTCGGATTTTCAAGCGTAAAAGTCTACAACTTCTTTTGCTCGATTTTCAGAGAAAAAGCGATCCACGTGTAGAGAATACGTGTATCTTCAATAAGCCGACCTATAATCTGAAGATTGTTACTTACTTTTAAGAGAAAATCAACTTGTTAAAGTTGATTGATCGTTTCCCATACTAGAAATACCGAAAAAGCGCAATTTTCAAAGGTGAAAGTCTACAACTTGTTTTCGTTCGTTTCGCTTATATTAGTTTTCGGATAAAATTGTAGATTAACACTTTGGCTACAATTATTATTTTATATTCATGCTAATCAGCCTCCCTAGCCTCATTTGAGAGTAAAAATTATTTTGAATTTTGCTCATACTAAAAAGGCTAGGGGGTCTGATTAGCATGTATATTAAAGAATAATTTATCGGCCGCCATTTATGAATAAGGTCGATGGGCAAGTGTCGCGCCAAGTCTACAACTTGTTTTCGTTCGTTTCGCTTATATTAGTTTTCGGATAAAATTGTAGATTAACACTTTGGCTACAAAAACCCGTCCTATAATCTTAGAAAAACAACCTCTCTTGAATGCGAAAAGGCGATTTTAGTCAGTGCGTTGCAACAAATTCACCTCTTTTCTCTCTAATTGTGGCGCTTTTATTGAGTGTCATGCTTGAATAGCCCGCCGTAATAGCTCATTGTAATAGACCTTATTCATAAATGGCGGTGGATTAAATATTCTTTTATATTCATGCTAATCAGCCTCCCTAGCCTCATTTGAGAGTAAAAATTATTTTGAATTTTGCACATACATGTACTAAAAAGGCTAGGGGGGCTGATTAGCATGTATATTAAAGAATAATTTATCGGCCGCCATTTATGAATAAGGTCTATGGGCAAGTGTCGCGCCATTCTGCCCGCTGTGAATATTCGCAATTCTACGAACCATTCAGTAAATCCCATACATTCACTATAAAAATGCAAAATAGCCGTGACACAGTCAAACAGTTTGTCTGTGCTCCCTGTGGTGTAAACCGTGTAATAGGTACTACATTTCGCGCTTTTAATTTTCGCGGCACCTTTTTTCGCGAGTATTTTTTAAATTTCGCGAATTTTCTTCAATCGCGAAATCGCGAATTTTCTTCAATCGCGAAAATCGCGAAAATTAGTAATCGCGAAAATTAATAAGAATAAGGTATCAGGTTTTAATTATAATGCGGGTAAAACTGTCCAAATCAATCGTTAATTTGGACACGTATCGAATAAATTAAAGATTAATTTTATTGGTCAGTTTGAAAATAAAATAACAAATAGTACCCTGGATCGGACAGAACAATTGAGGATTGATATATTTATCAATTATATCAAAACGAGAGACACATATTTCTTAGTTTTGATTTTATTAAATACGTATAGGTAATCGTATGGATGCGAGTGGAATTAAGGATTTACACTACAAGTGATATTTGAAGGCGAGTGCAATTTGAAAGAATTTTCAAATATCACGAGTAGTATTAATTGCTCGAGCTTTCATACGATTACTCATTTATTATATGACTGAGAAATTACGCACGCGCTCGCCTTCAGAAATCACGTGAGACCCAGGAACGGTCATTTTGTTGGCTTTTATTTTTGAATGAAAAGCACGTGGTTTGACAAATAACTGAGCAATTGTGGACGAAATTTGTGTCATACAGAACGTTTTTATAGTCTTTAAGCGATGAAACCGTCACAAGATAGCTGAAAGCTAACACTATTTCTGTAGTGCAAATGATTAGGCAGTTGTTAACAAACCCCGATGGGATAAACGAGACAAACAAGCAAAAACTGAATTCAGTCAACTTCACCGGAAAAGGTCAACAACAAATGCAAGTTCATTTTACTCAGACTGCGAATTGGAACCGATCAGCGGAGAGCTGCAGCCACTTGGACCAACGTTAAATACCACACTGCAGTTTATAAAACTGATTTGTTGTGAGAAACTTGTGCTGAAAACTGCTGGTGTTGTCGCGATTTCCGAGCAGACGTTCAGTTTGAACCTGGCTAGCACCAGAGGAGCTTGTAGCTGGGGCTGCACTGATATTCTGTTGAGGAGAAAAAGAGCTGCCTGGATTCATGGCGTTGGCTGCGTTGCTGATGATGTGAGAGGTGTGCTGTTTGCTCGGTCTCGTTATCTTCGTCGTAGTCATCCAAGGACTGCTCCTGTGCGTGGCCAGTAACATGAATGATCGTCGAGCGCTCAACATTATTGGATCTCAGTTTCTTTACCAATGTTTTTCTTGCACTATGGTTTGTCAGCCGTTTTGAAGAGTTTTGGAGTGGTGTATCTTTAACCAATGACTTCATTAGTTTGTCAATTGCATTCACTCCAAGGTTTTGGCGCTTGAACCAAACATTGCTTTGGGGATTTTGGATCGGTGCAAGGTAAAATGGCCCGCTTGACTTCATCTCCACAGGGCGGCGGCTTAAATATTCCTTAAAGAACTCCACAGGACATCTTTCGTCGCCTGTATAGCGAACATTTTTGGCAGTTGTTGTCTTCGTTTGATGTGCAGACCTCCTTGACGAGTTTTAGTCGGGTTTTCACGAAAAAGCTACAAACTCGAGGCCATTGTGGGTGATTTTGTCGACGTGACGCCATTTTGGTGTGGTTCAAACGTCCAACGGGTATCGTGAAACGTGAGTGTCGAACTGACGAATGTTTATCTGCAGTTAGAACGGCATTTGGAAGCCGAAAAAACAACCAGAGGGAACATTCGTTATCGGAGATTACACTGGTGGAAGTTTTGAGGCGATTTGAGCATTTTAACGGAATTTATCGATCTTCGAGTGATTGGAAAACCTCGAAAACTAAAACTCGTCTAAATCACCTCGAGCCGGCCTGAGAAGCTGGCAAACTACAAAGAATACAACACAGCAACAGGGTAAGTCGTTTTTATTCACAAAACATTCGATTTTATATCTTCTAAAACATAACCGTTGGCGTTCCCATACAGACCCTTATAAATCGAGCCGTTGTAACACAATACCGCTTATATCGTGACACTGTTCTCTTATCTTGAGCTTGGGCGGCCTGTGGCATTACTTTGAGGCTGTCGGGTTCATATTCCTCCCCTTTCTTGTTTCGTACTTCGGCGTAGAATTGTTGCAACATTTTATCTAGCTCACTTGCAGCAGAATAAGCCTCGAGCTTAATGTTATGGCCTCGTAACTCGGTACAATTTTTCCAAACACTCAGCCAATTTCTGGTGCTTTTGGTGGTGTTAACATTTGTTGCCTGTTGCTTTAGTTCTTCTAACGCTGCCTCGCTTGAAGAGGGAAAACGCTCGGCCATTTTTACTGTTTTCAAATTACCGCAGGCACTGCGTCACATCCGTTGCCACGGCAACATTAATTTGCACTGCAGTGCAAATTAAAAATTAATGATAGATTTGCCTGCTCTCAGACAATCACAATGTAGTAATTTCCTCAGCTATATAATAAAATGGCCACCCGAAAACCTCAGCATCTCCTGATTGTCGCCGTCTAAAGATTCCTTTTGCCCTGCAGTTTGTTCTTTCCATCGACTCGTAATATGGCGGCCAGTACCTGGAGCACCATACCACCGAATGGACGGCTTTGATTTTGAATTGCAGCCGGCCAAGTTAAGAGCATATAGCCTGCGTAGCTGGCGGTCTTGTTGGCGCGCGAAGGCAGACCCTCCGTCCCAGTCTCTCGCGGCTCCGCCGCTTACGAATTTTGCCTTCGCGCGCCAACAAGACCGCCAGCTACGCAGGCTAAAGAGCATATGACAATGCTTGCTGTGCTTCTCGTGAACCTTATTCATATGCTGGAGCCCTCCATGCCTTTTTCACGTTAGCCTGGACATTACTCTGAAAAAAAGCTCAGTTGGGTTGCCTTCCGATTCGTTTCTCTTGGGTAGAAACGTCACCATTTGCACCTTAATACGCTGGTGAAATCGTTCGTGATCTCAGGATTAAAATGCTGCTGCTGTTGTATATCCCAGCTCTACCATGACAATTCCCATATAAATAGCCAAAGAGGATTATGTCTGGAAGTGGGCGGCCCACCAAGGTTCGGTTCATGTATATAAACATTGCACGAACGTGACAAATTTTTTGGTTCGAAGACTGAAAAAGCCGCTCATGTTTTCAGTACACGCTTTTTGTGGTCTTAATAAAAAACACAGAGGTGTTTTTAAAAATGTTCCATGTGTGGAATTTCCTTTTCGGTTTTGTTTCCGTTTTTCATGGCATTATGCATTTAAAAATTATTATCATTTAACCCAATCCTCAATTGTTCTGTCCGGGGTACTAATCGTGCGCACGCTTGTATTGGATTTTGGACTAGCAATATAAAATGAATTATAATTCGAATAAAGTCATGTCAAAGGAATAATTCACCGATTTATATTATGCATCAGTCAATTCTAGCATTGCCCATCCCGCCCGTCGGGGCAGTTTGCACACATTTGAGTGCCGGGAGAAAGTCATATAGTCTATCTTTGTTGTTTCTTTTTTACCTCAAAGGAACTGGCTTCATTTCCGGTCATGAGTTCGTCAGTAAAAACATTAAATGTGTGGTTAACTATACAAGGTCGCTTCTAGGATGTAGAAATGAAATGGTTGATCCACATAAATATTGCATGGTTACTTGCAGAACATGTGCTAAGAGGTAGCTCCTCTCTGTGCCTTGTCAGTTTGCCCTAAATTATAACTTTTAGATGAGCCAAGAGACGAATAATGTGCCTTCTTTTTAACAGTACCATGGGGTATTTGAACGGCTCAATTGTTCCCGGGGATTGGCCGGGGGGGGGGGGGGGGGGGTGGGCACTGCTGGAATTGACTAGTTTAACGATGCTTTAGCAGGAACGTTAAGCGTGGAAGGACTTTCTTACTGGTTATCAATGACAATTGGAGACAAATTACAGTAGGATAGAGACGGAAAACCAAGGAGAGGAACTAAAGCTAAAGTTGTAGGATTTCATTATTATGATTTTTTTCAGCTCAGCGCTGCGCTTTACTCCAACAATACTCCTCTATATTGCATCCTAAATCTGCACTGGAATATAATTGTGTAATTTTTATTACTTTTTTTATTGAATTTCAATTGTATTGTATCGTTTCTATTTTTGTAATTGTTTAATATCATGGGTTTATCTCAAACGACACTGTTGTGATTCGATATCTTGATATTGTAAACTCTTGTAAATGTAGTCTTGTGAATAATAAAAGAGCGACATGTTAATTAGAAAAATAATAAAAATCTTGTTGACCAAACTTTTGCGGTATGGATTTAAAAATATAAATAATTAGTGGGATATCAGGATGTCGAACAAGTGCAAGTATTGACAACCGGTGATACCTTCGCAGTCATTTTGTTACAAACTGTTCGCACAGAAAATCAATGTTTTTACGCCGGTCTACCTACATTACCGGACAGCATGGCAGACGTTTCTACTCAAACGATGTAAGGTTTAGCCTGCAAGGAGACGTCTGCACGCAGGCTATGTAAGGTTTTGTTTTTGGCTATAAAAGGTAAAGTAAAGCCGCACTCGGGCCAAACAGGCCCACACTGCCAGAGCTTATCCCGGTTTCCTTAGCATGACGCCGGCTACTCCCCCCAGATGGGATGCTTGTCCATTGCAGGTTCCATACCCTTCCTCCTCACCCTTCCTATATGTAGTGATCAAATTCCCTACCCTTCCTAGGCAGTGAACAAAATATTAATACCCCACCCTTCGATGCACCTGACGTATGGGGATTATACTCTCTTATTTGCTTTTCCTGTTTCACCATTCCACATACCGCATAATTCCGATAATAACTGGCCCCTCGAAAAATAACGGATACCCGAAAGTAACGTTAATTTTTTACCTTGCTATTAAACCCCGAAAGAACGCCCCCCCGAAAGTAACGCCCCCCCCCCCCCCCCCCCCCCCGATAATAGCGGCCCCTTAAAAATGACCACTCAAAAATATATATATATTGAAAGAGAAACTGTCTGCCCTCAAGCGTAATGCGGATGGAACAGCCTGAGTGCAGGATTAATCAAAGTACAGAATCATTTGTGATTTTATTTTAAGCTTAACTGAATCATGTTTGAAACAGACATAAGGGTATAAAACAGATCAAAGCTGTATGTGTCATCGCAGTAATTAGTTGTCATATAATACGAACAATATTTTCGACGCATAGTATACGAACATTTGGGCCTTTTTTTACAGTTTACTTTGTTTACATGGATAATGAATAACCTGCATTCAACCTGAATGACCTTTTTTATGTCCGTTATCCGTCCTCTTTGTGTAAAACCACTGCTGAATTACAAACGTTTTCTAAGCATCCGAAAGTAACGGCTACCCGCAAATACGGCTACCCGAAAGTAACGGCCCCTTTGGCCTGCTAAATCCGAAAATAACGGGGGCCGTTATTATCGGAATTCTACGGTATGAACTTTGTTCACTTCAACTTATTTCTTGAAGCTGTCCACAATTTGAAGAGCGAATGTTACCAACGGTCAGACATTTGGTGGCCACAGCCGAAAAATCAATTCTTCTCATATTCTCATGTTTAGGTAGACCTTAATATGAAACAAATCACTGCATACTTTGTTTGGCTGAATATCGATTTATTTTCGAGAAAATCGATAATAACCGAATTCTGTCAAAATGCCGCTTTTGGAGCTCAAAATTTAAGGCGAATCTCGAAGCTTCGCATAGCAAAATGAAACATTCTAGGACAATAAAAACTACCAAATCTTAAAGAACGATACCGAAATATATGTTGAAAGCAATTTGAGCAATTCTTGTCTTTCTATTTACAAAATATAATTAAATTTGTCCGACCTACTTTTAACTCGATTAAAAATAGGTCAAAACTAACCTATTATTTAAGTATGTGCTACACAAAATAATTTGCCGAAAATCTGGCTTTTGGAAAGCGAAAGGTGCTTCTTTTCGATCCCTAAAGGAATTTTTGGGGAAATGATTCAGTGCGATGAAATCAAATTTTAAAGTTGGATAAAATGCGCTGATTCAACGGATACCGAAGAGTCTCCTAAATTAGTTCAATGTGCACATACACGCAAACCTTTAATTGTTTCGCAGTTTTTATACGTTCAATCTACAACTAATTTAACATAAAACCTCTAACCTTTATGTTGTTGTATCAAAGAAGAAGGCTATAGTCCTGTAGTTGTTGCTTCCTTCGCGATAATTGCAGCTCACTGAAAGATGACCAGCACGCCATGTTTGTTTAGTTAAGCCGTACTTCGGACGTGTTTGATGAGAAGATTCTCTGTTTCCATTTTCGTTCAAAAGAGCAGGCTTCAAGTACTTTCCCGCAAAAAAGTCTTTGTTTAAAATGAACTGAACAGCGAACCAAATGCGTTAATTCTTGTCTTGTAGGCTTCTTGCGGAATTTAATTAAGTCAGAACGGGTTTCAACTGAAATCGACAACTACATGTAACGCAAGAAAGGAACCGGAAGTTATTTTTTTATGAGGGATGGCTGGAAGAGAAGAGAGTGGGGTATACAATATAAAAGCCTTATTTCATTTATAGTTTCTTGTTTTATTTTTAATCTTTATCGCATAAGCGCATATTTTCTGACATTGGGAATAATTCAACTTGTTCTCCCGAAACCTGAAAAACCCCAAATCAATCGCAGGCCGAAATGGCGTATATTTCAAGTTGTATATTATTATTATCTGCCTTGTAAGCCAGCCATAACTTTCAATAAAGTTGTAATATCATTTTTATATTTTTCCAATAATAGTAGCTTTAGTCCGGTTGCGCATAGTCAAAGACCAAGACCCCTTTATATATTGAGCTACTGTATTTACTTTTCCCCACTAAATGATATAGCCCTGCATGGTCCCGTCACGGACAGGGAGAATAACGGGCCGTCAACATATTCACAAGTTCCCCGCTTAACGTCCACGGGACGTACGTTTAGGAGGGGGTTTAGGGAGGGGGTAAGGAGGCACCGGATTTGGACATTAGTGTAGGACAGTTTTGAGGAAAAAACAAAATGATGCATTTCTTTTTTGACTTGCACATGTGATTGCCGGCTTGCATGTAATTCACCGCTCGCATATACAAGAATGGCTTCTTGCCTTGTTAATTATTTATTTCGCACTATCAGCCGTACGTGTGTCAGCAGTGAGTGAACTAGGTTGTGTAATGACAACGGCTAAACTGATCAAATTGTCTGTAATGCAAGCTACTAGAGGTCTGGTCCAACCTGGTCGATCGCACAATTTTACAACCACACCTGCCAACTAATTCTTGTAGAATACCCATTTATTATATGCGGGCAAACTGGTCCACGATCAAAAGTAGACCCTGAGCTGTCCGAAGTTCCTATACGGAAGGCTAAGAGGGACCGTTGACGAACTCATTTCACCGAATTCCTTTTTGAAACATTGAACAAAATAAAACTGTTCAATGTAAAGTAGAAACATTTTTCCTTATGTCTGGCAGCAATTTTGGTTAATTTGTTCGTTTAAAAAAAGCCATTGTACTAAAAACTTTATTGAACTAGCTTGTTCGGTTCGTATTGGGGAATATTGGTCGAGTTTTTTTTTTTGCCAGTTTATGGACCTCTCTTGACCTCGACAAATATTTCCCCAATATTCGGTTGATGTCTTTCTACTTCTTCATCGCCAGATTTGTTTGTGCTGTAAGTACTTTTCACTACTGAGCGAGAAAAAAATCCAGCTATTTGCAAAGGTGTGACTGAGGAAGTCGCCCTTGTCAAAGATACTCAGTAGAGCCTTCGCTGTGCTTCGCTCTTCGCATTGCTCTCCATATACTCGTAGGATCAGCCCTTTGCCCGATGCGTTCTCCAGCTTGGAACCGTGCTTCAGTATCGTAGTGAGGTTCTTTCTTGTTAGTGCTGCTGACTTTAGAGCCCATCCCATCGGTAGCACTGGGTCATCATCCTCCAACGATATCAGTCTGTATCTTCAACCCCACCCTCTTCCAGCACCTATAAAATAATAACCTCCGGTCCAGACTCGTACCCAATCGCTATTTATATGTTTTTGGGATGAGAGAAGATTGGATACGGGAGTGGATTGAGGCGCGCGGGGGGTTATGGGCTAATTTTCGCTCGTCCCCTTTCATGATTCCCCGCGCGCCTCAACCACTCTCGTATCCAATCTTCTCTCATCCCAGAAACATATAAATAGCGACTGGGTACGAGTCTGCCTCCGGAAGTTAAGAACGTATCTGTGCGGAAAAGTACTGAAATAGCTCAATATATGAAGGGGTCTTGGTCTTTGACTATACGCAACCGGACTAGAGCTAGATTATTGGGAAAATATAAAAATGATATTACAACTTTATTGAAAGTTATGGCTGGCTTACAAGGCAGATAATATACAACTTGAAATACACCCAATTTCGGCCTGGGATTAGTTGGGGGTTTTCAGGTTTCGGGAGAACAAGTTGAATTAAGTCAGTCAGATTGATGACTGTGATCACAATAACGACCCCAACAACCAGGCATTATTCCTGGTCATGAAAGTTTTTCAAAGTGGATCATATGGCCTTAGTTAAGATACTTTCAGATAAAGCAGAGCATTTCTCGCTTACAGCTGGGCGCTGGAAAGGATGGATGGTTGAAACGCGCACTGCGATCTTGTGCGATGTTTTATGCGGAGCGAGACTGGGTCGAGCGCGTTCGAGAGCGCTCGAGTTCAAAACATGTCGATAAATGAAGTTCAATAGCAGATGAAGAAAATGGATTGCTACAAGAGAACGGTACGAGATTTCCACTTAGTTTTTGTACAATGAACATGTCAACATGTTGGTAAAGCTGTAAGCAATAAAGAATGGGTTCAATATGTAAAATCAACAACGATTTTATTTAAAATAAGTCGAGCTGCTTCGAAACGCGTTGCTCTTAAGTGTGGGCGCGAAAAGACAGACGTTAATTACCTGCGATCTAAACCAAACAAAACGGTAATTTTCGGCGTATGCATAGAGTAAGCTTCGCTTTTTCATCGGTGTAAATTTCATTTTGAACTTTTTTGAACTTTTTAGTTACACGCTATAGACGTCAGTACACTGTTGTTCTCTCCATAATGCGGTGAATTTGGTCATTTGACGTTGTTGTTTTTGTAGAGAACGGCTAAGAAATGTACCAATATGTAAAACGCAAATGCAGAGCCATTGTACTGCTAATTAAACCTTCTTAGCCGTCTGGTCTTTTTGAACTCGAGCGCTCTCGACCCAGTCTCGCTCCGCATCAAACATCGCACAAGATCGCAGTGCGCGTTTCACCGCACATGCTTTCCAGCACCCTGCTAACAGTTTCCACTGCAATTCAGTGTACTGAATTTATTATTCTCATTTTCCTCCTTCTACAGTACTGCGGATTTTCAGTTTTTAATTCCCAATGTCAGAAAATGTGCGCTTATGCGATAAACGTTCACCTAATAGATTAAAAATAAAACAAGAAACTATAAATGAAATAAGGCTTTTATATTATATTATAAAATTTTATATTATTATTAACAAGCAAGAAGCCATTCTTGTATATGCGAGCGGCGAGTTACATGCAAGCCGGCAATCACATGTGCAAGTCAAAAAAGAAATGCATCATTTTGTTTTTTCCTCAAAACTGTCCTACACTAATGTCCAAATCCGGTGCCTCCTTACCCCCTTCCAAACCCCCTCCTAAACGTCCCGTGACGTTAAGCGGGGAATATGTTGACGGCCCGTTATTCTCCCTGTCCGTGACGGGACCAGGGCTATTAGTGGGTTAAAATAAATACAATAGCTCAATATATAAAGGGGTCTTGGTCTTTGACTATGCGCAACCGGACTAAAGCTACTATTATTGGAAAAATATAAAAATGATATTACAACTTTATTGAAAGTTATGGCTGGCTTACAAGGCAGATAATAATATACACATTTAATATATGGCAAACTGGTCCACGATGAAAAGGAGCATTCTGATTGGTTCCCTGAGCGGTCCGAATTTGCAATACGGAATCACGAACTCATTTCGCCAAATTCCTTTATGAAACATTGAACCAAAGAAAACTGTTTTCCTCATGTCTGGCGGACAAATTTTGGTTAAACTTTTCGCAACGTGGCCTGAAAAATGAAAGAATATGCTTAGCCGAGAATGGTTGCATTAATTTCTCAGCAAATCTTTTAAAAATCCATTATAATAAAAACTTTATTGATCTAGCTTGTTCGGTCCGTATTGGGAAATATTGGTCTCGTTCTTGTTTTGCAGGTTTATGGACCTCGCCTTCGGCTCGGTCCATAAACTTGCAAAAAAAAGAACTCGACCAATATTTTCCCAATACGGACCTCACGCTAGTTCAATAACATCTATGTACAACTTGAAATATACCCCATTTCGGCCTGGATTGATTTGGGGTTTTCGGGAGAACAAGTTGAATTATCCCAATGTCAGAAAATATGCGCTTATGCGATAAAGATTAAAATAAAACAAGAAACTATAAATGAAATAAGGCTTTTATATTGTATACCCAACTCTCTTCTCTTCCAGCCATCCCTCATAACATGTATGTAGTTGTCGATTTCAGTTGAAACCCGTTCTGACTTAATTAAATTCCACAACAAGGTAGAAGACAAGAATTAACGCATTTGGTTCGCTGTTCAGTTCAAAACTAATGGTTAAACAAAGACTTTTTTGCGGAAAGTACTTTGAAGCCTGCTCTTTTGAACGAAAATGGAAACAGAGAATCTTCTCATCAAACACGTACGAAGTACGAAGTACGGCTTATTAAACTAAACAAACATGGCGTGCTGGTCATCTTTCAGTGAGCTGCAATTATCGCGAAGGAAGCAACAACTACAGGACTATAGTCCTCTTCTTTGATACAACAACATAAAGGTTAGAGGTTTTTGTTAAATTAGTTGTAGGTTGAACGTATAAAACTGCAAAACAATTAAAGTTTTGCGTGCCGATGATGTGCACATTGAACTAATTAAGAAGACTTTTCGATATGCGTTGAATCAGCGCATTTTATCCAACTTTAAAATTGGATTACATCGCGCTGAATCATTTCCCCAAAAAATCCTTTGGGAATCGAAAAGAAGAACCCTTCGCCTTCCAAAAGCCAGATTTTCGATGAATTATTTGTGTGGCACATACTTAATAATAGGTTAGTTTTGACCTATTTTTAATCGAGTTAAAAGTAGGTCGGACAAATTTAATTATAATTTGTTAAAATAAAAATGCCAGAATGGCTATCAACATATCTTTCGATATCGATCTTCAAGATGTGGTAGTTTTTATTGTTCTAGAATGTTTTATTTTTTTACGCAAAGCTTCGAGATTTGCCTTAAATTTTGAGCTCCAAAGCGGAATTTTGACCGAATTCGGTTATTATCGATTTTTTGGAAAATAAATCGATATTCAGCCAAACAAAGTATGCAGTGATTTGTTTCACATTAAGATAAAATATATGAGCCTTTCGTCGGGACAAACAAAACTGTCCGTAATAAGCGGGTGTCCGTATTAAGCGGGTGTCCGTAAAGCGGGGTTCCACTGTATACATTTAGGTTGAGTTAAACCATTTGTCAATTGCAAGTGCCCCCCCCCCCCCCCCCCCCCCCACCACCACAGTCCCTCTATTTTTTGCGCTAAAATCGTCGCGCTGTCACGAACGATCGATCGTGGAGCCGCCATCTTGGACTAAGCTTTGATCCGTTGAAATATTTTCAAGTAAATTCTGGGAAATACACAAAATGGTCCGTAAAAAGTTCAGTGTTGTTTTATTCAAAAACCGCCTTACAGATTTTCATCAAATTTCGTCTACAGGTGGTCAAACTACACTACTTCAAAATATTATAAAATGGATCCAATGTTTCCGACTAGATTTCGAGAAAATCAGCCTTATTTAAAACCAATATGATGTCGAAATCGTTGCTATGGTAACCTTCAATTTGTTGCTTGGAAACCAGTGGAAAATAAAACTATCATCATATGTCATCATTATGGTGTAGTATGGCAAATATCGAAGTTTGCCTTCTGATCGAATTTTGTTTTCAAAACTCTCACCCCATCGCTAAAAAAACTACATTGAGCCACCTTAAAATTGGCATTTTCTATGTTAATTAGAAAAGTAAAAATCTTATTGACCAAACTTGTGTGGTGTGGATTTAGACATATAAGTTATATATAAATTAGTTTAATATCAGGATGTCGAACAAGTGCAAGTATGGACAAACCGGTGAGACCTTCGCCGTCCTTATGTTACAATCTGTTAGTACATAAAATAAATGTTTTACGTCTACCTACAGTGCCGGACAACATGGCAGGACGTTTCTACTCAAACTATGTAATTCGTTTTCGAGGGTTTTGTTTTGGCCATAAAAGGTAAAGTAAAGCCGCACTCGGGCCAAACAGGCCCACACTGCCAGAGCGTATCCTGGTTTCCTTAGCATAAAGCCGACTATGGGTATTGCTACTCCCCCTGGATGGGATTGCTAGTCCATCGCAGTTTACCCCCCAGCACTCGTCCCAGACTTCCGGTTACTCAATAATTGATGCTAGAAGATTAGGAACAAGATTTTTAGATCCAATATGGCGTCCAAAAAGACAAGATGCACTCGATAGATCAAAACAACCTCACAAATAGCTACCAGCATGAACAAATCAGGGAAAAAAAGTAGAGAAATGAATGTAGGACCTAGCAACCGACCCAGTTCCTCACTCGTAAATACTATTCACTTCCGGTAAATGCACAAACTTCGGCTTTACCGTTCTCATCTCTGCGAAGATATTTTGTCCCAAATTAAATATTTTTGCAAGATAGGGGTGCTAAGGGACAAGATGGCAAAAAATGGGGGGGAATAAAAATCATAAATTTTGCCAGTGCAAGTACCTTTATTCCCATTGTTCAAACTACTATATATATTTCAATTACTCGGATATTGCAAAGGCTAGTCAAGGCAGATAGTGTTAGCATCAATATATTAAATTTAGCTCAATATTATATATAAAAGAAAAATGACACACTTTTTAAAGTGCAACTAACCCCAAAAATGTTTATTCGTTGAAATAAATTATTGTTATTTTGAAAACTTTACTGCGAATATTTGTTTTTGATTTGGTTCAATCCTCGATTATCTGTTCCCCGGCAAAGTCACCTAAAACGCCGCCATTTTTGTTAACAACAGCGTTTTTGAGGGGAATGGGTTCCAGCGGCTAGTGACGTCAACCGGGGAACCTTGGATCCTTTGCGTCCACTAATTTCCTTCAGGAAGATGCGATACACATTCGAAAAGTGTGTAGAAAACGCCTTCCAGGTGCGTTATTGGCCTTTGCAGCAACACCCCAGATTTAGAGAAAGGTATGCTATACCATTTTGTAGCGATCGTCGAGAAAATACGAAAAAGGCAGTGGATTTTGTAAACTCAAACGAGCGAAGTAAAGTGGGACTGTCAGAGCCATTGATCAAGAACTCTGGAATTTGTCCGCACACTTCTTGGAGGCCGACTTCTCTAAAGGCTGTTTAACCCGGTCAAAGCCAACTAGCAATTCGACCAAATGTTACCGAGAACCTATCTCTACCATCGCTATTCAAATATAGCAAGAAATAAATGTCAGCCCATGAATTTCAGTAGCGCGGGCGTGGAATCCGAGCGTTCGTCCGTAGTATCGCGCATCTGTAATGGCGAAGGAATATTGATGAAAGTTAAAGGCGGATTTCGTTCGAAGGATAAAATAGGAAAAATGACAAAACATTTGAATCCAAAAAGTTTTTTTTCTGAGGCCGGGAAATAAGCAGTACGATAAACCGTATACTCTTCGTAGTATCAATGCGGACCGCTGAGGAAATATATCCACTTCGCTTATCGAGGGAAGAAAAGGTCAACATTTATTTGACGGTTTTTACTTCAAAAATTAACCTAGTTCACTATGGCGGTTATTTGGAGAAGCAACAACAAATTTCTACGACTTCAATTTCCAGGCCCGACCAAGCCGCGCGGAGAAAGCCGATTTTCAATCGATCGACTATCTCTTGGGAAGCAGGTCACGTCGCCCCATCGAACAGTCGCCCCAAGTTACGTCGCCCCGAAGTATAGTTACGTCGCACCCAAGCGTAGTTACGTCGCCCCCAAGTGTAGTTACGTCGCCCCATAAAGAAAATAAGATTTATTCTATCATATTAAGTGGTAACAATCCAGCAGTATGAGTAGTTCGTATCAATCGTGGATGGAAGAATCAAGTGAAATATAAACTGATTGGTCATTTTGATTCTAAGCCGATTGCGCTTTGATCTTAACAATAAAAATACTTGCGTCATTATACACTTCGTTTATTTAGTCCATCAGCTGAGATCCGAAAATTTGGGTTTATGGCTCACTTGAGGGGAACAGCCGAAACATGTCTTATCTTATCTTTGACTATTAAGCATCATAAAAATGTATGATAGCAAGGATAGAACGGTAGCGTTCACTTTGTAAATTGAATTTTAAATTTGCCCCTCATACTCTTCTTTTGGCCGCCATCTTGGATTTTTGGGGAAGGCTACAAAGTTGCTTGTATTCTTTTACATTGTAACGTGAACGAATCGCATTTCAAACGCAAATTTAGAACGTATTGGAACTACAAACATGATTTCCGTTTATTCTAGTGCTTTATTATAACTACGTGACGTCATATGTGACGTCACAACGCCTGATTATTGGTCACAATATGACCAGTTTGTGCACTTATAATCATTGCAGAAAAAAATTGTGGGGTTTTCAAAATTATTTCAGAAAAGAGAGCAAGTAGATAAAATATATGTGTACATTGCAAGTGTGTTGAATAAAGCCCCTCAAAAACAATTGTCTGTTTCCTACCGCCCAGCCCCAGTTTCACGTCACGTATCACTAAAATGTTGCAGTTTAGTCCACGTGTTTCAATGGTTCACGGTTCATACCACAACAACTGTACATCAACCATACGCAACATAATCCAGCGGCAGGGAGTATACATTGGGCCTACTCCCCGGGCATAACAAAGAGATATGCAGGGGGAGGGTAATGTTGATGCTTTGATTTGATCAGTGCGGAAATTAAAATTCCTTCCTTATTTCGCTTAAATCCATGCTTTATTTTGCTGTAACAGGCAGATGTAGCATTTTGGTCTGGTGAGAACTTTCGTTACGTACTCTTCGTGTATGAGAGTTGTAAATAAAAACATTTCCTCCAACTATTAAGTGTCAGTTAACTTAATGCACATGGCCTTTTCAAGTTTAAAATTATCACCCTAAAATAAATGCCTCGCCACAATTTAACACATCTCTTGAATAAACGCTCCATTTCAGGTACCGATTTTGTAAAAAGCGATCCAAGCGGCTGTTTTTGATAAATGCTGCAATCCACTTCCTTTCGCCCCTCTAGGCTTTCCGACATTTTGAATTTTGTGTCGAAGGAACATACACCGAAAAATTGAACTTGATGGCTTGGTGATTGGTGATGCCTTAAATTACCAACATGTTTTGTATTATGGAAAAAATGAAGGTAATATGTTTGAGTTTGGTAGAATTATGAGGAAGCTGTTAATTAAGACGGATTCCGCTCAACGTTCGAGCAATAAGTGCAAAATTAATTACTAAAAAACTACTCATAGCAAGGTACCATTTTGAATACTATTTGAAACATATCACTTTAATTCACTTCTCCAAGTGACCCCGCAATTAAATTCTCAAGCCTTCTCTTGAAAATTAATGTCAAACCTCGTAAAAAAATTATAAAAACGCACGCCATTTTGTTTTTGAAATGACATTGAAGCGTCTTTTTAATTAAAATATGTAATGACTTCTCTCGCGGGGTCAGCTTGGGAGCTAATTTATCGATAATTTCTTCTTAACTGTATTCAAAATGTTACCGTGCTATGAGTATTTTTTTGGTAACTTAATTTTTTGCACTTATTGCTCGAACGTTGAGCGGAATCCATCTTAATCACATCAGCTAGTGCCACAAGAGTTTCTCACAACGCGAGTTAAACCTACGACATTCTACACACCGGTCACACGCTCTACTACATGAGACCTGTGGGAGTTTATGCCAAATAACTATAGGCTCAAATGTGACAAACTGCACGGTGCCAGTTATGTGTTACTAATCCTAGCAGTATGCAGGACGTTTGTCAAATTTGAACAACTTGCCTTTGCCGTGCCTGGCCTAGCTCCCACGAGTTCTCCTGTAGCTCAGTGGTAGAGCATCCGACCGGCATGCGGAAGGTCATAGATTCGACTCCTGTTGGGAGAACTGCGAATTTTTTTTCCGAGTACATTATGCCACTGACTGATTAACATCTCTCTCGTGCATTGCATTGCATTGCGCATCCTTCATTATGGAAAAAAGTTCAGACATAATCTGTTTTTCTGTCAACGAACACGTCAATTAATCAGAAATGTTGGAACTATATTTTATAGCCTATGAATAGGCCCCGCGGTGGGGGTGGGGTAAGAAGAAAACGGCGCGCGGGCGAAGCGAGCCGCGAGCCGGGCGAAGCCTGGTAGAGAGCGAAGGATATAGGCTACAGTCGATCACTATTAAGCGGCCACCTATTAAACGTCCAACCCTTATTAAACGGTCAGCTATCAAAGTCCTAATATCAGCATAATACTGTAAATAATATTAAGCGGCCACTTGCCATTTACCCGAGGTGTGGCAGCTTAATAGGGGTTCGACTGTATACCTTTTCTGGTACTATATTATTCCCTAGTACATAGATCACGTGCACGGGGCGTGCTACTTACACAAAAGGAAAACAATAATGGAAAACAAAAGGAAAACACATAATGATAAGTTAGCTTCAATATCAAGTTACATTAAACAATATTTAATTGCGGCAATAGAAACTGTAAATAAGGAGGAAGAACTTTGACAATCAACTACCCGCCGACTCATTCGGGTTTCTAAACTATCAATTTGCGGTCATGTTTGTAACATGATTGGTGTTTTCGTTAGAACAACAACAACAAGATAAATTCCTGAAAACTCGCGTGTGGAAGCTGGGTTCTAGCGAAAACATCAAACCACACGTCGGGTACATATTCTTCTTCTTCTAACATATACAGTGAAGTCTCAAGAGGGAATAATCAGTGTATTGAATGATAGGCATATATGTTTGTTAATATATTTTAGGATTCGTTCTTTGGAACTAAGTTGCCTGTCAAGCGTGCGGCAAGCTATAGTCCAGTCCCCGACCACTGTTCTCACTTTTTTTAGGGGGGGCGGAGATGGCGCAGAGGAGAGATAACTCACCTCCACTAATGAGGCCCTCGTTCGAATCTCGGACCCGGCGTCATATGTGGGTTTGAGTTTGTTGTTTGGTTCTCATCCTCAAGACTCTCTATAGGTACGTATTTGCCGACGAAATCAAAGTCGCGACAATTGCTATTAAAGAAACGACGATCTAAGAAAGTGAAGCTGACGATTTATAAATTATCGTGGTCAGATGGAAAAATTGTGTCAAATTTGTAACGCAGAAGATTCAATATAAATTGGCAGTCTCTTTTTGCAGTTGTTTACGGCAATGAAAATGATATCAACAATGACCGCAAATGAACAAAACGATGATATCAGTCTGCACTTTGCATCGAACAAGCTCTGCAAGCGCTAAAAACAAATGTTCAAAAGCAAAGGTTTAAACGTTAGTGCATTAACAATTCCTGATATAAGAGCGACATTTGTGTTGACAAATCGACGATTTGCGAAGAACGCGCGACGAGATTCACATCTGTAGGTACGCATTGAGAGGATCATCGTTACCCCGAGGGGTTTTCGCCAGGTACTCCGGTTTTCCTCCCTAGTTGCACAAAAACTAACATTTATAAATTCCAATTCAATCAGGAATCTGTAGATAGAAGAGCCACTCTGCGGATTTTCACTGAAATTTTTTCATCCGTTGTTATATTTATTTTATTGTATTTTTACTCCGGTCGGCGGCTGAGAAGAGGGTTGAGAGAACCATACATACGCATGCTCCACGCTCCACTTAAACCAATAGACCTTTCTCCAAAATGGCCACCGCAAATTCATATTAAGCTGAGCGTAAAATCAATACCCGCACCTGGAAGACCACATCTTGCGTAATCGTACAAAGTTTCGTTAGGTTAGGTTCTACTTGAGTCCGAGAAAACGGAAGTTGAAAAACTGGAAAATTTAGAGACGTTTGTATTACTGGGGATATGGCGTATACCCCCACTCATACAAACATCTACCCAAGTTCGACCCCCCAAGAAATTTCTTTCTTTCTTTACTTTATTTGAAATAAAACTAAGAGAGAAATGACCTTCGTGTTAAAATAACGAAGTGTGCAATCTGGTTTGCGCTTGATTTCGTCTTGGTTCTATATATATGTTATTTGTTATTAGTTTTCCTGTTGATTTCTCGATTTCGTTCTAAGTAATCGCTGTTGTGATTTTAGTTCTGACCGCATGCCAGCATAATAAAGTAAAGAAGACTGAATGTTGTCTGCATGTGGTTGATCACGGCGAACTCCTACTCGTTCTAGTGGAGGGAGAAGGGTGCCGGGGGGAGTGGGCTGGTTACTCATCGCTTGGCTGGTTACAGGGGGAGGGGGGTCTTTATACCGGGGTCCGGGGCACGTCTCCCCTCGCTTCTGTGTATAGTTGGGAAGCATGAATGTTTGGTCGTTGTCCGGTGGCGTGCGTTTCCGGCTCCCCTCCTTCTGCCGCGCGGAGATGCAGCGGCGCTCGGACGAGCGTGG
>MU826461.1:0-29237 GCA_029204205.1 Desmophyllum pertusum
ATAGTTGTACCTAATGTAAATGGTGTAGATTGCTGTTGTATACTTTAAGTGTATTACATAAGGTAGTGACACATTAATGTATGTCAAATGAAGCAGTATGTACAAAGTGACTATATGTTGTTCTACCATGCAGTATATACCAAAGCCAGACTCTGCTTCATCTAAAGCTGGCAAAGACTGCTACTTACGGCTTAAAGTTGAGCAGAAGTCATTTATCGAAGCTGTAGTTTGTTTAGGATGCGTTAGGGGTTTTACCGATAGGTTTCGGATTCGTAAAGTCACAATTATTTTCATCTATGACATCTAAAGTGGACGCCAAAGGACGGAAGGTAAATTTCAATTTGATGTTTTCACACCCGGAGATCCCAAGCTGTCTGTACAGTCGCCTTCGACGTTTTAGCTGCTACTTCAAGGGAACATTCCAGTTAGGTTTTGCCGAAACTGTCGCATGTTTAATACAGTTACTTGCCAGCTGCTTAGCGGTAATAAATTCGCAATATTATTGTAGTCGGGCAATAATCTTGAAAGGCGAGATTGCTAAGATTTTGGCAGCCAAAATGACAGTGTTTGTTTGCACATTATGTAGAATAATTTCGAACATCTGATGATTTTAAATTGAAATTTTTAATGAGATTTTGACTGAAAAATTGCAGTGAAGTAAGAGATTGAATGGAGAAAACTGGAATTATAGGTTTTTATTTGGTACAGTACATGCATGTATTATATAATAAATTGCATGTATTATTATTTGATGTAAAACAAGGGAAACATTCATAGTAAAATATAGATCTTTAAATATCTCTGTGTTTTGGGTGCTTCCCAATCCTTGTATATCGTTGATTTGATTGTTTACCAGAAAACCCATAGAAAAATAGAAATTTAAAATGTATAATTTGTATCATTCAATACGTGTACACCATGAAAACACTTAAAATTATAAGGATCCCTTCACACCATTGGTCTGGATGATAGTGGACCACTATATACATGTATATGAGACTAATAATTCGTCAGCAACTCCCAGGTCCTCAATGTCTTGCAGATTGAGCGTTTCTTGAGGCATTGCCATTTAAAGTACTCCACTAGAGCACTTTGTCCTGGGCATTAATCTTACTAGTAATATGTGTAAATATTCTATTAATACATTCTATGTTTTACCTGTAGTTTTAGCTGTGGGCCAGAGTGTAAACATGTTTACGCTTTATCTGCATATCCTCATTAAATGAAGTGTTTGTTGTCACCTTAATTTCGTTGCAACCATAGACTGTCATCTTTTAGATTGAAAAGTATCTTCTGACCCCGGGGAGGTACTCCCTTATGGGACGTGCCGCTGGCCAGGGTATGGTTTTTGGCCTATCTGTTCTGAACAGGGTATATAATTTTATGCGAGTCTGTCCTTAAACAGGGCTGAACTTGTCCTAAACTGCAGGGTATGCGGTTTGCACGATTTGTCATCGTAAAAATATGGTTTATACAGTATTTAGCTATCCGTGATTGGAGATGTTTGCCGGTCTTTGGCTTGTATCATTCAAACGTCATTCGCTAAATATTTGCAATTACCAATAAAACACTTTAAAAATGTGCAAAACAAGAGTTGTGTGTATTACATGTATGTCCTAAACAGGATCCTAAAATAGAGGATGTTGTCCTTACACAGGGTACATGTAGGTATTTTAGTTTTCTGTTGTTGTCCTAAACAAGGTCAGGGTTTCAAACCCTCAGTGGGTCATTTTAAACCCCCCCCCCCCCCCGGGCTTTTGACTAGGGGAAGAGTTAGATAAGCTTAGTTACTTTACTGTTTGATTCAGGATAAGAAGAGTTGGTTTGGTTCTTCTTACATTTTATTATTGTGCTGGGCATCAATACTGTATTATTGATACATGTAGCTGTTAAGTTTGAGATATGATATACTTTGTTGGACCTGACTGAAACATTTTATGAAACTCGGCATAAATACTCTATTTAAAAGCCCCCAGGGGGCTTATTTCTTTTCAAGGCCTTCAGTGAGGGAGGGTCTAATATACATTGTAAAGAAGGTAAAGCCATTCTGGAGCCAAATTGGTCCACACTGCTGGAGCTTATCCTGGTTTCTGCAGCATGAAGCTGACTAGGAGTACTGCTACTCCCCTGGGTGGGATGGAAGTCTCATTGCAGGTTACCCCCAGCCCAGGGGGTACTGCCCCAAAATACCCATATGGGTATGTACCACCCAGCGGGGTCGTGATTTTGGGGACTCCTGATCTAGAACGGGGTACCTACAGTGTATATTCGAGACTTTTCAAAAACGCGGCTATGGAAATAAAATTTCCAGAACGGGGTATAAAAATTGGCCTGTTTCTAGTACGGGGTATCATTTTGAATGCAAATTCTTTCTAAAAACGGGATCCAAATTTTGATTCAGGACAAGAAGACCTGGGCGTCACATACCCACCCAAACACCCGAAACATATCTGAGCCGAGTACCCCCCCCCCCCCCCCCCAGGTCCCACGGCATTTTGTTTGGTTGCCTTATCCGTTCTCCACTACCCATTTATACTCCTGCGTGGAGAGAGGCACTGAGAGTTAAAGTGTCCTGCCCAAGATTTAGCACATCACAATGACCCTGGGAACTGGGAGTTAGATGTATGGGAAGAGGGAAGTTCAGACCCTCCAGCCTGCTGCACACCACACGGAGCAGAATTGACTTCTACCCCATGTTAAGTGTTGATTTAAAAATAAGAAATGTGGTGGAGGGATAATAATTATTATTATTATTATTATTCTAAAATAAAAGGTTTGTTGAGGGAAACAGACTGCGAGTAGTCTCTTTCTTTTCCTAATCTTTCCTGGGCAGGCGATGTGAATACCGACTGATCACAGTCTAGGGAAACATTGAGTAGAAATACCAAAATTATAGTGATACAATGTTTTGATGTGTCTAACATTATCAAATAGAAAATGACAGTATAAGAACATGTTCACCTTCTTACTGTCACTCTTCTTGATACTTTTAGACACGTCAAACATCATATTGCCATAATTTTGGTATTTTTATACAAATACAACTGCCTCTAAATATTAGCTAGTTAGCTGACCAGTACATGTTTTTCTTGATAACATGAAAAAGCTACAAACATGCAGTATGCAGTGGGAAGCCATTTCATTTCTTCCAGTTCTTTAGAAAAAGTATATTAATTATTTTATTGCAGAATAGCAAATATAAGATTTTGAACTAGCAGAAATGGCACTGGGTATCCCTGCATGTCTTGTGGAATGAAAGGGCTGGTTTGGTCAGTAAAACACACTTTCATTCTACAAGACATGCAGGGATACCCTGTGCAATTTCTGCTAGTTCAAAGCCTTGTATGGTATTTGTTTGAAGACCCAAATGCACCCTTGTTAGGATACACATATGTATCTAACTGAACAATTCCATGGTAAATCAGCCAGTCTAACAGCTACATGTTTTTAAAAAAATCATCATTTACCAACCCCTTCTCTTGCCTGTACTGCAGACATTTCATCTGTGATCTGAGATACACTTGAGTATAATCAGGAAACCAAGCCACCACAAAATAATCTGTCAATTTTTTAAATATTATGACAACATAGACTTACGGTCAAAGGCTTTCTAGAGCTCAAATTAGACATCCCCTCACCCTACATGACATGCAGAAACAGTGTAATTGCTACCTGTGAAATTTCTGGATTATCTCGGTTAATTTAATTAAAGAATGAAAGTTCAAATTTTGATTCAAGGCACCTTTTCATGAAAAATAAGACCTATTGTACATGTACATGGTCAAATAACATGGTCATGACTCAAATACTTTACATCTTAGTACTTATTTAGTGTGATGCAGTGTTCGCCATAATATTTGACGAATTGGATACATTTGGAGAGAACCAGAACATCCTGAAAAAATAAATATAAACGACTTCAATAACAACATAATAATATTTATTTCACTTTAAAATTCTGAAAATGCAGATAATAAATAAAGCGGTTAGAATATTTTCAAAAGGTAAATAAAATAACTGTGCAGGACCAGCTCATTTCAACAATCAACATAGGAACCTTACTTAAAGCTTCGGCAAAAATACTGAAAATACACAGTCGGGCACCCTCGGGAATCAGAAAAATTGTCCGCAAATGGAGCTTGCCGCTTACGGGAATGTGTAAATACAGAGCTAGTTTGCATGAGCTAGAGTTCAAGCGGGGTTTTGTCAGGGTGGCAAGTAGAGCTGTCTGCTTAAATACGAGAGTGTCCGCTCAGAGGTCGAGAGCTTCGATTGTAGTCCTGTCACTGCCATTTCCACGATTATTTACGATATGTTCAAAATCTCGAAACTCAAAACACAGGGTATATCATATCGCAAAAATGTCCTTTCCCTAATAAATATTAAGTTCTGGTACATCACCTAGAGTGGATCTTAGCGATATAAAAGAAGAGATCGATCGAGAGATCGATCGAGAGATCGATTAAAACGACAAAAAGATGAACTGTTTCTGTCCGCTCGGCCTGAACTACTTCTCCACTCCGACTCAATAGATAAACATGAAAATCACGAGGAAGCAGCTCATAGGTCAGTGACGATATTTAAAAATACATACTGTATCCTTTTTGTAGCAATATCTAACGGAGCCCTGTTAGTGCCATATTGATGATGTATTCTTTTTTCTTTTGGCGAACACTTTCTTACCTTTGGCGCGACTTTTTCTCTCTGGCGCGACTTTTATTTTTCTGGCGCGACTTTTTTCTCTGGCGCGACTTTTATTTTTCTGGCGCGACTTTTTTTCTCTGGCGCGACTTTTTTTTTCTGGCGCGACTTTTTTCTCTGGCGCGACTTTTTTTTTCTGGCGCGACTTTTTCTCTCTGGCGCTCATTTGTAGACCGCTACTAGATTTATTGCGGGCTCAAAGTTCGAAAATACAATAAAGAAAGGCTGACTGTACGGTTGGGATAAATGTGAATATATTTTCCAATATTTTGTCAGGCACGGCCTAGTCTCCTACGCAGCCGTTATTTGTGTCGTCACGCAACGCTTCTCCCCACTACCGTTGCGTGACGACACAAATAACGGCTGCGTAGGAGACTAGGCACGGCCTGACTTCTTCAGGGAACTAACTCCAAGAAAAAAACGTTACAATTTCAAACACCAAAAGACAAAATAATATAAGATTACAAGTAAAAAACGTTACAATTCAAATAACTGAGAAACAAAAGAATAAAAGATTACAGGCAAAAAAACGTATATTCTTTTGTTTCTCAGTTATTTGAATTGTAACGTTTTTTACTTGTAATCTTATATTATTTTGTCTTTTGGTGTTTGAAATTGTAACGTTTTTTTCTTGGAGTTAGTTCCCTGAAGAAGTCAGGCCGTGAAATATTGGAAAATATATTCACATTTATCCCAACCGTACAGTCAGCCTTTCTTTATTGTATTTTCGAACTTTGAGCCCGCAATAAATCTAGTAGCGGTCTACAAATGAGCGCCAGAGAAAAAAGTCGCGCCAGAAAAAAAAAAGTCGCGCCAGAGAGAAAAAGTCGCGCCAGAGAAAAAAAGTCGCGCCAAAGGTAAGAAAGTGTTCGCCAAAAGAAAAAAAGAATACATCATCAATGTGGCACTAACAGGGCTCCGTATATCCCTTCGAGAACTTCCTCCAACGCAGTCAACGCAGCTTCGCAAAAAGACTTGGCAGCTAACTCGCAGCCGCCATTATTTACAAATGACTACACATTCTCCACCCCTCCCTAGAACTTTTCTTTTCGCGCGTAACAAATTGACCAATCAGAAGCATTTTTATTGTTTCAAGCGAAAACCAATCAGAGCAAGCTCAGTCCCAGGGTTCCCCAGAGCTCTTCTCTCCCTCGGTCATGCGCAAAAGAGAAGGGCTCTGGGGTCGAGATTGTTGAAGAGTTCTACAAGCGTTTGAGTTTCGTCTTCGCGACGGCGTGGCCGCCATTTTATTATGTACATTACGGTAAGTCTATCTTTCATTTCATTTTGTGCTCTTCACAGAATTTTGACAGGGAAATGAACAATTTTGCTGAATTCTTCTGTTCGTGTTCCATCTTTGTTCGAGATCTGGGCACGGTAGACCATTTCAGTTTATGGTAGACCATTTTTGAAAATCGAGTATCTGTTGCGAATTTTCTGCTTTCACTCACGGATGAAGTATTTGCGTACGAGAATTTAGGCATTTGTCATTTTGCGGTACTCAAAACCTGAATTTTTTGTCTCCGGCAGAAATGTAAGCTAATACCTTCACTGCAGGGAAAAGTTGTACTCTATATTTTGTAGCATTTGTGGAATAAACTTTGGTACAGACTCTCGCTCGTTCAGGTTTTAATTTGCCGAAGGTATTAGAACAATGATTGGAATACAACAGTACTTCTTGATTCTCCAAACTTGCATTGGTGGCCCACAACTATTAATTTAGGAAACCAGTGCATTGTTTTGAAGCCCCAGTGTGGTTAGGGGCACAACAATCATGCCCCTAAACCACCACTTTTTGGTCACATATTCCCCACAAGCTGTAACAAAAAAAAAAGTAATTTTTCAAATTGATTTAAACTGATGGAAATAGACAGTTACCATTCAGCATAATGATGATGGCCGGCGGCATCATCAACAAAGCAACTAAAGACGTAATTTGGGTACAAGCTTTTAGCCAGAAGGGCGTCCAGGTGTCCTGTGGACGCCCAATCCTGGGAGAAAATGATGAAAAATGCACCAAACCTTTAACAAATTTTTTTGGGGACATGCCTCCAGGACGCCCACTTTACAAATTCTGGCTAAAAGCCTGTTTGGGTATTTGGTCGAGTTAGCAAACACAATTTAAGGGTCTGTTTTACTTTGAGAGGTGGGAGACGTGGTTGCCTAATGGTTAGTGAAATGGAATCCGGATCAAGCAGTCCGGGTTCGCCCTGGCCGGGGCACTGTGTTCTTGGGCACACCATGCCTCCCTCCACCATAACAGTTCGCTAGTACCCATTTATACTCCTGGGCAACCTAACAAAAATGGTGGGAGTAACCTGGCATTGGACATCCTACCCAGGTGGAGTAGTAATACTCCTAGTCGGCTTCATGCTACCAAAACCAGGATAAGCAACAGCAGTGCGGGCCAGTTTGGCCCCGAATGGCTTCCCCTTACACGGAGATAGGGTGCCCTGGCTATAAGGGCTACCGGGGTCTATTGTGTTTTTCTATTTATTTCTTTACATGCCAGAAGGGGTATCCCTCCTAGAAGCGTCCTGTAAACCTGCCTAGCTGGGGAACCCTTCTAGGCGACTATGTTTTTGCATGTAAAAGTCGCACAAGGATCAACCCAGCTTAAGCAGGGATAATTTGTATATTTTTAACTTACATGTGAACTAAATGCCATCAAAATGTATCATTCCTAACACTAACAGTCCAACTTAATTGAAGTTAGGGATAGTTGAGTGGGATTTTCGCACACGCTCACATGCTCTCCCACTCGACTATCCCTGAGAAAAATGAGGGATTGCTCATAGTCAGATGTAAACAGGCCCTAAAATTCATCCACTTGTGTGCTGGATTTTAAACTGCTCAGTGCACACAATATAGATCAATTAATATACTATAACAAATTCAATTTATTAGTATCAGCATAAAAAAATACATGTACTGACCAATATTATTACTACCAAATTAAGCTAAAATGTATCTTTTTTTCATTTTTCAGATACACTCTTCAGGCAAGAAAGCAAAATACTGACAATACTTTTAAACTGAATAAAATTCACTTCAAATGTTGAAAGCTTGTATTTGTTGTTTCCCCAACATAACGCAACAGCGTAATTTATTTCAGCAGCGCAGTTTATAGTTCCTTTCTTTCCCCAAACAGCTCTCCTTTGGTATCAGTTTCGCTAAATACTTCATCACTGCACTGCTCAGAGATCGATAATTTGCACACAACAACATTCGTCTTCGGCAGCGGGTTTGAGGTGCGTGGATTCTGCAAATTGATCTTTGAAATCCTCAACGAGGTTTAATTCACATTTTTGAAGTTTTAAACACGGATGGAGTCTCAATTTGTGTAAAAGATCGCGACAACGACAGAACAACTTACGAACTTTTCGCATCGCCTTCGTCCGCCATTTTGTTTTTTTTGGCTTGGACACGTGACTCAATGTTTTGATCTGACCCTGAGAACAATGGTTTCGTTACGTCACGCGTATAGCCTTTTCTGGATATAGTCTGGACTGTATATTGGGCAACGGAGTCAAGTTGATCCAGATAAAAATAGAGGTCTATTTTTGTACGGAACACGGAAAGCGGTCAGCGTTTTACTGAGACCCGGTTAAAAATTAATTGCGTTCTCAGAGTGAAACTGGATAAAAGTATGTTGTCTCCCCATCATACCTTCCTTCTTCCGGCTTTTTTCTCTGATGTAAAACTATCCATTGAAAAATGTATTTTTTGCCAAATTTGAGGCTGGGGGGAGATTAAGCAACTTTGTCTAGCCGGCCGGCTCGAAAGCAAAAATTTCGTCGGTGCAACTTGTCTAGTCATTTTGTTTCGATTCCAGACAGTGCCAAACCGTAAACATACCCGAAGTGAACGTATCTGAATATAAAATAAACAATTTTAGCTTGCGCTGGTGCAACCCTGTGCAACCAAGTCAACCAAAACTAACCAACAAAATTGCATGAAATAGTCGTGCCACGTGAACGTGCAGTCAACCAAGAAGGCACGACGGGGGCGCTGTCTCTACTTTGCTCCAATCAAAACTTGTTTTCTAATGATAGCGAAAATGAGCCAATCACGAACCGCGTTTGATTGCCATTCCCCGCATAAATAGAATTGCATTTCGTCATCTGCATAACAATTTACTTCGCTTGCCAACGTTGATCTATGTTTTGCCGCGGAATCTCGGGTTTTGCTCGAATCGGAGCGCGTTCTCTGTCCAAAAACGTTCAAAGAAGAACCAGGCTTCAATTTGCCGCTGTTCTGAACAGATGTACGCGTTATTTCTCGAGCGAAAACGTCACCAACACTGAAATATCTTCTGTTCGTCTGTGGAGCGATGGCGGCGGAGAAGATGTTGTGTCTAATCCGTTTGACGATTTTGGCGCTTGGCATCACGCCGAACCAAAATCCTTCCTTCACAACGTTTCGGTAGACACTGTTGGGAAAAGCACGGCCATTGGACATCGTCAGGCGAATGAAGATAGTTACAAACTTATCGAACTGCAGCCAGATTTATATTACTTTGCTGTGTTCGACGGCCATGGTGGATCGGTTGCTGTGGACTTCGTAAGCGAGCATCTTCACGACTGTATAAAACATTTTTACAGCAGCGAGAAAAACATCGAAAGTGTGTTGGTTGACGCTTTCACAAAATGCAACAGCGATTTGGAAGATTATTGTAAATGGCTTATGGAAAGAGGTAAAGCTGTACGGTATTTGTAAACATTTGTGATCTGATGCAAGAGTCGATCTAGACTTTTGTTCTACTTTAGCGCGTCTGTAAAGCTTTGTGTTGGAGGCTTGTTACACATCAGTTGATTGCCTGCTCTATGTTTTCACTGATTGATTGTGTTAATCCATGTTTATCGTAATACTGTCCGTAATACTATATATTTGAATGTCTCCCATTTATAACTTTTATTGCTCGGAAATAATATTATTTGTTCCGATGTTTACCCACGTGCGTGTACTTTGGACTACATACAATGTATTTTGAAAGCGGATATTCTAAAATCGTGACGAACAGTTCGTTTTTTCACAACTTCTGTTGTTGTCGTTAATTAAATTCCACCCATAGTCAGTTTCATTCCATGCCAGAATAGTTTCATCTGAAGTTTCATCTGAAGTTTCATCTGCTGCAAATTTGGTGATGAATATGTTCTTGTTATCTTTCTACTATACATGTAAATAGAGGTGGAATTTAGACAAGTGTTTCTAAGGCACAGTTCAAAGTCGCAAGTCTATCATCATGTCAATCTCAATTGTTCAAGTAAGTTTGACAGTAGGCAACTGTAGCTTGATGTTTGAATCCGATGACATCGTGCCAGTTGACTGGCACTATGTTGATTTAAAAGTCCAGCTACAGTCGTGCTAACGTCAAACTTATATTCCATTAAGGGATCCTATTAAGTTAGCATGACTCTAGCGCGACGTCAGATTCAAACGTCAAGCTACAGTCACGCTGCAGTTGTGCTAATGTCAAACTTAATTGATGAACTGAGTTCAACATGATGATAGCCGGCATTTCAACTAGGCCTAACAACTAAAAATATATTTGAGGAAAAAAGCCATTATTTTGAGAAAAATGGTTTGGGAATATAGTGAAGGAATATTGAGTCACAGGAATGAACCATTCAAGTGCATGACACGCAAATTTTGTTATTGGTCAAAAATCATTCATCCAAGACATTTACTGAAAACTTACATGTAGCTTTGTACAACGAATATGCATAGAGTATAAGTTCTCATTGAGAAGTGCCTGTATTCCTGGGTTGGGTAATCCTGAGTACATCCAGAAGCGATTAATTGGTACAAGAAACCCCCTAAAATTGATTGTTTCATATTTTTTCTTATAGGGCACAAGAGCAATGTATTACATTGTGGTACAACAGCGACTGTTGCTCTGTTACGGGATGGTACAGATCTTACAGTGGCAAGCGTCGGTGACAGTGGGGCACTGATATGCAGGATGGATGACGCTGTTGCGCTAACAAATGAACATCACCCATCAAGAGAGGACGAACATCTGAGAATAAGTTTATTCAATGGATGGATTGATTGGGGATTAAGTTCTCCAAAAGTGAATGGCAAGCTCGCAATGACACGCTCAATAGGTGACTTTCATTTAAAGCCTTATGGAGTCATTGCCATTCCTGAAATACAGCAACTTAAACTGGACCACAAAACAGATGCTTTCATTGTTCTGCACACAGATGGCATGTCGCACGTCATGTCAGACAAGGAAATAACAGACCTTGTACGGACTTGCCCTGATGCCGAACACGCCGCCAATATACTGACTAGTTGTGCTATTCAGTATGGCTCCGAGGACAATATCACAGCGATTGTGATTCCCTTGAGACTATGGGCCAAAACCCACACGCAACAGGTATCGAAAGAACACAGCTTGTTGAAAAATATGAGAATTAATTATATGTAAATATCCTTTCATTGCTTGGATGTAATTCATTCATGATGCAGGACCTTTCAGTCCCAAGATTGAAATCTTAATTCTCTTTACTGAAGATTAAGGGGTTCACAAAATTTCTCCCGGCCTGCGTAGCTGGCGGGGACTGTTCGCGTGGTGGCAAAATTTGGTGGCAGAGCCACATCTACATTTTGTACGACCATCTAAACCACGAGGAGAATGGAGAGGAGGTGACTTGCGCTACATACATGTACATTGTAATGTCATGGCTTACACCACTCATTTTGGCAGCTCCATCGACAAAACTTTACCTTGGTCTTACAATAATTATTAGCACCTCACTAGGGGTGACAAAATGGTAAAATTCAAGACTTTGCAAATCTACATGTAGCATTTTTTTCTTTTTTGAAATGCGAGCCTGGGACTTTTAGACTTTTAATTTAAAATTCAAGCCTGAGATTTCCAGAGCTACAAGTATGAGCTAGTACAAGACATCAAAAATTAATCTTTAAATTCAGTGACCACTATTGGAGAAGAATCCATAATTTGGACAATGTTACAAAATAAAGAAAATTTTTTTTTCTGTATACAAAATGTCACATTCAGTTACATCGAAACCAGCCAAAAATGTACATACATGTACTCATTTTACCTCTTAATTAATAAAAACATTTTCCTTCTTTCTTTAGTTATATAAACTTTTTCGGATGTACTTTGAGTTCTTGTGAACTTTCACAACTCCATAGAAATGCAGACATACTGTTTTCTATTTTGTGTAGATGACTGTACAGAAAATAATCAATCCATACAATAAATTATTTGTGCTTGAATCAGTCTATCTACTTTTAGCATAACCCAGTGGCTGACTATTGGCAAACTCACAATCTGATTGGCTACACAGGCACCTACTATCGATCGATACATGTTATTGATGTAGATGTAGATGGCTCTCAGAGCGCGTGCACAGTTTTTTGTGCATTACGGCCAAAGAGTATTAAACAAACCATCAATAAATCAATTTTATCGATATTCTATGTTTAATAGATCAGCCACTGGGTTATGCTAAAACAATTAGACGGCTCGCTCTCGGTTTCTATCGACTTTGATAGTTGACTCGGGCTTTGCCCCTCACCAACTATCAGCCGATATAAACCTTGAGCTTGCCGTCTAATTGTTATAAATAGATGACCATCGCAGTACACTCAACAGTGCAAAAAACGTATTAAACAAAACCAGCAGTAAATGAGTTTTTAATGTTTGGTAGATCAGCCACTGGGTAATAATAAACAATATTTATTAGATTATGAGCTCGAGATTTCTATGCAGTGATAGTTGACGAGGCCGCAGGCCGAATCAACTATCACTGCATAGAAATTGAGAGCGAATAATCTAATTGTTTTAGTAAAAATCATAAGAATTGTCTAGTAATAATCTAAATTATCCTCTGAAACTTCAGAAACGAGAAAAAACTGTCATTTTGTAGACGACCTCCAGCCACTGCACACTAATGGCTGATAGTATACAAGTAGCTCAGCCAATCAGATTGTCTCATTTGCATTAGTATACTAGTAGAGTTTTTACTAATAAAAAAATAGAATACTTGCTGTTGGTTTCTGTCAGCTTTGCTCAGCCAATAGAAACCAAGAGCTCACAGTCTATTATTGTTAAATAAACTACATTGTATTGTCAGTCAGTCAATGTACATCATTATTTTCTAAAAATGTTTCAGTTTAGATTATGAGCAAAATAATGTTCTGTATGTCCTTATTTGACCAGTGTAAAATGCTGTGTTCAAGGCTTCAATGTTAATATTGTACTAATGTCCACGTTTTGTAAATTAATTATGCGAGGACAGCTTTAAAACCTACTGGAGTATAATATGTAAGTTATTTAATATGTGGTATACGGATTGTTTATTACAGTGTATCTGTCTGGATTTGTCAATAAAGAATAAACAATCTGAAGGTGAAATATTTTCATGCATGTGAAGCGTGTGAACAGAAATCTCACTTAATGCGCAAAATTCTCCCTCCATAGATCAACCCGAATACTGCAATTCCATACTGATGACGTAGGTCTACAGAGATCCATGCAGTGTCTCTGATTGGTTGTAATTTGCCGCGCGAAAATTCAAAAACCGAGTAACAACCAATCAGATAAATTACATGGATCTCTGCAGAGCTACGTCATCAATATGGAATTTTTCAGTATTGAGTGCTTGAGGTAAAAGAAATGTATGAAAAGTTCTCTCGCCCGGGGTGGCTCGGTATGGAGGGTGACCCTCCTGCCAGGGACAAATTTTCTCCATATAAAACAGGCCCAAAGACTGAGAAGAGTTGTTATGGACAACGAAATAATGTTATAATTAACGAATTGTATTTTGAAAAGTTATGAAAGTCAATGAAACTCCATGGAAAGTTTGATATATATCTGAGATGACGCCTGCAGCCAGTGTACAGCTCCACAGCGGTAAAACGCAACAATTTAACGCCACTTCCGGGTTTCGTTGCCTTGACTTTTCCAAGAGCTTGAAGCGTAATAGCTCGTAATTTGGCAAGAAGTTTGTAAGGAAACGTTATTAAAAATGCAGTAGTGAACCAAAATACGAGCCGATAAATTAGTACATTATCGATACATAAGGCTCGGCATACAAAGCTTTTCAGTAAATTTCTTAACTTTTGGCTTTTAAAGTGGAGGACTTCGCAAATTTAAGACATTTGTAAGCGGTAGTTTTGAGCGCGCACAGTGCGTTTGACCGCTTTACAGCGAACAAACTAACTATATCTGTTGGAAAGCCATTCTAAATGAAGCCATAAACCCCTCGGGGGCCTTACCCTATTTCAGACCAAAATATGTGATTTTCCATACCCTATTTCAGACCTGACCAAAAATCGATACCGGTACGCGTGTCTAATACATGACTTCAGCTATCCAGGAATGGATTCCATTTGCGCAAACATCTGAAAAGGGCTTCAAATTCCCCGATGTTAATGGAAAAAAATTGTTTCGTCTAAAACCCAAACCAAATTTCAGACCAGAGTGCAAAAAACATACCGGCTATTTCAGACCAAAATGGTCAAAATCTATACCCTATTTTAGAACCAAAACGGGCTCAAAAACCATACCCTTTGGGGCGGCACATACCTACCTATATAGCTTATATAAGGGAGTACTTCCCCCCCCCCCCTTCCCCGGGGGGACATAAATTTAGCTAAGCTCCAGTAAGGCCGAGGACTGGTGAATTAGCTTGGTTTGATGCAGCTGAAAAGACTTGCATTGGCAATGAGCTTAGTCCAGTCCAGGCTAATTCTTTCTGAAGTTAATAAATGAAAATTTACCTTACTGGATAATAGCTATATATCGAGCTGTTCTAATACATGACTTCAGCTACCCAGGAATGGGTTCCATTTGCGCAAACATTTGAAAAGGCCTTCAAATTCCCGGATTACAGGAAGTGTTATTATTATGCTATTGTGTAAAATCATACCAACGCACGGTCGTGATAGTATATTGGCAAACTTGTCCAGGATAGAAAAGAGCATTCTGATTGGTTTCTTGAGCAGTTAGAATTTTGCAATACAGCGAAGCGGCTTTCTAAAATATTACATCTTCAAGTGCAATAATTATAGTCAGCGCTGGAGTATTGGGTTGAAAGACGGAAGACACTGATTTAAGCAGTGGACCGCTCACCAATTACTTTCTCTGATTTGCTTTTTTGAAACGTACAAAAGAAAACTGTTTTCTATTACTGAGTAGAAACCTCTTTTTGGTATGTCGGTTATGTCTGGTCGACAATTGTGGTTGCACTTCTAGGAAAGTGACTAAAAAATACACGAATTTGCGATATCCAGTAGTTTCGCCCGGAAGAACTGTTTGCCCGGAATAACTGTTTGCCCGCGGACTGGTATCACGCCAAATACATTATTCCTCGTTCTTTCATCCCCTGACGAGCTAAACGGGCCACAGAATACATAGATCCAAAACTTCACGTCAAATACATTATTCTAGCTCGTCCTTGCATAGACTAAAAAATACAGACCGGGCTAATCAACTTTCAATCCATGCGAAACGACCGCAATTTGCATTGCTGCGGGCGTTTGCATTCATTTATCGTGTTTATCGGCAAAGTTGTAAAGGAGCCAATATCAATAATGGTTATAGGGCTGAGTGGAGTCTAATTAGGTCTGTTAACCATTTCACTCCCAGAGTCAAACCAGCTGGAGTCAATAAATGTGGTTGTACCTTTTAAGTCGTTGGATGAAACCCTTGTGTGTGACCATTCAAATGAAAGCTATTGAGCAGTAATTTCAAGTGGTGCATGCTGTTTGTTCGTTTTGACAATTTTGCAAACTGAAAGAATTGGACCACACAAAGTTCTGTATTTGACACCTTGTTATTGGACACCTTGTTATTGAACACCTTGTTATTGGACACCTTGTTATTGGACGCCTTGTTATTTGGTGAAAGATAGAGCGTGCTAAGAACCAATCTCTTTCGAGCAATTTATTAGACTGTAGTTATGATTAAAAAGGCGTGTGCATGCATCACTGATAATAATCGTATAATACTAATTGCAACTCAAGCCCTTGACTAGCTGTGCACAAAAGATCCTTCATTGTCAATGTGCTATTCCTATTTCCAGTAATGAAAGGTTGGTTCTTTCCAGCACTGTCTTTGCTCAGTTCGTATTTGGGGTGGCTGGCTTCACTGCCCAACTGTTTCGAACCATGCAAGGCGAGTAAACATCCGTAAATCGGACTGTCAATCAGTCATTTGAAATAATTTAAAGTGAGGAAACAATTAAGTTCCTTTATTGAGAAGCTATTTTTGGTTTGTTTCTCATCTGTTGTCATCGATATAACGTTCATGAAGATGAAACGAGGTCAAAGGCCTGTGAGAAAGCGACTTTCTAATTGGCCATAATCAAGGAATTCATTTGATTGGCTAGTTGCGATTCACTTCCTCATTTCGTTCACGTTTGCACACGTTATGAACAAATTGCAAGCACTGAGTGGACCTGATTACTTTCGCACCGCGAACCGCCTCTCTCTGAAATTATTTCGAGATGGCGTCGTCAGAAAAAGAAATGATTCCATTGGATGCTATTCCTCAGGGAGATGAAGGCATCACTCAGATCACTGAGCTATTTTCTGCAGAGGATTTGGTGAATGTTAAGTTTCCTTCAAGGCCCCGTCGCAAAGTCGTCATCATCGTTGCTGTTATAGCAGTGGTTCTTATCGTTGCAGGAGTCCTAATTGGAACTTTCGTTCCGAACTACATGAGAGATAATGATGGTGCTAACAACAAATGTAAGTACAGTCGAACCCCTATTGAGCGGCCAGTTCTAAAAGTCCCAAAACTATTGTCAGTATAATACTGTAAATAAAACCCCTATTAAGCGGCCACCTCTATTAAGCCGCCGCTGCTACCTTCTGGCCGTTTCGATGAGGTTTCTCCTATTGTTTTTACCCCTATTAAGCGGCCACAAAGAAATTGGGTACATAAAGTTTTAATGCCTTGTTTTGAAAAAAGCTGACAGCGGATACGAGTCCGAAATAGAAGGTGACGATTGATAAACAGTTGTCAGAAGCCTCCAAGCGTGTTTGTATTCAAATAAAGTGACGTTTCTACCACATTCCTTATCGGCTAATTCTGACAAACCCCTATTAAAGATGATTTACAGTCCGGACTGCGCTACCCTGGGTACCAGAGGTTTATTTCTCGGGTCGCGTCGGGATCGGCGTACGACTTGAAACCAGAAACCGCACAAGAAAAGCCTCTGGCACCCAGGGTAGGACTGCGCAATCTCCGCCTGCAATGTTTATGAGTCCCATACGAAGGAATGTAAACACTAGCGAAAATAGAAATTGTTGTACAAACTTACCTTTTTCTTCGTTATTAACGCCAGATTAATTATTATTAGATATCCTTGCCAAACAATAATAACGAGTAGAAGAACCTCGGCGTTAATTATTCCAAACGCCGACGTTTCAGCTCATCGAGCATTCAGGAACTCAACGACCCGTAATGGCGGACTCAAAAACTTCATATACGCTATTACTGAAGCATAACGTATCAACAAATTCAAACAAAAATGAAAACAAACCCTGAGCATGCGCAGTACGGACTGGAAATCATCTTTAAGAGGCCAACACCTTTTACCGCAGTATTTAAAACGAAAGACTTGAGAAAGAAATTTATGTGTATAAAGACTGTCAAAGTGGAAGATACAATAATCATATGCTTACACCAGTATGCACTTCCATCGCCCCATCGGTTGCCCTATTTTCGTTTTTTCTATGTGGTTATCAAACTTATACGCACGCGCAGATCATGAAGCCGCTGACCAAAGTTGTGATGATTGCTTTGTAAGTTTTGCCGTCACGAAAGAGAATGTAGGGCCCCCTTGCATATATTGTATGAAGAATTAGTGTATTATTTATTTCGTAATCACATATGGTAGCACAAATTGAAGGATAATGTTGCTAATTTTAGGGAAAATGTTGTCATTTGATTGTCGCTGTTAGTTGTTTAGCTTTACCTACTAAGATTGACTTATAGCAATTCGTATGTTACAGTTACTAAACAAATGATTATCTGTCTGGCCCGGCGTGAAATGAAGATATATTCTTAGCCAGAGTACTGACATCAATATGATTGAAAACGCGTCGCATTTGATTCGGGTTTGCTTAAATTGTGGGGGGTCAAACTATCGACCAGCTCTTCGCTAATAATCTTGCCATGGGATTCTGTCACGGCTACAATTTTCCATTTATTAATCTACATTGGTTTATGTTCTCTTCGTTGTCTAGCTGATAAGGGTTTGAAAGGCAAAGGAATTGGAGAAATAGAGGAAGAAGAATTAGAAGAAGAAAAAAGCATTCCCTCGCCTTTAGGTACGTGAGTCGGATCATGATTTATCGCATTTTTGTCAGAATCATACTTGTATCAGTGCTCCTATGAGGGGCGATTGCATTGCCATTGTGTCATTTTTGTAACTCATTGATTTACAGGTTTTTAGCTAGTGTGTCATACATTCCGCTCAGTACGAATGATAGCTTCATGCAATGCAAACGATCGCGTTAGGAGATCGAGGAATACAGTAAACACCCGCGTATAAGCACCTTGATTTTTCCAAGTTAGCGGCCTAAAAAGGTTCTTATATATTTGGTGTCTACTTAGAATTTAGGTTCTTAAATAGGTTCTTATTTTCGTAAGAGGAAAAGTACCGGTGCTTGCTACTGTCGTGAACTGGTTGATAACTGTTACTATTATTGATAGCGAGTCTACCACTCACTGAAACTAATTAATCTATAATCAGGGGGGGGGGGGGGGGGAGGGGGGGGGGATTATTTGACAGAACAGTATATCAAAATTTTAATTTATATTTGATTGCCATATAAAAACAGTTATTATTATTTTTATTTTTTCTGATTGTCCAAATAAGAACCTGTTTTAATTTTTAGGCTCAACAGGTTCTTATATAATGGGGGTTTAAATGCCAAAATTTTAGCCCACAGGCTCCTGACTATAGGTTCTCATACGCGGGTGTCATATACTTTACTTCAGACTGTAGAGCTTCCTTTGAATGGTTTGAATTACACTCTTTCTTCTTTTTAAGAATCTTTTTTATAAGAATATTGAGGCTGAGATTGGCGAAATTGTTAGAATATGCTAAGAATATACCCAAGGCTGAGATTTAGTTAAGAAATTTTCTTCTTGGATGTTGATAGAACATAAAATCACAATTTAAATGAACTTTATTATTGAAAAGTATGGTAAATATGTACCTTTTTCTTCGGTTTCTTAAATCAGAGGTTTTCCCGGTCACATTCTTATAATTTTACTGAAATACTATGCCGCTGTAATTTAAGAATGTATGAAGAATATTTTCGCCTAAAATCGGCAGAAATATTTCAGCCTGGCATGAAAAATATACATTCTTACAACAAAAAAGTGCAATTGTGTCATAAGCATCTCCTTAGTATCTTAAGGTAGTACAACTGGCTAAAGTGCTCCGAAAAAGGACCCTTTTGAGAAACTGTTTTAAATCCATTTAAAATTCCATAGAAGAAGTTGTTAAGTCATTTTTATCAGAGAAACAGATTCTGAAATCGACATTTTCATTTTCGTAACGGGAATGTTTGAAATTGATTACCTCGCAAGCGGTGTAAAAATGTTTTTTAGTTTTTTTTTTTTTTAAGTAAGGGCTTTATGAGCATTATGATTACTTATACAACTTTATACAATTTGATGCCCTACTTACAATACCTTACATTACATACATACGATACTTACACTACTTACAATACGATACTTACACTACTTATAATACGATACTTGCACTGCTTACAATACGGTACTTACGCTACTTATCATACGATACTTGCACTGCTCACAGTACTTACACTGCTTACAAATGCTAATTATACTTACATAACAATACTTACACTACTCAGTTGCAAAAGCGATTTCGCTGCTTATATTGCGATTACTTACACTACATTGTTATTACTATATCTAGCCTCCTTAACTCAAACCAGTAGATATATTATTAATGAAAATAGATAAATTTAAATTCAATTATAGCGAAAATAAATACTGAACATACTATTTTACAATTATTATTTCTATATTATGTAATTAGTCACGTTTACGTGTCATATGGCACTTATTATTTTACAATATATAATCAGTTATTATTTAATAAATGGTTTCCATTTTGCCTGAAATTTTTTCAAGCTCAAGTTGTTTTGAGCAGCTATGAGCTTTTCAGTGTTATATTTATTCTTAACTATAACTTCGAACGGTAAAAATAGGGGGATTCGTTTATTCTTGCGACAGTTCCACAGATAAAGTTTACCTAAAATAATGAAGTAATTAAACAGGTCGGATTTCTTATCAAATATTCCTAATATAATATCCCTATAGTCAAGTTTCTTTTGCTCTTTAGTTATTGTTAACCAATAGTTTTCAAACTCATTCCCAAATTTTGTAGAAAAAGTGCACTGAAAAAATAGATGTTGAACTGTTTCTTGAGAGGCTTCACAAAAAGTACAAAAATCACTTTGAATCATTCCTATTTTCGCTAATCGGGAATTCAAAAACAAAATGTCATTTAATATATTAAACTGAAAGCATGTACAAATGTTTCAAGGGCAACCGATTTTGTCAACATGAACACTTTTCGAACTTCATCTTCATCGAGGCTAAATGTGGCCATTAATTTGGAGAATCCTCTGGACTGACTTGCTTTTTTCTGAATTAATAGCTTGTAAAAGTCTTACTTTTGCTCAATATAGGGTCAAAGCTTTTTCAGCATAGTTAAACTTCAGTGTTTTTAAAACGTTTCTATCAACATTAACATCTCTTAATTGTTTTGGCACTGAACATCGAACTCCAGACCAAGTTAGGTAATTTGTACCTATTAACCCATTCTCTTTCGCTATGTTGAAGGATTCTATATTGTTCAAATGAAACATTAAATCACTGACAAAGACCACACCAGCTTTCACATAATTTTGATAATAAATAGGGTTGCCGTCTATCCTTATATTACAATTGTTCCAAATTATCGAGTCGAAAGATATAGTTTCCGTAGCAAATTGTGAGCGAAATTCAGACCACCACTGTAACATTTCTGAATAAAAAAACAGAATTAATGTCATGATCATTGATGTCATAGTTACAGTGAAGAAAGAAAAATTCACCGAAAGGTCTGAGCAGGTACCTAAGATAGTGTTTCCATGGAGATGATTCAGTGTTCAAAATTTCGGAATCCATGCTAATCTCAGAGATTTAATTGAGGTCTCTAGATCAGTGAGATTTAACCCACCGTTATCAAAACTATTTATTGCAGCTCCTCTTGTTATTTTGTCAGGCCCTTTCCACAAGAATTTGTATATAATTGTTTTTTATCAACTTAATGAATTCCGAGGGGGGTGGGAGGATAGAAAATATGAATATTAACTTTGGAAGAAGAAGACTTTTAATAATGGATACATATCATATATCGTGTTTATAAGTGCTATATTATGATTATATGTAAATTGCCAACCAAACGTGGAAGTATCGAGACAGTACTGATTTGAAATCAAAACGAGAAACATATCACAAACAAATAACACTACACACACACTAACTACATAAAGTCACGAAAGCGCACTTACCATCGGTTGAGGCACACTTTCGCCGAGTTCTCCTCAAAATGAAAATTAACTATTGTAGATTGTATGATATGCAGATTAAATTGCGAAAGTCATCATAGTTCAAATGGCAACTTAATAACAAATCATTCAGTTCCTACTCAGTTGATCGGTAATTTGAATGATTTCAATTTTCCAGAGGTAGCTTCCTTGTATAATATTTGTGCTGGCACCGACCACGGAATAAACGCAAAATCCACTCCATCTCTTGCCTTGATTTCATTTAAGTGATCTTTTCGTAGTTTGGCCCTGTCTTTACGAACAGTCTTGGAGACATCATCCGAGATAAAGATTTGGCACTCGTGGAAGGCGTTATCTTTCAGGTCGTTGGCGGCGGCCTTTAGGATCCTACTTTTGTCTGTGTATCGAAGAAGGTAAACATGAATAGGTCTTGGCGTTGGCCCGTTAGCTGTCGAAGGGCGTTTGTGTCACGTTCGTACGGTGTGCACGCATTACCTCAATATTCTGAAGCCCCATATGGTTTTCGAAAAAATTCTGCGACAGAAAAGCTTCCAAGGAGTTGTGTCCATTCTCTGCATCTTCTCGCAGTCCCCATAGCACGACATTGTTTTCGTTTCGAGCGGTTTTCGAGGTCGTCAATTTTCCTTTCGAGAGTGGCTATCTCAGCACGGCTCGCCTTCTCTGCAATGTCGCTTTTGACCTCGTCGACCTGCTTCTCCAAATAACCATAGCCATCCTTCAAATCTTTTACATCCTTGTCGGTCTGCTTTTGGCTACTTTCAAGGCTCTCCAACTTCTGCAAATGGAATTGAGCTTCCTTTCCTACTGGTCCATCTTGGCTAGAACACAGTCGAGTTTATCCGTGTCGGTGGCTGACATTTCGTTTTGTTTTCTTGCTTTTGACCTCGTTCGAACATTCATTCGCTTATTATCAATAAATAGCCCCCAAAAAATTAGGCAATATCACATTTCGGGGAGCAAATTAATAGCAGTTTTGCGGAGAGAGCTCGGAACACGTCCGTTCACTTTGCCGTCATCCCGCTGCGGTGTAAAAATCAGTTTTTTCTAATTTTTAGGTTTATGTTTTTAATTAGTAGTCATAATTTTTGTTTTATAAACAGTTATGAAGAAAAATACATGAAATATGAGTTAGCCGCAGTGAAACAGCAAATTCTGTGTTAATTATTAACAGGCATTAAAATCAAGCACATGACTCCTTAATTTTACTCAAATTGAATGTTTTTTTGCGGCCAAATGCAGGAAGATTATTTAACATGTGGACAAAAACTGTGCCAAATTTCGTCAGCATTGAGTTTTTCCTAGTGGCAATTTGTTAAATTTTATCACATGTAAGTCAAAAAGACGCCGAATTCGAGGAATTCAGCCAGTTTTTCATCGCGATTTCTCTGCAAATTGATCCGCCATCTAAGCCTTGTACTTACCAGCCTGATCAACATAAGCACACACGAAAAATAATCTGGAATGTTGTGCGAGACTCCCGTGAACAAAATACCAGAGCGCATGTCCTTAGCTTCCACCGTTCGATACTTACGTCTGCAAATCCAAGATGGCGTCTTAAAATAGCGCCCCAGACAACGAAATTCAATCTCCGCTTTCTCCAAAACCCGCAAGCGGTGGACTCTTATCTTTGGAATTGATCATAATAATGTTTTATCTACCAGCTGGCTGTAAACGAAGGCAACTTTATATTTTACGACTCACCCAATTGTACTACCTTAATACCGAAGTCAGTTGTCAATGTAAATAATACGTCCTGCGCTTGTAGTAATTTTGTATAGTCGTTACAGTGAAACCGAAAGAGAGGCTCTTGCAGTGATCTGGGGAATTGAACATTTCCACCTGTACCTTTATGGGTCATCCTTCCGAGTCATCACGGATCACAAGCCGTTGGAGACCATTTCAGCCGACCCCATCCGCAAGGCAACTGCGAGACTTGAGAGGCTACAGCTGCGTCTACAGCCATACAAAACTAAAGTTGTTTATAATCCAGGAGCAGACAACCCAGCCGATTACATGAGCCGCCATCCTGACTCCAAACAGTCACAGACCACCAGTCATTTATCAAGAATTGATGCCTATGTCAACTTTGTGACCACTAATGCTGTTCCCTCTGCCGTTACCTTTCAAGATCGCGTCAAAGATGTAACAGCAGCTGATGAAACATTGCAGAACCTGGCAAGGGTAATAACATCTCAAAAGTGGTACGAAGTCGGAAAGGATGTTGTGACGTAAGCCATTGTTACCCAGAGGCCTTGCGACTTGCCATGTGCTCTCGATGTTGCTCGACTGAATTAAACTACTTGTTGTTGTGTTCAGTTCCTCGAACTTGCTCTGTTATTTAGCTAACACTGCATGGTGTCAGAAACGGTGAACGACAATGACATCCTTCCGAGTCCAACTACGGAAAATTTTCGACTTCAGCCATCCAGAAGACTGGCCTAAATGGAGCCGACGATTCGAACGCTTTCGCCAAGCGTCAGGACTGGGGAAAGAAGAAGAAGAAAGCCAGATCAACACTTTGATCCACATGACCTCGACTCCGGATGGGGCGAAAACCAAACAGTGGCCGAATGAGTATCTCTCAGAATCTGCCTGGTTGTCGCTAACTTTATTTTGTTAGTTGCTGTCCGGCACATCCTGCAATTCCTTCAAGTTATCAACGGCTCACCCCCGTGCTGAAAAAAACAGTAATACACACTGTGGTAAGGACGAAGTTTTGACAACCTGCAGCATTTTTTGTAGTGGTAAACGGGGGTTAGACGGGTGGGGTGGGGGGGACGGTTGTGCGGCTGTAACGCGTTGGTGACAACGCTAGGCGCCCGCGGCGGAAGAGAAAATGGATTATCTTTGCAAGACTGCGTGAAGGTAAAGCCCACAAGTATAACTGAAAAAATAAAATAGACGTGATGGACAAATAAGAATTTTGTGAAATTAGAAAAAATTTCAAAAAACTATAAAACAAAAAAACATAAAAAACCGATCGGTGACTGACCCGTGTGAAAAACTGACCGAAAGGTATACAAAAAAAAATAAAAAGAAACATGCATGAGAAAGAATAAAAAAAAACACAAACTACCTACAAATAAAAAAATTGTAAAGAAAAAAATAAAGTAAAAGAAAAGATAAAAACAAAATATGATAAAAATAGAAAAAAATGAATACGCATGGAAAAGATAAAACCAACATAGAAGAAAAAAACAACAAAAATGATAAAAAAACTGATGAAAATGAACTGCCTGCAACTGGACTGGCGAACTGGAAACGCGATTACCGACGTGTGCCGAACTGGCTGTACGGTGACACTGGCCGACAAGAGGAAGGTGATCGAGACAGTCGGAATAGTTCCTCCAATCATCATTCACAAAATCACATCACACAAAACATCATCCCACCATCAAAACATCCAATCACAGCATTATCACGGAAACAACGAATTAACAATTACCCACCACTGCCCTTGGCAGAATTCTTGGCGAAACAAACTGTGGCCTGTCAACAACACACAGGAAAAGCTTAAACTACTGAGTGTGCTTGGTCACAGAAACAACACAACACCTTTTCCAGGGAAGAATTGATCAGGAGGAGACCGCGGATGAAATCGCGTTTTTGGGTTGAGGTCCTTACTGAAACCACTCTATAAAAAAAAAACCTCCCCTCCATAAACACAACTCCAAAAAAAAAAACTCCCAAGACCTTGAAAACTTTCTTGGAAACCACCCCGAAAAAGCATCCCAACGTCGGTAACCTCCTTTATTAGTTTACTACTCTTTAACGGCCACCTCTCAAACATCTTACCGGGAAAAGCCAAAAAAAATTGGGCCACGAAAAACACACAGGGGGCGCTGCCAACTACCTAAGGCAAGACTGACAACTGAAGCCGTTGGAAAAAAAAAAAAAAAAAAACAAGGGCGACATCAAACATAAGGTTTTGTAGAACAACAAATATGACATGAGGATGGGGTATCACCCTAGGTTTTTTTGCTGTTTTCGTGTACTAACTGAAACCCAAACTGAACTGCAACTGACGCTAGCGGAAACTGACCTGATGAAGAACTGAGAAGGGAAAACTAGCCGAAACGTGGAACGACTTGGTATCTTGTCAATAGCAGCTAGAAGAAAACTGGAACGGACAACAACATCGGCGTGGTGAGCAAACTCGGTGGTGGGCGGTGACATACTGAAACACTCCCGACACACCTGTGTCCTGGCGACTGAGCGTTCTAAACTGTGGAAAGAACTGAGTTTTGGGATAAGCTGGCGGCGATACTAGAACCTGATGTACAACTGTAACACAAAAGCATGAGAAAATACATTGTGCAAGACGGAAATTTCCATGGCTGAGATTGTTTTTTTAAAACATACCTGAAACTGGGAGAAACTGGCACAGTGAATGACATACACACATGACAACATAGGACATGAAAACAAAATTCGCAGACAGGAACTTTAGCACATAACTAAACTGGCGGCTGACTGAATGACAAACTGACATGGTCGACAGATGTGGGAACGGGCCACGTGTGACTGAACAACCGTGGGGACTGCCTTGAACCTAGCTGGGCAAGCAATCGGAACATGCCACTTGCTGAACTGCGTGAAACCCCAATAAACACGACACGAACGGGAACGAACGCGCCGAAAGTAAAACAAACGACAACCGCGAAGTGACATGAAAGAGAACCCAAAAACACGACAGAAAAAAAAAACCAAGAAAACAAGGACAGAGAAACTGGAGGGGCGAAACACGTGTGGCCGAAGAAACAACACTGGTCTAGAACTAGGGCACAACCGTCTTGACAAACAAAACTCCATCGGGAGTAAACTCGATACAACTAGGACGGTACGACCAGGTGTCCGAACGAAAGCGCGTGGAAAAAAGACTGAGACGATGGGTGATGATGATTAACAATTTGGACAACTAAACTGATACGTGTTGAAAGACTGACTGCTGAACTAACTGAAATACGTTGAAAGACATGAAAACTGAGAAACTGCAAAGACTGAAACAACATGAAAACTAACAAACACAAAAAACCTTGAAACTGGAACTGAAACAACAAAATTGCAAACAACAAAAAACACAAAAAAAAAAAATCACGTGGAACAAACCTTTGCCGTAGCTTCCAAGTATGACAAGAAACTTAACTGGAAACACACTTGACTATCACTTTTAAATAAGATGACTGAACCAACTCCACTCTAAAAATGAGCATTACTGCTGTTGGAAGAAAAAATAGCAACAAAGACACACACTCACTGGGAAAATGAAACACATGAAGAAAAACAAGAAACAATGACTCCAGTAGGACTAGTACGTTGACAACTAACCCAAGAGAGGTGCCAACAACTGCCCTGATGCTGATCCTCAATCATGAACTGTGATGAGCAGTGGCACGCTTTCAGTGAACTGAACTGAAACAACTGCACTGTTAGACCTGAATACATGGCAGTGGCACTGGTGTGCCTTAACTGGGGAACAACTGAACTGGAGAATTTTTGAAACTGGCGACTGAGTGACAACTAACTGAACTGGCACTGGGACGCGGGTACCACATACAAACACCACTGCTTTAACCCAGTAAACTGTGAAACCTAGCGTCCCGGTACAACCTTTAACCAACAAGTACACTGTTACAACCAAAAAATGGAACTGCCATAAGTGCCTCCGAAACTAGGCACTGAACTGTTGGTTGCTACCCTGAGAACGCCTCGTTTGCTTGTAACAGTTGTCACTTTGTGGAACCCCCATCGTGGGAACTTACCCACACGTGCTTTGGAGGACTTGGCGTTGCTTGAGCAGAACTCGGTGGGGTCCTCGTTGTGCTGCTGGACTGTGGCGTGTGAGCAAAACTGCTTGTCAATACGTTGAACTGGGGGCCAGGACTGCGCTGGGCGTGCCAACTACCCCGCTGAACTGGGAGGTACGAACTGGCTGATAAGAGCTTGGGTAGTAGGAATGAGACGCGCCGCTCTGCTTAACTGGTGCACTACGTTCCGTGCTCTGGATGCTCTGACCTGTTGGACTGCGTGGGACTGGTTGAAACTGTGAAGCGTGCCTTGGTGTGCTCCCTGAAGACAGTGGGCCTCCTAGCTTGTGACAACTCGTGAACTGAACGTGTCAAACTTTTAACTGGGCAACTTTGTTTGGTACATGGGGTGAGATCAAACTACCACAACCTCCTGTGTCTGACTGACACTTGTCAGCATACACTGAGACACGTGTAAGACTAAACTGGCCGAACTGCTGGTGGTGATCACGTCCCTATCCTCGTGTGTGGGCTATAAGGAACTTTTGGAACTGGACAAACTGGACTGCGTGAAACAGTGGCTGGGTACCTGTCGAAGACTACTGATGGTAACTGGCTGACAAGAGCTAGGGGGAACTACCTACATACTGGAACCTAGATGACATCTGTGCGGGTGGACTCGTGTGGGAAACTCTGCAACTGACTGGCAACTGCACTTAACGTGAGACACCCGTGACCTGATGACAACTGCCTGAAAAACACTGGAGTGACAACTCAGACATCGCAACCTGCACACTGCAAACTATGAAAACATGACTGGGTGTGGGGAAACTGTGATAACTGTGCAACTGGCTGGGTGGGGATGAGAGACTGAAAACTGGTGGCAACTGAAGAAACACTGACCATCTGTGAACTGGCTTGATGCCCGGAAACTGACATACCTGATAATGAACTGGCTGGTTTGGCGTGATGACCACACTGTGCTATTGACAACGTGAGGGTTGCACTGAACCTTACTTGAAACTGACTCTGCAACTGGAACACTGAACGCACTACACTGACTGCTAGACATGGAACAACGTTGCCAACTACACACAACTGAGAACTGGCACCTTTTGGACTGACTGACGACTGACTGGAGGCACCCTTACGCGAAAGTCACAACGTTAACTTCTGAACTGTACCTTAGACTTTGCTGCATGACATCAGCCCTTAGGCCCCTGACTGTGTGGTACTGTGGTCATACCACCTGATAACTACAAATTGAACAATGAACATCCTTGCAAGGAGGCACACCGTACTGCTGAACATGGAAAACACCTGCACACTATCTTGGTCAAACCTGAGGTGTGAGTCAACTTGAACATGACAACACACACATATTCATGGTACATTACTCCGATATTTTCAACCATTGTAAAAGGAACGATTACACTGTGACATGACAACTATGGATCATGGTCTTGAACCACACGCTTGTGCACACTGGGAAACTTGAGCTGGGTGATGGAACGGCACACTTATGCCTTGGACTTGGTTGAGCCAACTAGCCTGGACACATGGTGGAACTCGGTCACAGTCTGAACTAGACAACGGTAGAACTTGTGACACAAACATCATGCTTCAATAAACCCACTAGCTGATGATGAGAAAACTGCACCATGGCCGTAGTTAGCACCAACACTGATCATAGAACGGACTTGTAACAACCTGGACTCTGACTGCAAGACTACGAGATGACACACTGTGAAGAACCCAACAACGAAGTACGAGGTGTTGTTTAGCAAACCTCTCCAACAATAACAAACTAACTTATCTAAAGTAACTAGATCTCAAACGTGGATTGAACTTTGGCAACCTTTTTAGTATGCAACAATAACTCAACTACCCTGGACACCTGAACACTTGATGCGTAGTAGATAAACCCAATGGTTCCTACAAACCGCTAAACCACACCTACCGCTATTATAATATATTATCAACTACAGAGGGATGTGAACCAAAACCGATCACTTCGGGGGGGATAACGGTTTACATATTACCAGTAGTAACCACTACTCTTGTTGCCTGCTACAAACACCATACAGACCACTCTCGCATTGAAGGTAACCTACACCTTGTTTTCGTGCCCTGAAAAACACCGATTGCAGCCGACTGCCCACACCTGTGGACACCTTT
>MU826461.1:29737-47888 GCA_029204205.1 Desmophyllum pertusum
TTGGCTGCTTTATGGGAAAAATTAAGCAAGGAGCAAAAGATATTGAGCAGGAGATATTGGTCTTTTATGAGTCACCCGGAGCCCGCCAAGCATTACTCCTTGGTCGACCCGCAATAGAGTCACTCAAAACTCGTTGAGAAGATTAACGCAGTTGAAGTCAACAAGAATTACAAAGCAAAGTTTCCGAAACTATTCACTGCACTTGGAAAACTAGATGGACCTGACTATGTCGCTTAAAATTGAAGCCCGAAGCCAAACCATTCACTCTCAGTACGCCGAGGAGAGATCCTATTACACCTTCTTTCGCCACGTTCAAAGAAGAGCTGTCCCGGATGGAACAATTGCAAATCATTTCTAAAGTTGATGAACCAACAGAATGGTGCGCTGGAAATGGTTGTGGTCCCTAAAGCTAATGGACAAGTGCGCATCTGTGTTGATCTAACACAGCTAAACGGAAAGCATTTTGAGGGAATTCCACCCCTTACCCAGCGTTGATCACACATTAGCTAAAACTAGCCGGAGCAAACGTCTTTAGCAAGCTTGATGCCGCATTCAGGACTCTGACAAAATTGTTTGTCACCAGAGTCATCCAAGCTCACCACTTTCATAATACCGTTTGGGCCGGTTTTGCTTCAACCGTGTACCATTTGGAATCAGTTCAGCCCCTGAACACTTCCAAAAACGGATTTCACAGGTCTTGGAAGGAACTGAAGGTTCTTTGTGCCAGCTGGACTGAACTATTCTGATCTTTGGTAAAAAAGTTTAAAGAACCCCGATGAGGAACTGTTAGAAACTCTGGCACAAGCTACAAGAGGCTAACCTTACCCTGAATGAGGAAAAGTGCCGAGTTCACTAAGCCATGCAGTATAATTCCTGGGCACCATTATCAATTCCGAGGGCATACAAGTCAACCCCAAGAAATTAAAGTCGAAGCTATAAGGAGATGGCAGCCCCTAAAGACCAATCAGAACTAAGAAGGTTCCTCGGCATGGTTAATCAAACTGAGCAAATTTCAGCCCCATGTCCAGCCGAGCTCACCAAACCACTAAGAGGGACCTCCTGAAGTACCAAGAACCACTGGACATGGGGTGAAGCCCCGCAGCAGGCATTTTCCTATATCAAAAAGAGCATCCACTTCCAATCCTACCCTTGCCCACTACGACGCAAGCCGTCAGACGATACTCTCTACAGACGCTTCATCATACGGCCTTGGAGCTGTTCTAATGCAAAAACAGATGATGACCAAATGGCGTCCTGTTGCTTATGCCTCGATTCTCCCTGTTGCCCTACCGAACAAAGTTATGCCCAGATCGAGAAAGAGGCGTTGCGCATAACATGGGCAAGTGAACGCTTTGCAGATGACTTCATTAGGACTCAGTTTTCACATCGAGACAGACCACAAGCCTCATGGTAACTCTAAATGAGCACTAAGAACCTCGAAGAAGTGTCCAGCCAGGGTACAGCGTTTCCGGATGCGTATGGATGCGATTTTCCTACCGCATCTCACATGTACCTAGGGAAAGCCCCTCTTCACCGCCGACACAATGTCCCGTGAGCCTATTGTTAAGACCCCTGAACCAGAAAGAAGAGAAAGTTGGAGAGTGACGTTACAGGCCTATGTTGACTCGGTTATCAGATACCTACCTGCAAACGAGAGGATCGACTAGAAGAGTTGAGATGCCCACCAACTAGAAGATGAAGTTACCAAGTAGATAATGGAGTAAAATCTCAAAGTGATGGCCTGAGAGATCACAAACTCCCTAGAGCACTGAAACCGTACTGGCCAGAGAGAAACAACCTGACAAGACAGCAAGGCTTACTGATGAAGGACAACCGACTTAATTGTTATCCCAGGTCCCTGCGACTAAATATTCTGGATAGAATCTATGAAGCCCACCAAGGCATTGCTAAATGCAGAGAGGAGAGCAAGAACCTCAGTATGGTCGGCCAGGGCTGAGCAAGCAGCTCGAGGATGTAGTAAAGAAATGCCCAAACTGCTTCAAAAACAACATGTTAATGCAGCTGAGCACAGTTCGTGGTTCGTTGACGCGATTCCTTATGAACTCCCTGACCGAACCTGGCAGAAAGTCGCTGCCGACTTATTTGAACTGAAAGGTCAACACTTTCTTCTTGTCATTGACTACTTCTCGCGATATGTTGAGGGAGCCAAGCTGTCCCGCCATACTTCACCGGACATAGCAGTACACATTCAAGTCCATGTTTACAAGACACGGCATCCCGTACCAGCTAGTGTCGGACAATGGGTCCCACAGTTCTCAGCAAACACATTATCTAAGTTCAAAGAAGAGTTTGGATTCAACACACATTACGACAAAGTCCCAAATTTCCCCAAGCAAATGGCAGAGGTGGAGCGTGCTGTTCAGATAGTCAGAAAAACATGCTAACGAAGGCATCTGACCCGTATAAAGCCTTGATGGAATACCGTGCCCACTCCCTTGAAAGCGGCCTCAGCCCAGCTGAACTTCTGATGGAAAGAACAAACCGTACTGCAGTCCCGATCCTACCGACCCAACTAGAACCTAGCTAATATATAGTTGGCCTTATTTGGAGCAGTTCAGGGAGAAGGGATTGACTCTGAAAGCCAGACAGAAGAAGAATTGGGATAGGACGACACTCTGCTAAGAGCCTCCCAGACCTCCTGCCACGAGATCCTTGTTTGGTTACCCAGCCAAAAGGTTGAGGGAATGGTGGTTGACAAAGCTGGTACTCCCCGGTCCTACACAATCGGCAACACCAAATGGCCAGTTGAGCAGAAATAGGCGTCCAAACCCATGAACCCTCTCCCGGAAACACCCAGCGAAACCGACAGTACACCTTGTGGAGCAGCTGTCATCCCTGTGGCAGGACCGACAGCCCAGTGCACACTCCACCACCTGTGGAACCCAAGGAGAAGCCACCCGATGCGGTCGAGAGGATCAAGAGTCCCAGAAACGATTCAGCGAATAGCGAACCCGGAAACTTTTTATTTAGCATTTGACTTTATTATTACTTATTTGTTGCAGTTGTCACAAAAAACCTAGTTGATTCATTGAACTGATAGAACCTCCCTGAACTTGTGGAGGACTGTTTGTTGTTTGCTTTAGGATAGTATGCATTTGACTTAGAAGGGAAATGTGACGTAAGCCATTGTTACCCCAGAGGCCTTGCGAGGCTTGCCATGTGCTCTCAATTGTTGCTCGACGGAATATAACTACTTGTTGTTGTGTTCAGTTAATAGAAATTGCTCTGTTATTTAGCTAACACTTACAGATATTAGCCAATACCAAGAGATAAAACAGGAGCTGTCAATATTAAAATAGTGTAATCCTGAGAGGAACCCGCATATAATAGTTCCTGAGAGACTACGACAACGAGTGATTCTGGTAGCCCACAGCCGGACGTAAGGCCATCGTCTAGACGAAGCTTTGTTGCGAGATTCGGATAGACAAAATGGTTGAAAAAATGGTTTTAAAAAGAGTGACTTCCATGTCAAGCTGCAAAACCCTGATCCAAAGCTAGTATCTAAGCCGTCGACAAATGTACCCTCTACCACAGGACCTGTGCCAAGAGCTATCCATGCGACTTCTATGCGTCCTTTTCAAAATGGAGACAACTTGTTAGTCGTGGACTGGTAGTCACGAAGTGGAGATCCTGAGGTCAACATCAGCAAAGCAATTGATTCCACGCCTTGACAATTTCTTTGCTAGGCAAGGACATTGAAGGAAGTTGCGGACAACACAGTCATAGAAGGCAAAAACTGGAGGCAAGAAAACTGTTCAACCTCACAGCACCACAGGAACGTAGCCTTCTCTAAATTTTTGGAAGGACGAAAACTTTCAAATCCACATTACCTCGGTTACAGCACGATTCAGGCACCACCAGAGGTCAGACAAAACTAGATGCCAAGAGAAAGGAAGAGATGAAAGAAATATGCGAATAAACTGCAAGCCGCGCCCAAAAGAAAACAGACCTAACCGTTGGTGACAAAGTATTGATAAAAACAGCCCAAGCAGCACAAGATGTACCTTACACCAGTCAAACCTGAGGCACTTGAGATAAAAGACATTAGAAAGGAAGCATGATTACATCCCCAAACGCCGAAACGCACTGTCAACCAGAAATGCATCAATCTTCAAAAAGCTTCCTTCCAGCATACGATCAGGAAGAGCAAGCAGAGTACCTGAACATTTCAAGGCCTATGCATGTGACTTGAACATTATTTGGACTAATAGTTTAAGAAAGCAATATATTGAGCTTTAATACTGACACTTACCCTTCTCATTCTTAGAGGAAGGGAGAGATGTAGTGTCTTTGTATTGCGTATACAGTCATGCGCACTATAAATAGGGAGCTTTTGTACGAGGGGGCCCAAAAGGGGGTGATTAACGGGGAAAAAAGGGAAGGGTGAAGTTTCAGACAATAAAGAAGTAAAAGGAGTTCGTATTGCGATCAAACACTTTATAACTATTACTTCTTACTTTTGTGTTTATTTTTTATTTTCCTAAGGAACTATCGCGAAGATAAGTCCTTCAGCATCAATATTCCCAACTTCAAGTTCCCGATTTCACTATTATCTACGGTGGAGATGGCATCCGTCACAACAACCTGCACAAATTGCAATGATTTCTCTAACGGATTTGTCTTCTTCAATCGATGAAAGGGCGTCGTTGCTCATCCATGAGCCTACAGTATTGATCCTCATAACAACCACTGGCCCAGGATCACCGCTCTCGTCAATGGCCAAAGTTGTACCAAAAGCAGGTAAACTGAAAACTATGTATTGAAGCTTAAATAAATTAAAACAACGCAACTTAATCAACTCAGCTTTCGATTACGTTCGATTGTCCAATGTTTTTGTAAGAGTTCGCTTTTGTTCCGATACCGAGCCCATTCGAACCTAGTCACGCGATTCGGGGGCGATTTGGCTCGATTAGTAACGGCGGGTAAGAGTAATCGCAACAAGCCCGCGCTTTCGGTTGCAGCTCCAAAATTAAGGTAGAGATTTTCTGAACAAGAAAAACGAAGGTCAATTGCTTTCTGTCCTGTCTGCATCGTATAAAATAGTGCAATTGGGCTGTAAAGTGCACGAAAATCGAATTACTACTACTAGTACTACCAAGCTACTTCTACTTTTTAATGTTTATTTTTATTTCAAAGGGACTATCGCTGAGGTTCTTTCTTCAGCATCAATATTCCCGACTTCAAGTTCCCGATTTCATTTATCACCGGTGGAGATGGCATCCGTCTCAACAACCTGCACAAATTGCAATGATTTCTCTTTGTTGATGTCTTCTTCACTCAAACGAAAGCCCGTCGTTGCCATCAATGAGCTACGACAGTATTGATACTGGCCTGGGATCACTCTCGTCAATGGTGTTATCTTCTTCACTCAATGAAAGACCGTCATTGTCATCAATGAGCTACAGTATTGATCCTCATACAACCACTGCGCCCAGGATCACCTCTCTCGTCACAATGGTGTTATCTTCTTCACTCAATGAAAGACCGTCGTTGTCATCCATGAGCTACAGTATTGATCCTCATACAACTACTGGCCCAGCATCATCTCTCTCATCAATGGCCAAACTTGTACCAAACGCAGGTAACTGAAAACTATGTCTTGAAGCTTAAAGACCTTAAATAATTCAAAACAAACGCAACTAATCAACTCAGCTTATTTAAATTTCAGACGCCAAGTGGTCGCGTTGGAGCTCTTGGAGTGACATGCACAAAAACCTGTGGTAATGGTTCACGTTTTCGTACAAGAAAATGCGAGGCTCAAAATCAAGATGCAGTTTTTGCTCCTATTTATTGTGCTGGAAAAAATAAACAAAATAAGACTTGCGCTGCTTGGGGCTGCCCAGGTAAATTAATTTAATAACGTTATTATTAACCTATCTACTTCTAGTCTACTATATCACTTCCATGCACTACACTATCACTATCGTGACATGGTCATTGTGTGGTGTTCTTGCACAAGACACTGAACTCTCTCACAGTGCATTTCTCCGTCCAGGCTAGGGTATATAGGGAAACTTGACACAATTCTGTGGGTAACCTGTGATGGACTTACATTCCATCCAAGGGGAGTAGCAACACTCCTAGCTACAATGTTTTGTTGGGTATTGGCTTGCTGCTAACCTATGCTTACCTTACTAAGGCCTGTCACTCCACAAGGAGCATAGACCATCGACAACACCTTGCTAGCGAACTCGAGCTTAATTGGGCTGTCTAACCGCTAACTTTGCAATCCATTAATTCTTAGATTGCTCCAAAATATGCGTCAAAGGAACGCTGAATGTTGGATGTGATTGCTTGCACATGTGGAAAACCACGTGCTTACTGTTCGAGTTCAAACCAAGAATAACGCACCACTTGCAGATGCCAAAATCTCGTTGGTGGAGACACCGTATAATGTCCTGGCACAGACAAATGCGAGCGGTTTCTTCATAGCGTTTAATGTCTGTGCAGACGACAGTCAAGAGCTGCTCATTGGCAGAGAAGGTTTTGTCCCCGTCAAGATTAAAGCAACTTTAATGACGTCAACAAACAGCGAGCATGAAGGCTAAACTAGAAATGCAGGTACTTAGCTTGGTGCGTTTCTTTATCAAAAATTATATTTTAAAATGCATATGAAGTGAAAACAAATCAGGCTTTTTCAAGCCCTTTCAAAATGAGGAAGGATTGCGCTATTCTCATCAAAAGATTTTCGAGTTTTTGTGTTATGCAAACTAGTGGACTTGCAATGTCACAAGGTGGACAAAGCATGGAACAAATCCACAAAGTGGAGATTACATTGATCATGGAGATCAGGCAGACAGCATTCAATAGTTATCAAATAATCTCACTGAAAATAATAAAATGCTAAGTCCATTCTGTATCGGTACACCAGGACAAAACCCAAAGTCGAATCAGACAAAATATAAATAGTACCCTCCAAGTTGTTTAGGAAGACCTACGGTACTCCGCGATTGGGTCGCAAAATGCCAAGCACAAATTTTGTCATTGTTAACGTTCTTGCGGACGAAAATGTTTCATAATGCTGATGATATAAACCGAATGTCGCCCTATTCAACATATCTAGTGAATAGCAACACTATTTTCATATTCTCGGACTGAAACGTGGACTTAGCTCGTATTAGAGGCTAATGTGGAGGAATCTCTTCAAATGCATAACTTAAATAAAGTTGTGCATTTTTATTTTTGTTATTTTAAATGCAATGAAGCTGTTTTTAATGATATTCCCCCGCAATAGTCGTTATTGCAAGCAGTACAGTTGTAGTTCCAGTCCAATCCCGTGAATGCGAAAATAGTCCACTGTATAGCACTGAAACAATTCATTTCTACAAACATTGTGGCTGATTGGCTTCGTGTTACACTGCGGTTAAACCTGATATCTAATGACGATTCGTTCTTCTAAGAGCCTTCTAAACCTGTCACTTTTAATTGCTGTCCTTCATGCGCATTCAAAATGGCGCACGTCTGACGTCATTGTTCTGTGCCAAACCCATCGCCATAAAACATATCCTGCCTGAGCTTTTGGGCTCACAAAATTAGAAGCCTCGCTGGAGAATTTTCTTTAAGCCCATGTGGAACCCAATGCACTCACTCAACATGAATCTAACATCTTGTTGCAGTACCGCCATCCATAACTGTCCAACCTCGTAGCAAGATGAGGATTTCTGGCCATGGTGTAACCTTCTGCTGTGATGGAGATGGAAATCCCACGCCGGAATTTGAATGGTAAAACAAAGCAGAACAAATGTCTTACATGTGCACATAACGAATGCCTTTTATACAGTTTTGGTAAAAGAACGAAAGAGAATAGAATCGTCGCAGTTATGTCAGTTATATATCAACTAAAGAAGGCCTGAAAAAAATTCAGGCTTCAACAGGCAATTCGAACCCATGACCTTTGCGATTCCGGTGCAAACGGTCTACAGAAACTGAGCTTCGCAGGCCACTGGGAGATGATGGATTGCGAGTACGGCCCCCGGAGTTGGGCCTTGATGAATAACGTGTGAAGTGAGCATGTTTTGTTTTGTCTGATGTGTATGGTGTTTGTCAGCCATAAATTGTAGCCGGACAAGAGCTAGACTTTCCTAGTAAATTAAGCACTCGAATATAGTTTTCTATTTCAATTGTAAGCCCAAAAGTTATATTCTCTTTTCTTGTCTAGATATAGTTAATTTTATTATTGCGTACACAAACATACTATTTTTGCTTTGACGTTTTAGGTTTAAAGACAACAACATCATCGATAAAGACGTTTACCATTACAACAAGACTCTTGAGATTTCTGATGTAAGTGGTCTTAAGGGAAGATATCGATGTCGAGTGGTGAACGACTTTGGGTCAGAATTTTCTGATTTCGCTAATTTACAAGACCTTGAGTAAGTATGACTGTCATTAAGCTAGTAGAGACCAACTCCAAGTGGTGTCTGTCTTAGCTGTCTGAATTGATCTGCTTTCAACCATGCAAATTAGATGTGATTTACGATAGCTGGCATTATTGATTAAAGTAATACTGGCCCTCCCCTAAGTCTTTATTCCTTTTGTATATTTCTGGCATGTCGCGCTTTTTTCCATAATACTGAAAACACTGTTTCTTTTTTTTTAAATTTTTTTCATCCAGTCTGTTCTAATTTGTAACAAATAAACGCGTCAGCACACTGACAGAGGTGACTTCACGGTTTGCACCAAACTTACATCAGGCCAGCCATCAGCCATCAGCCTGCGTAGCAGTCGTTTCCTTTCGGAGAGCGTGGGAGGCGCGCGAAGGCGAAACGCTATTGGAAAGGAAAAACGAGCTGCTATGCAGGCTAGTCAGATGCAGGTAACGCAAGTCCGTCGATCATTTCCCAGACCATTTTGATTCTCGCTTTTGTGGACAGAGAGAGATCAGGAGGGGGGGGGGGGGGGGGGGTGGGGTAGAGAGAGAGAGAGCCCCTCGCTCTTTGCTCACGCGAGTATCAAGAAAGCCATTATGCTCCAATTCAATAGGTAACATAGGTAAGTCATTCAAAAAGACTTCTTGGCCCAACAAAAGTGAAATCGATTGATTCGGAGCAAGTCTAGTAATCGTACTTACAGACGCTTTCAATGTAGCAAAATTCATTTAAAGTGATTAAGATTCTATTACCTATAGTTTTTCAATCTCTTCATTCAAATGCAGATACAGAGCGACGAGGTCTCATGTCAACCCGACACCCATCACAGCAAAAACGCTACACTCCCGGCGGGCTTTGTGTAATACATGGCCCAACCAATGATACAGTTGACGTAGGACAATGTTCCCTCCAATGCCATGCCTTACGAAAACGACTCCGGCGCTATCAAATACGGCGTGTCAGGATGAGACACTTTTGCTGGTGTGGCGCAGAGGAGGTAGGAGGACGTCACTATAACTTGTGGTGGCTCTGTAACATTTAATATATCTAAGGTAGCTCGTTGTGGTTGCAAGCATGTGAGATACCCAAATCATTTGTCCACTGGTAGTGGTCGTGTGGCGTTAAGGGTGGCAGTTGAAAAAACCGATTGCCTATTGCGACATTAATAATCGGAGACAAAAATACAGCGCAAATCGCAAGGGGTCGCTTCACTTTCGAAAGTACCTGACGATAAACAACGATTATCTGTAGTTTTTAAGGACACATATGACGAAGAATATGCAGAATTAACGAAAGTATTTCGCATCGTAAAAAGGGCAAGCGTCGTTTTCCAAAATTGTTTTAAAAGTCAAGCCAGAACCAAAGCCATTTAACTCGTCTGCAGCCATTTAAAGTCTCCCACTAGGAGATAGTAATGCTGACCTCAGCTTTTCGACAGAAATTGAAATACCCGAAGATGCACTTTTGAAAGAAGACGGACAACAATTTATTCTGAGACAGGCAAAACCTTAGATTTGAGCGTAGTGGACCCCGCGCAACTCGTCCGATGTTATGAACCGCGCCAGGGGACTTTTCCTGCCGTAGACGAGGATGGAGAAGAACAAATGTTAGTCAACTTACGGAATGCTTAGTCTCGACTTTGAAAGATGACAGTGGTGGAAAAAAGCTGTTCTACGTCGAAGTCCATCAAAAATGTTTCTAGACCCTGAAAAGTTTAACCATTTCGGGTGACAGCAATGGCGAACACTTACGACAAAACTGTGGTGGTTGGACGAAAAGAACAGGAAGATGGATTGAAGCTGGATCTTGTGAAGACGGAAACAAACGAAAACCAGCAGAATCAAGCGAAGCACTAGACCGCTTTTCTGAGTGACTGAAATTAACACCAGTTATATATAATAGAGGGAAACTAAATGTCGACGTAATTGAAGACTACGGTGTCTGTTCGAGTGTCCGCTTCCAGCTGGTTCCACCGTTAGAATGCCTCTGTAAAGAGCCTAATTTATCCACCGAGAAATATCTAGGATATTTGGAAGGGGTTGCTGACGGTTTATAATATTGCGCTGTATAACCGCTATGGTGGATTCGTAAAAAGTGTTTCATGCAAGCTGAGAGTAGCGCCCCCCGTTTTTTTTTCTTTTTTTCCGTTAGGGAACGATTCTTAAATCCATCAGATCCGCCTTCTTTACACTGTCATCTGTGTCGGCGTCTATTGTTTCAAGTCAACTTGCAAAACTGTGGTTCGTCACCCGATCAGGTGAAATCCGTTCAGCTTTAACATAGAAACGGATAGCCAAGGTCCAGTGGTATCCCACGACAAACGCGGTTATGGCGTTTCCAGAAAGATTGTTCGAAAAGAGTAACATTGAATGGGAGGGAGACCGACAATTTGTATTTACATCAACTACTGTTTCTGTGAGTCTCGCAAGTAAGGCGTAAGGACGTAGAGAAAACCCCCTCAGCTGGTGGGGTAGGGGTAGCAATGAACGTTGCTTCCTTAAAATAGTTAACACGCGGCTCCACTAAGGGACCTATTGTTTCTAGCTTCAAGCTATAGACAAAACAAAGCTGATAACAAGAAACAAATTTGGTGATTCTGATTGAAATATGCCAAACCAAAGCGGACCAGAATAACGTTTTTGTATTGTAGCTTGCCTTGAAATTTTCGATGTCCGTGAGAATGTATATAATAAGGACAAGGATCCAAATCCGGAATGGATCCCACGTGTTAGTTACTCATTTAACCGGGAATTGTGACTTTACGAAAAAACTAATTGCCCGCAACAAACCAACGTTGATAACAATAGGTGGCCAATGTGCCCATCTCCATCTCGATCTAAAACGGCCATGCGATGCTGGATCCGAAAACTGGTTTTTGTGTTCCCACTCCCAGCTGGTGCCGGTTTCGACATCGACAGAGTGTAACACTACGGATAAAAATGATCGACAAAAAAGGTGTAAACAGATGTCACGTGGGATCACCAACGCTGAAGTCAGGAAACGCTGATTCGAATGTGAGATTCACCCACGATTCGAATTCTCTGGCAGGTGAGGAAAGGAACATTGTTGTATCTTCTCCAACAATTTGTGATGTTTTTAGAGGAATTTATAAATTCCTTCCCTGAATATACGCTTATGCAAAGATAGTAGGAGACAGACTACTCATATTGCCGACCTATATGAACGTAATTAAAAACAGTCAAAACTCATCAATCTAACGGTAAACTGTCTTAACCGTTGGTAAAAACGGCTCAGTCATTTTCCCCTTATTTCCAAGAGAATATTATCATTTATGGGGAATGATCAATTAAAATTTTATAATACTCGTGAAATTAAATTCTTGAACGTTCGAGATCGTGCATGCTGCTCTTTGTGAGAGACTAACTATGCAATTCAGTGTGACAATGATACTAATGATATTCAAAACAGTTACTACAGAATAGGCCGTTGAGTTGAGACATGATTATAATATTATATTGTAATCTTAATTAGTCGTATCTGATATTTTATTGTAATTTTATTTGTAAACTAAGTGTCCCCAATTATAGAAGTCCACTTGTGGCATGTGGACAGCTAGTAGATATTGACACATTAATTCCGTTGAGGAACTGTAAAAGGCTGGTACCGCAGTGGTATATGGCTAAGATAAAGACGTAGCTTAAAGGAGCTACGTCACGGATGGCGCATCTTGAAAAATTGGCCAATTTTTTCAAGTTCGCCGTTCGCAATCCGTCTTAATCTTCTCCATCCTCAACCATCCTTGTTCCTGTTTGGTTATTATCACCTCTTTGCGTTTTTTCTACCTCATAGTGAACTGTTATTTTGAGGCTTTCTTCAATTTGAAGGTGATTTTGCACTTCGCATAAATGACTTAAAATATCGTGACATAGCTCCTTTAATCAATGAGGACAAAGCCGAGACAAATGTTAAATGCCGCTTAAAATACTATCCTGTAACGTTGCTTTTTCGTTGTATCCGTTCAATTTACCAGCCTAGAAACAACTTCGTACTTTCATGGATCGTGAAAAAGACTGGATTGGAAACGAGTTGACTCGATGGCGCAAACGACAGTGGACAATCTCGAAGTAACCTTGACATGAAATGTAAGAACAAAAGGCAGAATATGAAACGTTGCGCGGAAACAAAGCGGATCTCCAGACCCTCGCATTGTCCCCTTCTAATTTTTGCCTTCAAATTAAATATAAATTTACAAAAACTGTTGGTTGCTAGTAGCTATGTTTAAGCCACGAATTTTGATACAAATACGAGCAAGTAAAAGTGAACTTTGAACAGCGATTGAAGAAAAAAAACTAACACAATATATCCAGTACCAAACACTACAACCATAGATTCCTTTTAAAATGAAGTAAACAGCAGCAATATGTGCTTAACACGACGTTTATGTCACGTGTCGGCTTAGCCGGGCTGAAATCGCCCATTAAAACAACAGATCAAGAAAATATTCACCCATGGAACGAAAACACTAAACAAACAATATAGCTATAGACAGACAACAGTATGGTGAAGAATACCTTTCTTATTTTTACCACACTCTTTACGCCGCAAATCTTAACGTCACAATTGATCCACTAGCGGTGCGGCCATGTTGCAAATACAGTATCATCCAATTGGTGAACCGACGTAAAAACGTTGTCCGCCATGTCAAGTGCATCCATAGTTTCCAACTTGCGGCAGTCTTTTTAACGGATCCAATGCTACTTTTATCGGCATTGAACTGAACTCTGTGACAAGGATGACGAACCAGGACAGTCCACTGATGTCAAAATGATAGGACACCCTCAGTTAGACGTGAGACGTTATTATTCAGTAGATGAACGTGGTTCGTAGAGGAGCTGTTAGTTGTGTAGCACAGAACTCAAGATCATAATTAACATGCCTGGCAACGCAGGAACGAAATTTTTATTGTAGTGAAGTACAGTAAATTGAACTCAAGAGAGGATGATCTAATGGAAGGATTCCTCGCGTGCCGTGAACTGCTCTGCTGATTTCGTAGTTTCGCGCCATGCTGTGAAAGTTATTTTATTTCCTTCTGATCGAGGCTACGACATGACGTTACTCGAACCCGCTATGAAACTGAAAGTTTAAAAAATAGATTTCAAAACAGTTATGCGCGAGACCCATGATGGGGGAATGCCGCTTCTCTTAGATAATCTTCGTATCCTCATACCATAATAACTGTAGTATGGCCTTCCTAAAGGGCTGGAAGACGTCTTAGTAAAGTTCGATCTTAATTTCAAAAGACTCAAAACATAAATCAGATAAGTGCGACATTACAATATATAATACAGGGCAGCTTTTAGGAAATTTCTAGCTAAGCAATTTATAATCACAGCGGGTTATTTGTTTTATAGGTGAATTGGGAGGCATGGGTGACTCTGGAAAATAAAGGAAATGGAGTAGCTGTGTATCTCCAAGAATTATAAAAAAAAAACAAACAATCTTGTCTTGACACAATAACGGTCCAAACGTAATGTAGAAAACATTTCATATATATTTTGATGCTACGTGAGTATAACCACACCCCAATTTTGCTAAAAAATATACTATTTTGACTCGAAATTACCCACCAGTTAGCGATTAACTGCTGAACCAATTTTACATCTGAGTAATGACTGCCTAACACTTGCTTTGGCAACACCAGTTTGGAATGACGTCAAAATTATCTATTAATGTCTTCGCTAGTGTTTCTAATTAAGTCTGGAAAAAAGACTGGCTACTAGCGGAATCACAGCAAGTTTATAAACATGTTTGTACCTTAATGGTGTACCATTCCAATCGGATTGTTTGACTTCTTCTCAGGTAAAATGTTTCATGGATAAAAAACTTGATACTTTCTACTTCGACTGAGTGGTGGGAATCTCTAGCGAACCAGTTTTCTCGGAATATTAGGCGTAGGCCAATCACGCGCCCTGTGGTCTTTACCCTTAAGTTTGTCTCTTGCTAGATTAATAATAATGAATAGATATTATTTGACCATCGTGTAGGCCTATTATCATCGATGCGTAAGTATTATCTATTTAACCATATTCACAAAAATAGTACTAAAAAGTATGTGACGTCAGACTGTAGCCTTTGTAAATATACAGCTGTTTCGAGAAAGGTTGTCGCGACTGCACGCGCGCGACAATCCCGAAAGGTAATCTGGGATATGATCAGCCCAAGGTACGTTTCCTGACACTGTATGCTGTCGAACCTACTTTTGTGACTTTCTTTTAGCAACTCGCAAACATACGTTCCATGGCTTCCTCGTAGCCCATTTTCTCAGATTTCCCTGGATGCTTTGAAGTCAAGGTAGCGTGAAGTTAAAAACTACCCACAATACCTTTCGGGATTGTCGCGTGCCGCTTTTTTCCGACAACCTATTTTTTTCTCGAAACAGCTGGTATACCGTTAACCCCGAGCCGTACTAAATATCGAAAGTGGGTAGTGTAAAGATAGGAGTAGAATAATACAATGATTTACTCAATGGTGATGGGTCTGATTGTTAATGGCCATAATTAGTGATACAGATAACATCCCTGGAATCTGCACGAAGTTAGGCTAGTGTTTTTAGCCTAAGTTTTATGTTTAGTTTGAAATATGTTAGAAAGATTTCATACCTTGCTATTTACAAATTCGCATAATGAATGAAACTTAATTTTTTATAAAATTTTGACATTATATAACGCGTGCTATGATTGGTTGAACATTTTATAGTCGTTTTGCTTTGAGTGTATGTAAACACAGCTACATATTACGTCATTGCCATTTTGGCTTTATTGAATATCTATAGTTACAGTTTTCCAACTGAATTGCAAAGTTTGGCGTGCTGTACGTCCCTTTCCATTTGTTAGGGAACTAAAAATAGCGGTGTTATGCCTCAAGTAAGGGGACTGGATGCAATAATTATCAGGAGGGGGGCGGTTGGAAAATTATTGAACAGTCCCTAATAGCGCACTGTTCATTGTTTAGCGCAAAGCTAGGTGTAAAAACAAACGCCCTCGCTTATAAAATTTTTCTCGGCGTATTAAGGCGATACGGCAAATAGGAAAGCCCTATAATCTAGCCTAGTGGATATAAAGAACTAAAAGAACAAAACACAAAGCAAGATAACGTATGTCAACATGTAATTTCGCCACTTTACTGTAAATAAATATTAAAGATTAAAATAATAAAGCCTTTTATTACAGCGTCATAACTTGATAATGAAAAGTTTAGGTTCGGGCCAAACGTCGAAAACGTTTCATGGTGTCGAACTTAAATCAGCGAATTTTTGGATTTTGGTAAGATCCGCAAAACACGTTCTTGTCACAGTCTGAAAGGCAAAACGCCAAAGGAACGGACGATCGACTGAATTAAATTAGACGTTTCACTTCACACAGAACTCCACAGATCGATTAAATAATTACGGGATCGACCTTAACTGTAATTTATGTTCGACTCATGAAAAGTTGCGACGTTTCGCCCGAGCCTTAGCGTGCCTTAGTGTGCAGCTATCAATAAACAACCTGGAAGAACCAGCGCAGTTTACTTGTGTTCTGAAACTTGCCGTACAGACTTTATAGCGTTGGTGGCCATAACGGCAGCTTCCGCAATGTTACAACGCAAGTGTACGCAAGTACAATGGACGCAAGCGCCAAAAAAATCACTTGAGTGGGCTCTGTAAGCAAGATAAATGGAAACTCTGCTATACGCGCGGTTCTACATTAGCCTGCGAGCAGCAGCTCTCTTGTTTGGGTTTTCGCGCGAGCGGCGAAGGTGCGAAGAGTTCGAGTTTATCGAGCCGGCGCTCTTTTACGCCCAGTCCTCTCGAAAACTTACGCTTCGCGCTTTCGCGAGAATGCACAAACAAGATAGCCTTCTCGCAGTCTTTATTCTACATCGGAGAGTGGAAATATTAAAAATTAGTTTCGTATCAAAGAAGAACTTTCGCCCGCCTGCTTAGACATGAGTGCGAATGTACTACGAGCATTCTCTGTTTTCCCTTAATGAAAAAAGTCGGATCATAGTCTCTAATAAAACTTGTTATTCAGAGTCGGCGTGGCCAAGAAACAACACTTAAGTTGACTAATCAACTCGAAGAACACCTCTTCTATTAGAACCTCTTCCATGTACCGCTTAATACTACAATAGTTAAGCGACTCTAAATTTAGCATTGTTATGGAGTGAAGAAAAGCTCAGATAGCCTCTCTCGCGGTTCTTATTATTGTATGACTGGTTGGCAACTCGATTTTACACGCAACCGAAAATTTGACCGGCTTTCTCAAAAGGAAATTTATTGTTCAATACTCAATGCATTCCTCTCATATTTGCCCCAGATACTAAATGGTTCCATCTCCAGCTCAGTATTCATCGTAATATGTTTTGCCAGACTTTTCGGTAAATTCGTCGGGAAGCTCGAGGAGATATAAACAAAGCTCGCCCTAATGATCATACAAGGATTGCAATTTAAGGCTTTCACACCCAGCAAACCTTGAGTCAATAAATGTGGTTGTACTTTTTAAGTATGTGGATGAAACCATAGTGTGTGACCATTCGAATGAAAGCTATTGGGCAGTACTTTCATGTAGTACTGTTTGTTTTTGACTATTAATTTTGCAAAATAAAATTCAAGATTTTTTCCTCAATATGAAATCCGCACTCTTGGGAGAAATAGCACTGATCATTGGATATTGCATGGTCTGTTATCAAATCATCAGTTACTTTATTTTCACATGCTGCATGTAGATTATTAAATAATTAAAAGCTAGACTTGCTTGGAGAATTAGCGATTAGCTTTTAAAATGCACTCGTAATCATATACCGGGTAGCACAAATTGCAAGTGCATGTTCAGGCTTATCAACTGTATCCGTTTAAAAGCCACACCCATATGTACTTCTCGATACTTCAGTAATCACATACTATAATTAGTCCAAGCAAAACGACGAATGACCAAACTTCACAAATAATTAGACTGTGAACAGTCCCTCTATTTTTTGCGCTGAAAATCGTCGCACTGTCACGATCGATCGTGGAGCCGCCATCTTGGATTATTTGACGAGCAAAACTGGGGAGAGGACAAAACTCCCCACAGGCATTTTGTTCTCTCCCCAGCTCTCGCTCGCCACGAGAAACCAAGATGGCGGCCCCGCGAACTCGGCTACGATCGACCTCTACAACAACACGGAAAATAGGGGACTGTGAACAGTCTACAAATAATTTCAACGGATTACACCGAGAATTGACGACATTGAATGCCAGAATAAATTACAAGAATAAAGTGTTGGCCCGAAGGAATTATTCTGGTAATTTATTCTGGTGTTCAAACTGCTCGACATTCTCGGCGGTAATCCGTTGAAATGTTTTGTGAATTTTGGTCATTTGTCGTTGTGCTTGGACTAATTATAGTATGTGATTACTGAAGTATCGATAAGTACATGTGAGTGGGTTTTTTTTAACGGAGTAAAGTTGATAAGCCTGAACATGCGCTGAACCGTGAAACACTCCCTTAATCGCTACGGGAAGTCAAGTGCTAAAACAAAATGAGACACTGCGCATGTCAGTCGGTTATGTCCACTGAGACGAGGTTCAATTTCAATTTTTTATTTGCCCAAACTGTTTCCCGCGGGATGCAAGTGGAAGCGATGTCGCCGAATCGGCAAAGAATAATATGAAAACTTTGTAAAAATCTGAAAGGGCCAACGGACAATACAAAGGTACCGGATCCTGGTGGATCTAATCAGTAAAGAAAGGCTGACTGTACGGTTGGGATAAATGTGAA
>MU826462.1:0-47499 GCA_029204205.1 Desmophyllum pertusum
TCGAAAACATCAGATGATACATCACTTTGACTTCCTTCAACGCCATAAACAGTCAAATACCCTTGCCCTTTGCTCGGACTCGAAGAAGATCCATCACACCTCAGATCGATATTAATCTCTACCGGTGGTGAAACCGAATATTTATGCATGTGAATGATTGATCTCGTATAACTCGAAAATTGCTTTGTTGTCTGTTGACCAATATTCAAGGACGTCGATACTACATTAACGCTCACATTTGTCATCGATGGCGGATGAAATTCGATGACTATCGTATATTCTCCCCCGCTTATCGAGCTCGTGTCGAAACCAATTCTAGATGAATACTTATTTTGATCATTTTTATCAAGTTTCAGATTATAGGCTTTTTTATTGTGTGGTGTGCGGAGAATCTTCAAAATCTGAAATATCAACAACAGTTACATCTCAGAAGTAGTGATATATTTCAAATCACTCATCAGAAATCAAAAACATTTATTTTGTTGTTCGCGCTCGAAACATGTGATTCATCAACATACTTCTTCATATCAGTAGTTATCTGTGTGTTTAATTTTTGTAATTCTCCACTAACGAAGGCCACGTTGGTTGCTGTATTATTCTCTTGACTCGAGGGAGTTGTTAAATTAACAATTTTGTGGTTTGACATATCTATATCTGCAAGCATTTTATTTTCACCTAAAACTGAAAGAGAAGTCAAATCAACATAAGCTTTATTAGCAGCTTGGAGATTAGTAGATGGGGTAGATACATTGTTTATATGTTCAGAATTCATATCAAGAGTTCCAGTCATTACTCCTCCAGCAATATCTAACTTCTTACTAAGTTCACTATCAAGATAATTCTTTGTGGGAAGCGTGAATAATTCAGATTTATCAACTTTTGCGGCGAGTCTGTATCGATGTATTTTTTCGGAACAAGAGACCGATCGTCGTACGAACCATCGACTGGTGCTGCATTTTTAATCAGTGACCTTTCAGATCGAAAAAAGTCTCATCTTTGTCCTTTTCAGAAATTTTAGGTTAAGGTATTCTTTATTAACAACCGATTTAACATCTTAACAATGATACTGTATTCGTCGTCAATTTTATAATCAATATTGTTTTCAACATATAATATCTTATTATTTTTCATATCAAGATCTCCATCGATCTTATCCATTTTTTTATTTAACCCGGAATTAAGTGTAAGTAGATTGACCCATCTTGATCACCGACTGGATTCCCAATTGTTTGACCAGACGATTCTGTAAAACGATGTCGCCACAATTGACAATCCCTTTCCTCCCATGTTAAGATGGTAAACCATGTGGTTACTACCATCTAAAAGCAAAGCTTGGGCTTTCATTGTCATATAATTAACCGAATCTTGAGCATTTGTGGGATCGGCTAAGTTGCTGATTTTTTTATGTTGCATGTCGTAATTACCATCTGAATCCAGTTTGAACCCTATTCCTGGTGGTCCTGTTTTTATGATATCACTACTATCAGTGGTGGTAGTAGAACTGCCATGTTCATTAAAAATACCCATTATTATTATATCGTTATATTAAATAGCCCCATAAAAATTTCGTTTGATGAATTTCATAGGTTTATCAACATATAAAAATGAGTATGGGTTTTTGGTAGCCTTGATGTATTTTTCCTTATCAACGTCAAGCTCTCTAGATATCAGATTTCTTTCATTACTAGATGGGAAATCATAAACGCAATAATGTGAGCAATTCAATCAATATCTTTTGGCGCTTTATAAAAACTTTGACTAAGATAAATTATTGAACAGTTTTTATGCCGTCCTTGAATAAAATAATCTACTAAATTCTTTTGATTTTTCTCGCAACAAAGTCATCAAAATAACAACTCTTTGTAAATCTTGATTTTCTAATTTATTCACGGGGATAATTTGATCATTACTTGAAACTAAAAACATCACAGCCGACTTGTTTACTAATTTCATTCATCTGTCTTTACCAGGTTTTTATATTTATCTTGTTCGAGATTTTTCCATATAAATGAATTTGATCGTAGTAAACAAGCGGTTTCGTAATCATATGATATAAAAGATTAGTTTTACCGCTACCGCTATTTCCGCAAATTAGCATACGAAAATGTGTCTTTGGGCATGTATGAATACAACTGTTTGAAATTATCTTGTTGACTATTACCAGAATCGTAATTTGGTATATCCATATATATTATTACGTTATATTAAAGATAAGTTAAGATAAGTTAAGATAAGTTAAGATAAGTTAAGATAAGTTCAGATAAGTTTAGCATAAGTTTTAATATAACGTAATAATATATGGATATAGAAACGATATAAAGAGACTCACTATTCTAAAATTGAAGCAGGAAAAATAACCAAAATTGTTCGTGATGTTATCAAAGATGAATAAAACATCTAAGCAGGATGTCTATGAACAAAAAAAAGAAGAAGTTAAACCGAGTACTGAGAAATTAGAAAAAGAAATCGATGAAATAAGTAAGTGAGAGAAGAAGCAAAAGAAATGCAAATAGTCCCATATTATCAGCAAATTCAAAAATTATCATTGCCAGGGCTGACGGCGAACGAATGAAAATGGTGTCAGATATGGACACAGGTTTTACAGAAGAAGACTTGCAATTATACAAAAAACATCAATTACCATTACCATCTAAAGTTTTGGTTGATACAATGAAAGATGCGGACGTAGCTAGTAAAATATTTAATAAAGCTGGAGAATTGAATAAAAAATTAGGAGGTGAAAAGGGTAACTTATCTACAACAAAAAAAGCAAAAAAGAAACAACAAAGTTGAATCGATAAATATAGTGAAGAGATTAAAACTATACAAAAATATAGAAAGCGAATAGGTGTAGTTGAAGAGGGTACAAAAACTTTGAAAGTCGGAAAGGGTATTTACACACAAACAAAAAATAATGATTAAAAATCAACCCCCAGAAGGGCACCTATGGAAATTAAAATCATCGTATATGCCTGCAATTATATAGACAACTCAAACTAATTGCTTACAAAAGATGGTGAAAAAGTATATGGATAAACGAAGTGATTTTGATACACTTGATAATACTCACAAAGAAGTTCAATAGTAAAAGAAATATAGTCCTTTATCAGAAATAAGTATTTGACGACTTGAATAGAATCAGTGAAAATTCCAATACATAGAACAAGTTAAAAAATCTACAAAAAGATAGGTAGTGGAGTTGTTTATTAATAATAACCCACAGGATTTATTTTCACGTCTGGAGCTATTAGGAGGGTCAATAATGGCAGGAAATGATAGTGTAAGAGATGAATTCACAGAAATTGTGCATACATTAACAAATTAGGTGTTTTAAATAACAATCAACTTAATGATCTTTTAGAAGGATATATATTCAAATAGTATACTCTAATAATATATACAATGAATGAAAATGAGCAATTCATATCTCATCAATCAACAGAATCAAAGTAGGACGAAGCAAAAACTGAAGATTTTGTTGTTAAATTCAATCCAATTTTAAAATTAAACCCAGATATGCAACATGAAACTAGCTGTAGATCGTCTGACAATGACATACAGTTGGCATAATATTTTCGTCGATCTATGGAAATGATGTCATCAAATATTCTACAGATGGAGGCCAGTCATGGGAAACAGTTACTTTTGTTGCTGGGATGTATAGTTATGATGACATTAACGATTTTTTACATCAATACATGACCAAACAAAACCACAAAACGGGAGATGACTATCACATATCTATAATATTTATTTTATCATCGTATAAAGTTGTTGTGGAGGTTGATGATAATTATCAGTTAGATCTTAGAGGTACTGTATTTGGCGAGTTAATTGGATTCAAACAGAAGATTATTACAAAAACGGAGTATGGATTAATGCTCCCAAATATAACGAATTCGATTGACTCGTTATATATAAATACCGATGCTATAACAGACAGTATTGTGAACGGTAATAACAGTAATACATTGTGTGTTATCCCAACTGATAATTTAACAAGAAGCTTTCCATTTACTTTTGAACCGAGACGTGCTCTCTTTAGTCCTGTAGCTTCTAATAATATCAGTCAAATGAGATTTTATGTTTCGGATGCTTTAGATAGACCTGTGATTTTGAATGGCATCGACTGGTATATAACATTGATTCTAAGATCAACACCTATTTAATCTAACCAAAGAATATAGAATGACAAGACAATGTGAATACAAAAACATTACGACCCAGAAATGGATCGATATGTGAAAACACATATATACGGTGAGGGTATATCAGATGTAATGAAATCAATTACCAGTAAAATATTTGGTAAGACAGTAAAAAAAACATTGAAAGCTGGGATTCAAAAAGGTGCTGAAAAAGCATTCGAAAACGCAGCTACTAAAGCAGGTGATTTTGCAGCAAAGAAAGCAGGTGATAAAATAGTTCAGCTCTTAAGTAGAAATAATATAGAAACACCACCACCAACACAATCATCACCATTAACTGATTATGAGATAAATGAAAGAGTTAATCAACTACTTTCAGGTGGGAAACTTCGCAAGATGAAAATTATGTAATTTAATTATATATGTATAGAAATCCTAAATATGTCGAAAGATACGAAGATGTTGTTTTTGACCTGGAAACAGCTTTGAATACGACTGTTGCTAATAATGCTAGACAGAAAAAGGACGGCTACCGATTTGTTGTTGACAATTCGGGGGAGGTAACCCCATTTGATTGGTATAATGCCCGAATATCACTAGATTTCAAGGTGACAAAAACAGCTGGTGGGAATCTCGCTATTGATGATCGTAATGGAATAGTCAATGGGAGTCATAGTTTGACCAAGAATTTTGATATTAAGTTGAACGGTAAGAAGGTATACGACTGCAACGAGAGTAACCATGTTGTGAACATCAAAAACTTGCTTGAATATAGTCCATCTTATGCAAAAAGTACGGCTTCAAATGAATTTTTCTATCTTGATACTAACAGAAATGCACAAGAAGACAAGACAAATGCGGCTTATAATAAAGGCTTTGCAAGCAGAAAAGCTCTTCTGGGTGTGTCTAGGGTTGTTCATACTGAAGTATCGCTAAATAGATATTCTTTTTTTGAAAGTCTTATGGGTGAGCTATTGCCGAACACCCGAGTGGAATTGAATTTAGAAATTGAGAGCGATGGTAACTTGATTTGGCAAGCTGCTGATGATTGTAGAGTCATAATCACTAGAATGCAGCTGTTTGTTCCTAGAATAACTTTTAATTCGGAGGGTCAAAGCTTGTATATGAGTGAATTTCTTAAAACGCGAAATTGGACTTATCTTCGCGAAAATGTGGAAAGATCCAACAGTTCGCAACAGAGAACTGGTAATTTTAAAATAACCTCTGGGATAACACGACCTCGTCATGTTTTTGTGTTCATTTTAAATGACGCAAACGTAGACGTACAAACAGCAAATCCGTACCTGTATAACACCTTTTCAGTTAGTACAGACCCTCGAACTCTTTTGAATTCTTATCTCATTGTAGGGAATGGAAACGAGTATCCGGAGATTCATTACACACCTTCTTCGGATCCATCACGGGTATACAGAGATGTTTTGAAATATGTTCATGCTAACAACGAATATCAAGAATCAACACTTCTGAATCGAACAAATTTTGGTTCTATATTTCCATTCCTATACTTTGACCTCACGAAACAGAAAGTTGATGTCCGAGATGGTACTACAAAATTGGCGTTCAGATATGAGCTTTCGGGAACAACCGCTACACCCTATTCTATTTATGCGATTACCCTGTATGAACAGGACGTTGAGCTAGAGCAGAAGAATGGTAAGCTGTTGCTTAGATCTTAAATATATTCAACTGATGTTTTTAAACTAGGTATGTTATAACAAGGATACCGAAAATTATTAATTAAATATGTTAGATAAAACCTGAATTTTATCTAACATATATTATATATAAGATATGACTACATATTATTCTCATGGAGTCACTCTATCAGAAGGACAGAGATTACGACTTGCGAAAGCGTATCAAAATAATTCTGCAATTACAATACGATTATCAAGAGCCGAATTGAATGGATCTGATGAATTGATGCTTACAAAAACTCAGATAAATAAAATCGCGAAATCACATAAAAATGGAACAGGAGTTGATATCAAAATATAAAAGACACAGATTAGAAAAGCTGTTAAACACGGTGGTAGTCTTTGGTCATCGCTATTCTCACTGGGAACGAAATTATTGCCTTATGCCACAAAGGCGGTTCCAGCCTTAGCAACTGGTGCAATGAGTGCATTGGGTAGTTTGGGGATTGACAAGATTTTTGGAAAGGGACAAACGGGTGGTTTTCTTATTCCACAAAATAAGGTGAATCAACTGATTAAATACAAGGACTTGTTGAATGTGACACAAAAGAAACAAATATTAGATGCTCTTCAAACTGGTGGCCAGTTAGTTATTAAACCTACTAAAACACAGCATGGAGGGTTTCTCGGCACTCTTCTTGCATCTATCGGGATCCCTCTGCTGGTAAATGCTTTAACCGGAAAAGGATTGCAGGTTGATAGTAATCGTTCAAGAAGATCGTTACCCGTTTATGTGCCTCCTCCTCCTTCCCCAAAATCAAAAGGTGGCTTGATTAATCCATATGCACGACCTCCACCATTCTTTGGAACATGGGACAACCCAATAGGGATGGGAATAAAAAAAAAAAAAGCAAAAAAGGGAAAGGGCTTCTTCTAGGCAAAAACAGCCCATTCAACGGAATCCCATTACTCGGAGCACTCCTTTAAAATTCATAAACAAAGCATTATCAAACATTGATTTAATAAACTGGTTGAAACAACTCAAGATCAAACATTTCAGGGGTATTTTCAGTCGTGATAATTTACCTAACAAAATAAAGAAAGAATGTGGGATTATCAATTTGGATTCACAAATAGGGCCGGGCACTCACTGGGTTTGTTATAGGAATATTGATAATTATTGTGAATACTTTGATCCATTCGGTTTAACTATGCCCCATGAGGTCAAAACGTATTTATCAACAAGCAAAAAACACCTCGTATTTTCTAGAGATGAAATACAGGAAAGAGATTCCATTTTATGTGGATATTGGTGTTTATACTATCTAAATGAACGTCAAAGAGGTGTATCATTATTGGAAACCATACATAATTCAAATTTTGATCCAATAGATCATAGTGTTAATCATCATTTTCTTATCAACTATTTCACAAATATTATGTAACTTATTATTATAATGGTGAAATCATATTGTGTTAAACAAAAGAAACAAACTGAGTGTGTGGAACCATCTGGCTATAAAAAAGCTAAGAATGGTAGATTGATGTTCTATTGCACCTGTGCTGAGTGTGGTATAAAGAAGACTAAGTTCGTTAAACAATCAAAAAACTAGTTATGCCCTCTCAAGAAGGGGGCGATTTGGCGTCAGAGCTCTTCAAAGGAGCTCTGAAAATGGGATCTTTAGTTGGACGCCAAGCTTTGAGCCGAGCTGTAAAATCTGATTTTGTAAAATCTAAGATCAAAAAGGTTGGGCATAACTATTTGGATCAAGCTCTGGATTCGTTCACGAGTGATATTTCAAAGAAAATATCACCTATTGGTAAAGGAATAGCTTATGATATGAGTATGTATACAGATACAAATGATCCAACTAATCCGCTTTATGATAGAAGCAAATATGGTCAAGGGGTTGATATTCATAAATTGATTGGTAAACTTCCAAGACCAAAAGGAGGCTGGACACCAGGTTCGTATAAATATATGGGACCTTATAATCCTTTATCTGATCAATTATCATATGATAAAGATACAGGGGAAGTTATTGAATGGCATGTTCAACCTAAAAATAAACTAGATAAAATATCAGCTTACCATGATATTTGCTACGATCGAGGTGGAAATAAAGGAGATTGTGATAAAACAATGGTTAAAGCGATTGATCAGATACCATGGAAAGATAAACCTTGGGGTTCAACAGCTGTTCGCAATTTAATAAATACAAAGCAAAAACTGGGATTGGGTTTAAAAAAGAAGCCAAAAAACGGAAAACGGCGTTGAGTAATAATGATTGGGCTCAACAATTAGCCGATGAACTTCATAAACCAATCAAAAGGCATTTCAAAACAAGAAGAGTTATTGTAAATGGAATAGATGAGATATGGGCTGCAGATCTGGTTGAAATGCAACAATTCAGCAAATGGAATAAAGGGGTTAAATATTTGTTGACTGTAATTGATGTTTTCTCAAAGTATGGATGGATTGAACCATTAAAAAATAAAAAAGGCGAGACAGTTACTGAAGCATTTAAAACGATATTCAAAGAAGGTAGAAAGCCAAAGTTTTTATGGACAGATAAAGGTTCTGAGTTTTATAACAAACATATGAAATCATTACTTGATAAACACAACATTACACTGCATTCAACAGAAAATGAAGAAAAGTCATCAGTTGTTGAAAGATGGAATCGTACAATGAAAAACAGGATGTGGAAACAGTTTACAGCTAAAAATACAACACAATATTTAGATATGCTACCTCAGTTGGTAAAAGAATACAATAGTACAAAGCATTCAAGCATTAAAATGACACCTATTGAAGCGAGCAAAAGGAAAAATGAAGGAGTTGTATATTTCAATCTATATGGTGAAATGGTGCCATTATCATCTAAACCAAAATTTATAATCGGTGATAAGGTAAGAATAAGTAAATATAAACGGAAAGTGTTTGATAAAGGTTATACACCAAATTGGACTGAAGAAGTATTTACAGTTGACAAAATTCAATACACTAACCCAATAACTTATAAATTAAAAGATTTGAATAATGAATCCATAGAAGGATCATTTTATAAGCAGGAGTTGTTGAAAGCGAAACAAGATATATTCCGCATTGAGAAAGTCATTCGGAGAGATTATAAGAAGAAACAAGCTTTAGTAAAGTGGAAGGGGTATAGCGATGATTTCAATAGTTGGATACCACTGAAAGATGTCAAAAATATATAAAACAATGTAATATATTATATATATAATGAATATGCAAAACTTCAAAAATCATTCGTCTGAAATATTAAGTGAAATCATGAAATGTGAACATGAGATAACTCTTTTAAATGAGACCATTGATAATTATCATTCAAAAATCAAGAAATTGTCTCATAAAAGAAAGCTGATTAATTTGTACATCAAGAAGATAGAAGAAATGGATGAAGATATTACATTGAAAGATCTTCTGTTTTGTATCGTAAATGAAATAGCACAAGATAAGCATACAGAAACAGATATAGATTTGTTTTTGAACACAAAGGTTGATAATATGCGATATATCAAAACATTTCTAACTGCATGAACATATTTAAATGTACACATAAAGAATTAAATAATATAGTATAGTATAGATGGAAAATAACCCTATCAAAAGAGGCCGAGGAAGACCTAAAAGTCATACAACGGATGAACAAAAGCTTATAAGGGGGTGCGAATATTGCAAGAAATTTAATGACAATCCCGATAACAAGTATTTTTGTATCGAATGCGGGAAGTATTTTCACCCTGCCAGTAAAAATCGACACATAAATACTAAAAAACATCAATCAAATTCACAAAAAATACAACAATGAATAAAAAACGAATAACAAAGATAATCATATATGACCTTATATAACTATCTCAAATCATCATCATAATAAACGCACTATAAAATAACATAAATGGTTTAAAGAAATAAATATAGTATAGTATAGTATAGTATAGTATAGTATAGTATAGTATAGTATAGTATATAGATGAATTCTACTTTTGAAAAACATCAACTAAAAAAATTAAGTAAATCTCAGCTCATCAAAATGCTAATGAAGCAAGAGAAGAAGAAGCCTGAAATTATCGTGATAGATGATACCAAACCAATTAAGCCAACTGAACCAACTATTAAGTCTGAAGAGAAACCTATTGTTAAGTCTGTTAAGCCGATTGAAGTAAAAACATCAACATCAACATCAAAATCAGGTGAATGGATCCGTAACCCAAATACAGGTCGTTTAATAAAAGTGGGTGGTCCTACTTATAAAAAATTATATCCTAAATCAAATCCAATCAAAGTGGTAGAAACAAAAAAGCCAGCTCCAAGGACTATAAAACCAATTGAGAGACCTGTTCCAGCTCCAAGAGGTGTTAAACCTAAAATTGTGATAGTGGATGATTACAAACCTATCCCAAAACCAAGGACTTTAAAACCAATTGAGAGACCTGTTCCAGCTCCAAGAACAAAAATCACCCAAACAAATAAAGCTCTGAAGGGTTCTACTAAATCATTTGAAATCACAATAAAAAATAATAAAGACCCTCTAATACAACTAACCGATACGAGGAAAGGTATTGAATACAAACTTAAAACATTATTGAATGAATTAAAAGGCTTCAAATTCGTTGAAACACTAAAGGTAACATTTGAAAAACAATCAGATGAAGACGAAACAAAAATCAAAACAGCTTATTTCAACAGTAAAGCCTTTACAATTATAAATGATGATATAAATGAAGGATTGCAATCATCCAAACAACATATAATCAATAGCATAGCACAGTGGATATCAGAGGATTCAGGATGGACCATTGAATCAGTTGATAAACACTATATTAATTTGGTGAAATACAAACCACTAAAAGGATCAAGCTACTTACAATTACCATCAGAACTTAGAAACTCAGCTAAAGGATTAATTAATATCAAGAATAAAGATAATGAATGCTTCAGATGGTGCCACATAAGGCATCTAAACCCACAAGATAAAGATCCTCAAAGAATTAAAAAATCTGACAAACTATATATTACAAACTTGGATTATTCAAAAATTGAATTTCCAGTATCACAAAAACAATATAATAAAATAGAAAAGCAAAATGAGATTAACATTAATGTATTTGGGTATGAAGATAAACAACCATATCCTATCTATATATCAAATGAAAAGTTTGAAAATCAAATGAACCTACTATTGATAACAGAGGGTGAAAATAAGCATTATATTTTGATTAAAGACTTCAATAAATTCATGTACAATCAAACGAATCATAAAGAGAAAAAACATTTCTGTATGTATTGTCTCCAGTGTTTCAGTTCAGAAAAAATTCTAAACAAACACAAAACCGATTGTATAGTCATCAATGGTAAACAAGCTATTAAAATGCCTGAAAAAGGTGAAACGGTTGTATTTAAAAATCACCACAAACAGTTAGCTGTACCATTTGTTATTTATGCTGATTTTGAAGCTATCACAAAAAAAGTACAAGGTTGTAGACAAAATAATGATAAATCATACACTGAAGCTTATCAAACTCATGAAGACTGTGGTTACGGTTATAAAGTCGTGTGTTGCTACGATGATAAATACAGTAAACCTGTAACAATCTATCGAGGCGAAAATGCTGTTTATAAATTCATGGAAAAAATGCTATATGAAGTGAACTACTGTAAGAAGGTTATGAGAAATAACTTCAACAAGCCATTAAAAATGACTAATGAAGATGAACTGTGCTTCAAACAAACTGATAAATGTCAAATTTGTGATAAAAAATACACGGATAAAGACATACGAGTCAGAGACCATTGTCATATTACCGGAAAATACAGGGGATCAGCTCATCAAGAATGCAATTTAAAACTCAAAATTAAACCTGAAGATATTAAAATTCCTGTTATATTTCACAATCTGAGAGGTTATGACAGCCATTTTATAATGCAACAGATTGGTCAAATAGTAAAAAATCATACATATAAAAATAAAAAAGGAGAAGAGCGACAAATGAATATAAATGCAATACCAAATAATATGGAGAAGTATATGGCTTTCATGTTGGGTAATAATCTTACATTCCTTGATAGTTTCCAATTCATGAGTCAATCACTTAGTAGTCTAGCAAACAACCTTCCAGCAGAAGCCTTCAAATATACATCAAAAGAATTCCAAGACAAAAGACTTACATTGATGATAAAAAAAGGAGTATATCCTTACGATTTCATGGATAGCTTTGAAAAATTTAATAAAAAAGAACTACCAGCAAAAGAAGACTTTTACAGTATCCTTAATAATGAGAATATCACAGATGAAAATTATGAACATGCTCAAGATGTGTGGAATACTTTTAAATTAAAATCGATGGGTGAATATCACGACTTGTACCTTAAAAGTGATGTTCTTCTATTAGCTGATGTTTTCGAAAACTTTCGAAAGACATGTATGCAATACTATAAGTTAGATCCATGTCATTATTTCACTAGTCCTGGTTTAAGTTGGGATGCTATGCTAAAAATGACTAATATTAAACTGGAGCTAATAGTTGATATTGACATGTTTCAATTCATTGAAAAGGGAATGAGAGGTGGTACAAGTTATATCGCCAATCGGTACGGTAAAGCAAACAATAAATACATGAATAAATATAATGAGAAGGCGCCCTCAAAATATATCATGTATCTTGATGCTAACAACCTTTATGGATGGGCTATGTCGCAATACCTTCCAACAGGAGGTTTCAGATGGATGAGTGAAAAAGAAATCAATAACATTAACTTAGCTAAGTATAAAAAAGACTCAAAAAAGGGATTAATTTTAGAAGTTGACTTAGAATACCCCAAAGAGTTGCATGATCTTCATAACGACTACCCACTAGCTGCAGAGAGGGTTCGTGTGAATAAAGATATGCTATCAAAATATTGTAAAAAGATTCAAAAAAAGTATAATATATCAACAGGTCTCGTACAAAAATTGATTCCAACATTAAGTAATAAAGAAAAATATGTACTTCACTATAGAAACCTTCAATTATACACTGATCTTGGTTTGAAAGTCATGAAAGTTCATAGAGTGCTTGAGTTCAACCAGTCACCATGGTTGAAACAATATATCGATTTCAACACTCAGAAAAGAACGAATGCAAAAAACACATTTGAAAAAGATTTCTTCAAGCTCATGAATAATTCTGTTTTCGGTAAAACGATGGAAAATATTCGTAAAAGAGTTGATATAAGACTTGTAACTAATGAAAAGAAATTATTAAAAATAACTGCTAAACCAACTTATGTAAGTAGTAAAATTTTCAATGAGAATCTAGTAGCAGTGCATAAGATCAAAGAAACACTAACCCTCAACAGGCCGGCTTATGTGGGTATGTGCATCCTCGATCTCAGTAAGACACTAATGTATGATTTTCATTATAACTATATCAAAAAGAAGTACGGTATTAAGGCTAAGCTGCTATTTACTGATACAGACAGTCTAACTTATGAAATTGAAGCTGGAGATGTATATAAAAACTTTTGGAATGATAAAGATAAATTTGATAATAGTGACTATCCAGAGAACTCACCGTATTTTGATAAGACAAATAAGAAAGTAATTGGTAAATTTAAAGATGAGGCTGCTGGTATACCTATAGTTGAATTCATTGGATTGCGATCAAAAATGTATAGTTATATAAAAGATAATAACAAAGGTGGAAAAACAGCTAAGGGAATTAAAAAAACATTATCAAAAAGAATATTAAACATACAGACTATAAAAACACACTATTTAATAACAAGCAAATGCATCATGAAATGAAAACTATAAGAAGTCAAAACCATCAACTTGCAAGCTATGAAATAAATAAAGTATCACTCAGTTGTTTTGATGACAAAAGATATATATTAGATGATGGAATCAATAGTTATGCATACGGACATCATAGAATCAATTAAATTTTAATCTCTTTACTTTCTTAATATATTGGTATCTATTATGTAGAGAAGATATAATTCTATTTCCTTGGATCCTTTAGAATGTAATCATTATAAAGGAATAAACCAAATCAACCATCAGAGAATGTCACGCAAAGGAAATCACGCAATGAAATAAACACACCATTTGTTTTAAATTACATATAGATTTCAAAAATCTAATGGAAAAATCTAATGGAAACCTTTGATGAATTAATGCGCCGGTACCCCCTAGATTCAAAAATGAAATGGAAAATCTAATGAAATCCTCTGATGTATTTATGCGCTGGTACCCCCATGTCCTATACTACTGAAGGCTTAGGCTGAGTTGTGCAATTTACGGCTGCCTCCGCCGCGTTCATCATATTTTCTTCATCTTGTGATATCGGGGATGAAACAAGCCACAAGTACGACGGCACACTACGTTTTGAATTGCTCGTTGTTTGATCTTGCGACCTTTCCGTCGCACAAGCATCTTCTTCAATGTTAGGACCTTGGGTCGCGTCGAAGGCACCTTCGTCGCCATTGGCACACTTTTCGATTTCTTTCACCGATTCGCCATCTTCTTTTCGTTGTTCTCTGTTATTCTTGTTTGCTTTGGACAAATTAATTGCCTTTGGATATTTATTTGAAGCTGCCTTTGAGTTAAATGAACCCATTTTGACGAGGCAACACTACGTTTAAAGCGACCGAGTTGATATCAGTTGCGCGAACATTTTTCCGCGGCGTCTTGACCCTGTACGCGTTTACTGACGTCATCAACAAGTGGATACGGAATCGGAATAATTTTGTAGGAATTTTCGCTGCTGTCGAAGTGCATTTTTGTTAATCACACCAATTGCATTTGGTTAGTGTATAAATAGTGACTACAGCGACAATAATCTTTATAATAACTTAAGGCAAAGCTCGCTCGTCAGTTAAAGTTTTTTTTTTACTTTAATGACGTCTTTAATTTTGTGAAAATGATGAGCACAGGTAAAAATGTGGTGGAGAGGAGGAGGGGAGGGGAGGAGATGGGAGGAGATGGGAGGGGAGGGAACAGGACAGGGGAGGTCTGAACTTCCCGCTTCCCGTACTCATTCTTCTATTGCGAAATATTACGCAATGCTTCGAAATGTTTTCGTATTCTGCTAAATGTTAGCTGGAGCGGAGCGCGAGTTTTTTTTTTTTTCTACGATCGAAAGTTTCAATTCCATTTCAAGACAAAAACATTTCAAAACAAAAAATCGTGCTGCAGTAACCGGACGTACAAACTGTTTCTATTTTTGATCTAGTTTTCTGTGCGACGCTATATTTTTTCGATGGCAGAACAGGGAATGGACGGCTGAACTTTCTGTGACAACTGACGACACAATTACAATGAGTTGCTCAATTTATACTAACTGTAGTGTGTGATTATTACTGCAGCTAAATACTGATAGGAAGAATTAAAAATAACTTTTCAACGTGTACCTTTTGTTAATACTAAAGTTCTAGAATGTTCTGTATTGAACTTTCTTGATTGCGAAAGGAGAATTATATTGCAAGCCGTTTCTTTGGTATTCTTTTTGAATTCAGTGGTGTCGACATTTTGTTAAAGAGCATTTGAAATGAAAGTGTCTTTAAAAAACTGAACGCTCAGTGACAACCTTCTGCTTTATAAATTAAAGATCCCTTTCAAAAATGAAACAAATCAGTCACAGTAAACGTTTTACATATATTTAACAATCAAGCCGTCCATAACCATAACTTTGTTTCACAATTTCACAACACATTGAAAATATTTACAAGATGAACGAAAAATCAATCAATCAATTAAAACGTAAAGCAAAGTAAGTCACATAAAATACTCTCAAAGTGACTGATAAACTTCAATAGTTGCAAAGTACTCGCTACTCGTTAGTCGCTGTTCCCTATAACGGCAAACGTTTACGACAGTTCACATGCATATACACCTATGTCATTAGCGTTTCTTCGGAGGTAAAACAATTTTCCCTTTTCCTTTTTCTTCATCCAAAGAGAGATTACAGTGCCGGGAAGTATGAACTATTGGCCGAGCACTGTCAGTGGCACGCGGAAAACCTTGTTTTCCAACCGCACCGAAACCAACGGGAAAACTTCCACCTCGGGACGATGAAGCTTCGCTGATGTTTCCCGGTTCAGGCTGCCTTGCTTGGTTGCTCTTTTCCTTGTTTACTCCATAACCACTGCTAGACGAAGTTGAGGACGTACTAGCATCGCCTTGTGCCTGTCGTGTCGTGTTCGCGGACGATAACAAGGTGGGCAGCTGCTGCCAGAATTTCAGATATTTTGCATTGCTGTATTTGAGGACGTTACTAGTTTCTCTTCCTGACGATCCCTCCTTGGGCCTTTTTCCTTTTGCCTTCAGCTCTTTTGTCGTGGTGTTCAAAACAACTGGCGATGAAGCTAACCAAGAAAATGACTGTCGACCCACCTTTGGAGCGGTGTGTTGTTCATGGCTTGTGGCACCAGCGCTGGATTCGCCTCCATTCGCTGCGTCGGCGTTCCCTTGGGTTGTGGTATTCTCCGCCATTTCACTGCTCATGGTGGCTGCTGACGGATGCTCGTCCTCAACTCCACGATTCGTCTCGTCTTTGTATTCCTCGCGAAGGTTGCTACCATCACGGATTGAACGCGCCTTCGAACTACATGATCCCATTTTATTCACTTTTCGTTGCCGAGATTACTTTTTTCCGCAGTTAACTGAGCAATTCAGTACAAAATGTCAGGTGTTGTGATTAAAATTTGACACTGTTAATTACGTTAATTGCTCCCTTAATGACATCGGGTAGTTGAAAGGGAAAGCTAAGAAATTGACGTCATCTCGTACCCAGGTCTTCTCACTCTACGGATGGGAATCTCTGGTAAAATCGTTATTGGTCACTAATCTGATTAATTAATAAAAACAGGTCAGCAATCCCAGTCCCGCGTTACCTTTTCTTATGTGGAATTTCCAATTTCAAGATCTGGGTCAGTACGTCATTAAAATTTACGACGTTAAAAAAAACGACCAAAAAATGAAAGGGAGACACATGTATAGTATAAAGCAATTTAAAGTTCCAAGAAAAATTATCTGTTTTAATGTGCTTTGAAACAAATTGATTGAGTCTGAGCTATTAAATGTATCTACGTCGAGGACTTAACATGGGCTTCGTCCCTGAAATGCCGATGAAAATAGCGTTGCGTGACGACCCAGGTATAAACAGCTGCAAAAGCGCCGACATGTTTGTGGTCCTATCCTTTCCAATGTGATCTTATCTTTTAGTTTTAGTGCACTAAAAACCGAGGAACATTCAACAAATGACTAAACCGTTGAACAAGATGCCGTGATGATGAAATGTGTCGAATGTTTACAAAGATTGGTGTTGCGTTCGACTGTTTTCGAACGTTGACAGGTGGCGGTGTTCATCGGACGTTATAAACAGAACTAATATGCGACGAACGACAAGATAATCACACTAAAATGGCCAGTGGAACTGTCTTCTACAGCAAATTAGGTAAGAATATTTCGCAATTTCGCAATGTTTTGATATGTGGTTATTTCAATCTCATATGGGTTAAAACATGTGACACGGCGGACGAAATTATATGCGTGATCCGCACAAGCTTGACCGCTAAAGGTCAAATAACCTTCAACGGACTTTGAAAAATCTCGCGCCGCTCTCAACCGTTACCCCAAAGAAATTGTTGCAGCAATCTCGAGGCCTCCCTTTTGTAATTCAACCGCCAGAAGCTTAGTCCATTTGAAGGTTTAGCACATGGTGAAAATGTATTTTATTCACGAGGTACTTTTACCGTGAGTGAAATATATGCCTTCGTAATTAAATTATTTTGTATGGAAAGAACAACGGAATATTTCCCAAAATCGTTGTGGCAAATATTTAGACATTGCACAAAACGTTTTCAGTGTTTTAAAGAATGTAGAATCATTCGTTTTTGCTTGCGAGGGTAACAAACTCGTGCAATAATTTGACGCCTCAAATGGTGATTTTGAACGGAATTTGGTTATTTGCACTTTTCTTTCAAATAAAAGGATATTTTGCCCAAAAAAGTATCCAGTGATTTTTGTTATACCCTAGCCTATCAAACATTAAAATAAGAGAGAAATCGAATTTTCCACTCTTGCCGCGAAATTTAAAATTTGTCTGGTTATTAGTGACAGGCTCTCAAAATTACATGTAATTCAATTCAAGTTTATTTGCCCATGATTGATAGTTACAGTAGTGTAAGTCATAGTTATGATAAGGGAGCAGGAGCTCTCAACAAACCCTACTGGGCTTACAAGGAGAGCCCCTGTTACATCATGTTTTTACCTACTTTACAATAACATGGCTATTAGTTAACTATTCATTACCTAAATCATATTTCAATATATGTATATATTTTAATTTTTGCTAAATACATTTTTTTTCAAGAAGATTATTTACAGAGAAGATATTCTTTGATTTTTTTCTTAAAGATATATATTGACTTAGACATTTTTATATCTGGTGGAAGGTTATTCCAGGTTTGACTTCCTCTATATTTTATTGAATGTTTCTTCTAATTTGTTCGTACGTAATCTACATGAATCTTTGTCGAAGATCTGGTATTATAGCTGTGCAAATCCCTATTAAGGGAAAAAAACTTGTCAAAAGCCATTGGCAGCATGTAGAGCTGTGCCAGTTGACTATCGAGGTCACAACCAGCAAAGGGAAATACGCTCAATAACAGGAATAAAAACGTTAGTATAAAAGTAACACTTTGAAGTTTTATTTTTGTTGTGTCTCGAAAACGAAGTCTTTGTATAATGCTTCACTGATCAGTACTTCTTCCAAGTTTAATTGTCTCGAAACCAGGATAAACTTGTCGCTCACTGCCGGTTAAATTATTTTTGTTATTTAAAAAAAAACAAATAGCTGATAGTTAGCTATTGCATGTATTCGTATAGTTAACAATTATTCACCGAAGTGGAGGTGAATGCACTCTTTTTTTTTTATATAAGAACGTCTAATTTTCGAGCTGAGGCTGAAACAAAACCGAATGTTTTTATTTTTTGGCGAATTCAGCCTGAAAACGTTCTTAACATGTTTTTAAACATGGTATAGAATTTCACAAAATGAAACCCAGGAAACTCTGCAGGAAACCTGTATACTAGCGGTTTTTATACATGTTTGCCATATCATGTTGTTACTATAAAAAATGTGCATTCAAGTATTTTGAGCTCATTTGAACTGCGTATTCACTGAGATATTTGAAATGTTACATGTTTTGAAAGCTGGAATATTGTATTTAGAGATCGATGCAGGAAATGTTCTTAGCTCTTAGTCTTCTTAGTCTCAACCTGGCTATGTTCTTAACATGTTCTTAAAATTTTGGTCAATCTCAGCCTCAACGTTCTTAAAAAAAGGTTCCTATAAAAAATATAGAGTGTAGTGGAGGATATTTACCAAGCCGCGAAGCGGCGATGTAAATAGAAGTGAAATAGACTGAAATAACAGAAAGTGGCAGCTATGACGTCATATCAGGTTAAAACGATATCATTTGTTGAGTGTCAAGTTTTTTTCAAAAATGTCAGAAAATCTGAAAAAATTTGATTTGAAAAAGTCCACACACAAAAAACCAGGATAATAAAAACTGTAAAGATTTTGGAAGAAACACTTCATAAAAGCCGAAAATTAAGCTAAAAAAATGTTCCCCAATATTTTTAGGAAAAGTCACGTGGGCACTTCTGACACCTTCCCCCCAAGGGCAGGTAAGGTTAATATACACCTATTTCAATTAACGTTGTCGGATAGAAATGTTTTTAAAAGCCCGAAAGACAAGACCGAAAGGTAGCATGGGTAAAATTAGAAAACTGCTGCACGCAACGAATACTAATGAGAAGTAACATGTAAAACATTATTTATAACGTTTCCTTTTTGTTTTAAACCTGTACAAGTAAGCTACTTTTAGCCAAACTAAATTGTAGCAGAATAAGCTAGCGAAAAAACATGGAAAAACAAATTATATAATTCGGGGCAAACCAAATACATCACGTGCGACATAAAAAGCGATATGCAAATTTTAATGAATACCCAGACTACCATTTGGTCTTGTCTTGTAGGCTTTACGCTTTTATCCGATTTTTATGCGACAACGTTAATTGAAATAGGTGTATAACACTAAGCTGAATACATATCTCGCAAGTCCTCTTTACTCCCGAAAAGTTAGCATTTCGGATTGCAAAATTCAATAACGGTCACACCAGGACTATTATTAGAATAATGATTACAACAGTTTAAAAGATGACTTCAGTAACTAAAATTGATAAATGACTCACGTTTTTCGAACATTAATGTGTTGCGCAACCTCGACCAACGGAATATATTAAATCGACCAACAAACAGCACCATTGTAAGATAAAAATTAGCGCGAAACATTTCATAAATTTAAAAAAAATATGTATTCATTGGCATTTTTTAAGTGCTTAAATTTATGATTTGCCCATAACTAATGGGGGCAAGTCAACACATTCGCTTTCCTCAATTACAGTCAGTTCAAGTTTGCCGGCCAATAAATTTTCACGGCAATATTTTTTACCTCATAGCAGTTAATTATGTTCGGGAGCTATGTCTTCCTCGCTTATGTTGGGCATAAACCTGTGGCCAGGATATGAGTTGGACTCGGTGTCCATACCAAAACCAACGGACCGAGTGACCACTGTTTTATCCATCGTGGCAGAAACATTCGCTCTTGGTGTGCTGCTCTTTCTGTCGTTGAACGGTGCGGTGACAGAAGTAGGATTATGGTGCCTTTTGCCATCCGAGGGATGGGATTCGGAGCGGACCCTAACCGTTGGGCTAGAAGTAAACAGCGGCTCGAAACGTATGGATTTGAATTCGTTGCTGGTACTCCGGCAGCCAGGAAGTGACGAGGTGGAAGGCTTAGGCTGAGTTGTGTAATTTAAGGCTGCCTCCGCCGCGTTCATTATATTTTCTTCATCTTGTGATATCGGGGATGAAACAAGCCACAAATACGACGGAACACTACGTTTTGAATCACTCGTTGTTTGTTCTTGCGACCTTTCCGTCGCACAAGCATCTTCTTTAATGTCAGGCCCTTGGGTCGCGTCGATGGCACCTTCGTCGCCATTGGCACACTTTTCGATTTCTTTCACCGATTCGCCATCTTCTTCTCGTTGTTCTCTGTTATTCTTGTTTGCTTTGGACAAATTAATTGCCTTTGGATATTTATTCGAAGCTGCCTTTGAGTTAAATGAACCCATTTTGACGAGCAGCACTACGTTTAAAGCGACCGAGTTGATATCAGTTGCGCGAATATTTTTTCCGCGGCGCCTTGACCATGTACGCGTTTACTGACGTAATCAACAAGTGGATACGCGATCAGATTAATTTTCTAGGAATTTTAGCGACAATAACACAGCGACAATAATAATAACGTAAGGCAAAGGTCGCTCGTCAGTTAAAGTTTCGAGTTCACTAGATACGCTCGTTTTTTTTTTCACTTTAATGACGTCTTTAATTTTGTGAGTATGATGAGCACAGGTATAAATGTGGTGGAGGAGGGGAGGGGAGGGGAGGGGAGGGGAGGGAACAGGACAGGGGAGGTCTGAACTTCCCGCTTTCCGTACTCATTCTTCTATTGCGAAATATTACGCAATGCTTCGAAATGTTTTCGTATTCTGCTAAATGTTAGCTGGAGCGGAGCGCGAGTTTTTTTCTACGATCGAAAGTTTCAATTCCATTTCAAGACAAAAACATTTCAAAACAAAAAATCGTGCTGCAGTAACCGGACGTACAAACTGTTTCTATTTTTGATCTAGTTTTCTGTGCGACGCTATATTTTTTCGATGGCAGAACAGGGAATGGACGGCTGAACTTTCTGTGACAACTGACGGCACAATTACAATGAGTTGCTCAATTTATACTAACTAGTACTGTTGTGTGTGATTATTACTGCAGCTAAATATTGATAGGAAAAATTAAAAATAGCTTTTCAACGTGTTCCTTTTGTTAATATTAAAGTTCTAGAATGTTGTGTATTGAACTTTCTTGATTGCGAAAGGAGAATTATATTGCAGGCCGTTTCTTGGGTATTCTTTTTGAATTCAATGGTGTTTTTCAATTCATTTTGTTAAAGAGCATTTGAAATGAAAGTGTCTTTAAAAAATGAACGCTCAATGACAACCTTCTGCTTTATAAATTAAAGATCCCTTTCAAAAATGAAACAAATCAGTCACAGCAAACGTTTTACATATATTTAACAATCAAGCCGTCCATAGCCATAACTTTGTTTCACAAATTCACAACACATTGAAAATATTTACAAGATGAACCAAAAATCAATCAATCAATTAAAACGTAAAGCAAAGTAAGTCACATAAAATACTCTCAAAGTGACTGATAAACTTCAATAGTTGCAAAGTACTCGCTACTCGTTAGTCGCTGTTCGCCATAACGGCAAACGTTTACGACAGTTCACATGCATATACAACTATGTCATTAGCGTTTCTTCGGAGGTAAAACAATTTTCTCTTTTCCTTTTTCTTTATCCAAAGAGAGATTACAGTGCCGGGAAGTATGAACTATTGGCCGAGCACTGTCAGTGGCACGCGGAAAACCTTGTTTTCCAACCGCACCGAAACCAACGGGAAAACTTCCACCTCGGGACGATGAAGCTTCGCTGATATTTCCCGGTTCAGGCTGCCTTGCTTGGTTGCTCTTTTCCTTGTTTACTCCATAACCACTGCTAGACGAAGATGAGGACGTACTAGCGTCGCCTTGTGCCTGTCGTGTCGTGTTCGCGGACGATAACAAGGTGGGCAGCTGCTGCCTGGATTTCAGATATTTTGCATTGCTGTATTTGAGGACGTTACTTGTTTCTCTTCCTGACGATCCCTCCTTGGGCCTTTTTCCTTTTGCCTTCAGCTCTTTTGTCGTGGTGTTCAAAACAACTGGCGATGATGCTAACCAAGAAAATGACTGTCGACCCACCTTTGGAGCGGTGTGTTGTTCATGGCTTGTGGCACCAGCGTTGGATTCGCCTCCATTCGCTGCGTCGGCGTTTCCTTGGGTTGTGGTATTCTCCGCCATTTCACTGCTCATGGTGGCTGCTGAGGGATGCTCGTCCTCAACTCCACGATTCGTCTCGTCTTTGCATTCCTCGCGAAGGTTGCTACCATCACGGATTGAACGCGCCTTCGAACTACATGATCCCATTTTATTCACTTTTCGTTGCCGAGATTACTTTTTTCCGCAGTTAACTGAGCAATTCAGTACAAAATGTCAGGTGTTGTGATTAAAATTTGACACTGTTAATTACGTTAATTGCTCCCTTAATGACATCGGGTAGTTGAAAGGGAAAGCTAAGAAATTGACGTCATCTCGTACCCAGGTCTTCTCACTCTACGGATGGGAATCTCTGGTAAAATCCTTATTGGTCACTAATCTGATTAATTAATAAAAACAGGTCAGCAATCCCAGTCCCGCGTTACCTTTTCTTATGTGGAATTTCCAATTTCAAGATCTGGGTCAGTACGCCATTAAAATTTACGACGTTAAAAATAGCGACCAAAAAATGAAAGGGAGACATATGTATAGTATAAAGCAATTTAAAGTTCCAAGAAACATTATCTGTTTTAATGTGCTTTGAAACAAATTGATTGGGTCTGAGCTATTAAATGTATCTACGTCGAGGACGTAACATGGGCTTCGTCCCCAGGATTTCGTTCGTCGCCAAGCTACATCCAAGCCATTTCTACCGGCTGTCGTTGCCCACTAGCAGCGTGGGCTCTGTGACCTGGTCACGAGGTTGACATTCTCCTCCCCAGAGGCCGCGATTCTTTTGGGAAGCACCAAGAATTCCTACCTTTGTCTGACTGGATCCGATTTTTTGAGCTTGCACAGCTGGAGTGCTCGTTTTCTCTCGTCTTTTCTTTGTTTTACCAGCCTATCAAAGTTGAGGAAAATTCGAGGCTAGCCGGAGGTTGCGATTCTTGGTGCTGACAAGAGAGGATGATCTAAAGCCTGGTTTCCATATAATCGCAACGATTACTGCGATCGTTGCAATCCTTGCGATCGTTGCGATCATAGGTTTCCATATCATCGCAACGATCGCACTGTTGGGAGCGCATCTCTGCCTGAACCCGAAGGTACATTCTTCTTCTTCTTCTTCTTCTTCTTCTTCTTCTTCTTCAAGAATCGTTCATACGCTGTCCTAATGTTTTTGAACTTATTTTGAGCCTCAGTTATGCTGATTTTGAACTTTTCGGCAATTTTTTTTCCAGCAGTTCATCTTTATATGTAGGTCCTTGAAGTCTTTGCTAAATTTGTTATAAATAGAGTCGTATTTCTGCATTTCTTCCATAAAACGTGCGTTCTCGGCTCGAAATTGAGAAAAATTATGGGATGCAAGGCTTTGGTGTGCATTGCAATGCTTTCTAGGACATTTTGTATCGCAAGGATCGCAACGATCGCAAGAGTGGTTTCCATATGATCGCAACGATCGCAACGATCGCAGAGATATAATTTTTTCTATCTCTGCGATCGAGAACGCAACGATCGCAACGATCGTAATGATCGCAGCATTTTATGGTTTCCATATTATCGCAACGATCGTAGCGATCGTTGCGACTGCGATCACTGCGATCGTTGCAATCGTTGCGTTCATAAGCCTGGTTTCCATATGATCGCAACGATCGCAGTCGCAACGATCGCAGCGATCATATGGAAACCAGGCTTAAGGGAAGGATTCCTCGTGCCCCATGATAATTTCTTGAAATATATTATTTAATAGTTTCGCGCCCTGCTGCGAAATTTATGTTTATTTCTCGTACTGCTTCTGATCGATGCTCCGACATCACAAAATAAAATAGCTCAGCTATGGACTTAAAAATTTTCATTGGGAGATACCCATGTATGGGAGAATGCTCCTCTTAGTTCATCTAATAATTAGATCATTAGTATGGGAGATGGAGGCTCCGGGAAATGGGCTCCTGATCGTATGGCATGTGGACGGTCGGGACGGAAAATCCTGGCTTAGTTTGTAACTACATTTAACACGTTTTATTATTTAGTTTGTAAGAGAGGCTGTCACTAACAATCAGACATATCGCGGCAAGGGTGGGAAATTCGATTTCTCTCTTATTTTAATGTTTGATAGGCTAGGGTATAACAAAAATCACTGGATACTTTTTGGGCAAAATATCCTTTTATTTGAAAGAAAAGTGCAAATAGCCAAATTCCGTTCAAAATCACCATTTGAGGCGTCAAATTATTGCACGAGTTTGTTACCCTCGCAAGCAAAAACGAATGATTCTACTTTCTTTAAAATACTAAAAACGTTTTGTGCAATGTCTAAATATTTGCCACAACGATTTTGGGAAATATTCCGTTGTTCTTTCCATACAAAATAATTTAATTACGAAGGCATATATTTCACTCACGGTAAAAGTACCTCGTGAATAAAATACATTTTCACCATGTGCTAAACCTTCAAATGGATTAAGCTTCTGGCGGTTGAGTTACAAAAGTGTGGCCTCGAGATTGCTACAACAATTTCTTTGGGGTAACGGTTGAGAGCGGCGCGAGATCTTTTCAAAGTCCGTTGAAAATCCGGTTATTTGACCTTTAGCGGTCAAGCTTGTGCAGGTCAGAAGCAAGGAAAAGGAGACGTCTGCACGCAGGCTAGTTTTAACCCATATGAGATTGAAATAACCAAATATTCTTACCTTATTTGCTGTAGAAGACAGTTCCACTGGCCATTTTAGTGTGATTATCTTGTCGTTCGTCGTATATTGTCATTTGTTGAATGTTCCTCGGTTTTTAGTGCACTAAAACTAAAAGATAAGATCACACTGGGAAGGATAGGACCACAAACATGTCGGCGCTAATTTGCAGCTGTTTATACCTGGGTCGTCACTGACGCAACGCTATTTTCATCGGCATTTCAGGGGGTGGGGGAGGAACGAGGGCGGCGGCAGGACGAAAAAGGCTGATAACACTTTCAACTGAAATACCAGGAGCCCATTATCCGCAGCCGCTCCGCTGACAATACACATGATTATGATCCAACTTCAGTAGTACGTTTTAGCACCGTCATCCTACTTTGCTGCAATTTGCTGCAATTTTCTTCTGTTCTGGACGGATGGAGGGGTTTTATAACAGGATACCGTGTGGCACCAGGAGCCATAATCAGGGACCTGGCTCCTGGTCGCACTAAATTTTTGCGGATTCTAATTTTTGCCTATTTTATTCTGGTTCTGCCCAAAAAGGTTGTCCAAAAAAGGTATTCCCGGAAAAACCTTCTTCCGCAAAAATTAACTCCAGTTTGAAATTATAAATATTAGACATCTTCCGTCAACTGGTGCCGCGTTCTTATCGCTGCTTCGACCATTATTGTCTCTGGCTTTCAGTCAGTCGAGTTCTTCATGTACTGGATGATTTCAACGCCCAACCCATTTGTAACACTGAACAAGCAGGAATCTACAGAAAGGCCTGGCCTGATCCAGTATCTTCTACAAGATTTTCAACAATGGCAACACCTTGTTCTAACTTTGTAGCACATAGACTGGGACAAATTCTTAGAAAGGCTATTTAAAATTATGTTGGCAAACTTGAGGAAAAGTTGGTAAATACACTTTTTGCCAACGAGAGAGCCGAGCAAAAACGCGTGTCTCTCGAGGCGGCAGATATAACGCCGTGCGTAGTTTGAAGATCTTAGCAGAAAAAATCTCATTAGCCTATGAATAGGCTCCGCGGTGGGGATGGGGTGAAAGGAAAACTGGCGAGCGAAATCGAGCCGCAGCTAATTCATAGGCTAAAATCTCATATCCAATGTGAAATGTGCCGTAAGTGATTTTCGGTATGTAAGTGAGATTTTTTTGACCATATATGGATGTAGTTAATTTTTAATTGTGACGTCATATGCCTTCAACTTCAGCCATAGCGAATCTTCGCAGACTGACCTATGACAGGAGCATATCATTCTGGAGGAGTGCTGATTAATGACAACATCGTAGTTACACCTTCGGCTATTTTTAGAATCCGTCTCCCGCGAAAAGATTTCCGTGTATGTCCGCGGACGATAGTGAGAATAGTAATATATTCTCACTGGGATCCCCTACAAACAATGCCTGGGCTATGATTAGATATGGGGAGAATCAGCACGTCGGCGATTACTCCCCTAGTAACTCTAATAGGGAACTTCATGACCACAAAAGCTGGAAATCCAGTAATACTTTGTATGTTCCTCCCATAACTCAAAAATACTCCCTTCCGGGATTCAGTGACACGTACCCAGGGTTACCAAAAATATAGTCCATGATCCACAAAGAAAAAAACACTCATCATGACACAACATTCTGGGCTATTAAATAGGGCTAAACTCTAAACTCGTGGCAAGATAGGAAAAAAGCAAACAAACAAAACAAATTACTCCGGCTTGAAAATGTTTAGAGTTATAAAACGAGCCTTGGAAATACCCCCATAACATTACATTTGCGTCTGATATAAGACAGAGTTTCTTGATACTGTGCTATGGAGAAAAAACATTTTTCCATTTCTTGACATACAGATGAATCTACGGCCACCAAACCTTAGGATCTTAAAAGAGCACAACCTAAGTTGAGGTCTGAACCGATAGCTCAGAGACTAAAAACACAGAGAGCATCGGGGCTACGACGCTTTGGGGTTTACCCATAAAGTTACAGTAGCAAACAGATACGGAACGACACAGCCTCCTATGGGCAAAAGTGACAACAGTTTTGTAGCTATAGGTTGCCATAAAAAGAAAATAAATCCCACTAGGGGACGGGTAGGACCCCAAAGCGAAGCAACCCCGAAATACCCCGTCCAGTGACAGAGCAATGAAGGATATTAGATAATCCCTTCGAGGAGGCTTCGCCAATAAAGGCCACCCACAGAAAAACGAAATAAGTAGCGAGACGAAATCACTTGGTACAGTAACTGTAAGAATAAAACTAGAGCCAACAACTAAAATTCAGCGAGACACATACATTATAACCCGTCAAGGAAATAGCCTCGCTAAAACAACGAAGTTCGGTGAACCCACTGAAACAACTCTGCGAGGCAGTGGAAAACAAACACGCCATCAGAACTGATTCGGCAGAGACTGGCGCAGAGACCAAACTCGTTATATAAACAGCTAAATTCGTAGAGACAATGACAAACTAATTCGACAAGACAAAACGTCCTACAACAACTATCTATAAACTCGGCGAGACAAACTGGCAAAATAAACTGGACTCAGTCGGAGCGCGGGACAAACTCGCAAAAACAACTGATCTCGGTACGAAAAACTAGCAATAGCAACTAAACTCAGCGCAACAAACTCGCAATAACAACTGAACTTGGCGCGACAATCTCCAATAACAACTGAACTCGGCGCGATAAAAACTCGCAATAACAACTTCTGAACTAGGTGCGACAGACTCGCAATAACAACTAAACTAGACGCGACAAAACTCGCAATAACGACTAGTAAACTCGGCACGACAAAACTCGCAATAACACTAAACTCGGCGCGACAAAGCTCGCAATAACAACTAAACTCGGCGCGACAAAACTCGCAATATTAAACAACTAAACTCGGCACGACAAAACTCGCAATAACAACCGTAAAACTCGGCGAGACAAAACTCGCAATAACAACTAGTAAACTCGGCGCGACAAAACTCGCAATAACACTAAACTCGGCGAGACAAAACTCGCAATAACAACCGTGAAACTCGGCGAGACAAAAACTCGCAATAACAACTAGTAAACTCGGCACGACAAAAATCGCAATAACAACTAAACTCGGCGAGACAAAACTCGCAATATAAACAACTGAACTACGCGTAAACAAACACAAAATAAGAACTGTACTCGGCGTGAGAAACACGCAATAATTCAACTAAACTTGGCGAGACAACTCGCAATAACAACTATTAAATACTCGGGCGAGACAAACCCGCAATATATAAACAGCTCAGTGAACTCGGCGAGCCAAGCTCAGCCATTCAACAACTAAATTCGGCGAGACAACTGACTAAACAATTGAACTCAACGAGACAAAAACTCAGCCATTCAACGACTAAACTCGGCGAGACAAACTCGCAGGTACCAACTAAAACTCGGCGAGACAAACTCGCAATAACAGCTCAGTGAACTCGGCGAGACAAACTCTGCCATTCAACGACTAAATTCGGCGAGACAAACTCGCAGGTACCAACTAAAACTCGGCGAGACAAACTTGCAATAACAGCTCAGTGAACTCGGCGAGACAAACTCTGCCATTCAACAATTACATTCGGCGAGACAAACTCGCAGGTACCAACTAAAACTCGGCGAGACAAACTCGCAATATTAAACAGCTCAGTGAACTCGGCGAGACAAACTCTGCCATTCAACAATTACATTCGGCGAGACAAACTCGCAGGTACCAACTAAAACTCGGCGAGACAAACTCGCAATATTAAACAGCTCAGTGAACTCGGCGAGACAAACTCTGCCATTCAACAATTACATTCGGCGAGACAAACTCGCAGGTACCAACTAAAACTCGGCGAGACAAACTCGCAATAACAGCTCAGTGAACTCGGCGAGACAAGCTCTGCCATTCAACAACTAAATTCGGCGAGACAAACTCGCAGGTACCAACTAAAACTCGGCGAGACAAACTTGCAATAACAGCTCAGTGAACTCGGCGAGACAAGCTCTGCCATTCAACAACTAAATTCGGCGAGACAAACTCGCAGGTACCAACTAAAACTCGGCGAGACAACCTCGTAATAACAGCTCAGTGAACTCGGCGAGACAAGCTCAACCATTCAACAACTAAACTCGGCGAGACAACTGACTCGCGAGAAACAAAACTCGGCGAGGCAAAACTCGCAAAAGCAATAATACGGACAAAACAAGACAGTGAAATTTTGAACAAACTAGTTACCCGCTAGAGACAACCTGTTCTTGATCTGACGGAAGAAGGACGCCTGCGCTCGACCGCAGAATGGATTCTCGAAAGTCAAAGCATTGTACTGTGCCGGAGCAGGTTGGTCTCTTTGAGCAGCTTGAACAGGAGCAGTTGGGACGGCTATAACTTCTAGAAGTAAAGCATTATCAATGGTAACGGTAACTTGCACTGTCATGAAACTTGGTAGAGAGGGCAGCGATGAATTTCAGCAGAAGCAAACGAAGCAAAGTGACGGTCGTCCTGTCGAAAAGACTGAGCGAGTTATGGCGTGAGGTGTGGACTTAAATACTGAACACGGGGTATAAGGTTACGTAACACATCCCAACGGACCACATACTGCACGTCGAATATATCTAATCAGGAATATAGAGGCATTATATGCGGGTTCCCCAGAGAGAATAGTCCATTTTACAGTTGTGTGCTTAGAATCCAGGCCTTTGAACAGAAGTGAGGCTGGAGGTGACTTTGTTGTGATACAAACCTTCCTTCTTTTCAAATGTAAATTATTCTGTTATTATGTAAACTAGTTTCTGATCTCTATCATCTCATGGTCACCCCTAACCTCACTTTCATACAGAGGCTTGGTTACATTTCACTGAACTGTAAAATGGTCTATTCCGGTAGTAACGACATTCCGCCGTTCTAGTTCTTATTCCACGTTCTTCTCGTCCATTCCTGGTTTATTTTTAATCTGAAACATGAATGACAACCTCGTCCTCGTGCTCGCAACGGGTGATTTTCGTGGCAAAAGTAATTCTAAAAATAGCTCAAGGTGTAACTACGCCGTGTCATAGGCCCAATAAAAGAGATGTAGGCTCCAGGGTGATATGCTCCTGCCTATGAATAGCCTTCTTGGATTTTTAAGCACTGGACTGGACTACATTACTTATAGACAAGATAGAACAACATGGAAGTTTGCTCAATGTATTCGGATTTAAATACCAATGGAATCAGGTTTAAAGTTATGAAATTAACCGGGGGACTTATAAAGAAATCATTAATTAATTGATTCGGAATATTGCAACATTCTCAATTCATTTCATCCTTTACATACAAACCTTATCAACAAAAAATACTATTTCGCTCGTTGGCACTTAGCCATAGGTACAACTAGTTTAGATGAAAATGATGGACTAGAGAGATAGTTGTCGACAACTATTTAGTTATCGATCATAAAAAGTAGTCGATAACAAAAAAGCCAGTGTGTGCAGCTAGTTATCGATAATTAAGGGGCTTAGTTATCGATAACTAGTTGATCGACAACTATCTCTCTAGTCTGTGGAGGCTCTAATAAATTCTGTTTTTTAAAACTCTTCCGTTGTGATTCTATGGATGGAGAACTTGCAATCAACTGTGTTTTGCTATGCGCAGGGAATTTGCAGTCGTGCAAAAAATATCTGAAGGTAATTTGGGCCTCCACAGACTAGGCCAACTGTTATCGATAACTATTTAGTTGTCGATAATAAAAAGTTGTCGATAACAAAAAAGCCAGCGTGCCAAGCTAGTTATTTTTGCGGAAGAGGGTTTTTGCGGGAATACGTTTTTGGGACAACCTTTTTGGATCCGGAATAAAATAGCAAAAATTAGAATCCGCAAAAAATTTAGTGCCACCAGGAGCCAGGTCCTTGATTATGGCTCCTGGTGCCACACGGTATCCTGTTATAAGACCCCTCCTAGCCTGCGAGCAAGCTCTCAGGGTTTTTTAAAACCACAAGAGAGCTTGTCCGCAGGCTAGACCCCTCCATCCGTCCAGAACAGAAGAAAATTGCAGCAAATTGCAGAAGAAAATTGCCAGCAAAGTAGGATGATGGTACTAAAACGTGCTACTGAAGTTGGATCATAATCATGTGTATTGTCAGCGGAGCGGCTGCGGGTAATGGGCTCCTGGTATTTCAGTTGGAAGTGTTATCAGCCTTTTTCGTTCTGCCGCCGCCCTCGCCCCTCCCCCACCCCCTGAAATGCCGATGAAAATAGCGTTGCGTGACGACCCAGGTATAAACAGCTGCAAAAGCGCCGACATGTTTGTGGTCCTATCCTTTCCAGTGTGATCTTATCTTTTAGTTTTAGTGCACTAAAAACCGAGGAACATTCAACAAATGACTAAACCGTTGAACAAGATGCCGTGATGATGAAATGTGTCGAATGTTTACAAAGATTGGTGTTGCGTTCGACTGTTTTCGAACGTTGACAGGTGGCGGTGTTCATCGGACGTTTATAAACAGAACTAATAATTGGGACGTTCCATTTTTAAACCGAACCCCCCCTATGGATGAGTCAGATTCCTACAGCCCCAATATTTTGTCGGAATCCTTTGAAAAATCTTTCCTACCCCCCCTAATTTCTTGTCGGTTTCTTTGAAAAAGATTCCTACTAGTCTTACTCCAACGAACCTCATCCATAGGGGGGGTTCGGATTAAAAATGGAACGTCCCTAATGCGACGAACGACAAGATAATCACACTAAAATGGCCAGTGGAACTGTCTTCTACAGCAAATTAGGTAAGAATATTTCGCAATGTTTTGATATGTGGTTATTTCAATCTCATATGGGTTAAAACATGTGACACGGCGGACGAAATTATATGCGTGATCCGCACAAGCTTGACCGCTAAAGGTCAAATAACCGGATTTTCAACGGACTTTGAAAAAATCTCGCGCCGCTCTCAACCGTTACCCCAAAGAAATTGTTTGCAGCAATCTCGAGGCCTCCCTTTTGTAATTCAACCGCCAGAAGCTTAGTCCATTTGAAGGTTTAGCACATGGTGAAAATGTATTTTATCCACGAGGTACTTTTACCGGAGTGAAATATATGCCTTCGTAATTAAATTATTTTGTATGGAAAGAACAACGGAATATTTCCCAAATCGTTGTGGCAAATATTTAGACATTGCACAAAACGTTTTCAGTGTTTTAAAGAAAGTAGAATCATTCGTTTTTGCTTGCGAGGGTAACAAACTCGTGCAATAATTTGACGCCTCAAATGGTGATTTTGAACGGAATTTGGTTATTTGCACTTTTCTTTCAAATAAAGGATATTTTGCCAAAAAAAGTATCCAGTGATTTTTGTTATACCCTAGCCTATCAAACATTAAAATAAGAGAGAAATCGAATTTTCCACCCTTGCCGCGAAATTTAAAATTTGTCTGGTTATTAGTGACAGGCTCTCGTAATTACATGTAATTCAATTCAAGTTTATTTGCCCCATGATTGATAGTTACAGTAGTGTAAGTCATAGTTATGATAAGGGAGCAGGAGCTCTCAACAAACCCTACTGGGCTTACAAGGAGAGCCCCTGTTACATCATGTTTTTACCTACTTTACAATAACATGGCTATTAGTTAACTATTCATTACCTAAATCATATTTCAATACATATGTATATATATATTTTAATTTTTGCTAAATATATTTTTTTTCAAGAAGATTATTTACAGAGAAGATATTCTTTGATTTTTTTCTTAAAGATATATATTGACTTAGACATTTTTATATCTGGTGGAAGGTTATTCCAGGTTTGACTTCCTCTATATTTTATTGAATGTTTCTTATAATTTGTTCGTACGTAGTCTACATGAATCTTTGTCGAAGATCTGGTATTATGGCTGTGCAAATCCCTATAAGGGAAAAAAAACTTGTCAAAAGCCATTGGCAGCATGTAGAGCTGTGCCAGTTGACTGTGGAGGTCACAACCAGCAAAGGGAAATACGCTCAATAACAGGAATAAAAAAGTTAGTATAAAAGTAACACTTTGAAGTTTTATTTTTGTTGTGTCTCGAAAACGAAGTCTTTGTATAATGCTTCACTGATCCGTACTTCTTCCAAGTTTAATTGTCTCGAAACCAGGATACACTTGTTGCTCACTGCCGGTTAAGGTTATTCCATCGAAATAGAAGTTACACTGGGAAGTTTCTGAAACTTTCCCTAGTTGAACATTGTGATGTAATGTTTCAAAATATGGAATAAAAAGAATAGGTCACCAGCCCCGCGAAAGAGATATAATCGACTAAAAATACCTCATAATTCCTTACAAAATCAACCAAAAACACGTATTTTTTCACGTTTTCAGTGATTATTAATTTCTCTGCACTGAGAATTGGTCTATACTCCTTGTATAGAAAGAAGATGATTACTAGACTTGAATATGCGAAAAAAAATGATAGGTCACCACGCTCGTTTACAAGAAAACGATCATTTACTTCTCTGGCGAGCATAGCCATAATGAAAAAGCCGCCATGTTTTTAAAGTGCGCGCGCTAATTACGCGCGAAATTATGCGCAGAAAGGATGCGCAGTGCAATACTAAGGAATTACCTTAAATTATTTTTGTTATTTTTAAAAAAACAAATAGCTGATAGTTAGCTATTGTATGCATTCGTATAGTTAACAATTATTCACCGAAGTGGAGGTGAATGCACTCTTTTTTTTTTTATATAAGAACGTCTAATTTTCGAGTTGAGGCTGAACCAAAACCGAATGTTTTTATTTTTTTGGCGAATTCAGCCTGAAAACGTTCTTAACATGTTTTTAAACATGGTATAGAATTTCACAAAATGAAACCCAGGAAACTCTGCAGGAAACCTGTATACTAGCGGTTTTTATACATGTTTGCCATATCATGTTGTTACTATAAAAAAATGTGCATTCAAGTATTTTGAGCTCATTTGAACTGCGTATTCACTGAGATATTTGAAATGTTACATGTTTTGAAAGCTGGAATATTGTATTTAGAGATCGATGCAAGAAATGTTCTTAGCTCTTAGTCTTCTTAGTCTCAACCTGGCTATGTTCTTAAAATTTTGGTCAATCTCAGCCTCAACGTTCTTAAAAAAAAAGGTTCCTATAAAAAATAAAGAGTGTAGTGGAGGATATTTACCAAGCCGCGAAGCGGCGAGGTAAATAGAAGTGAAATAGAGTGAAATAACAGAAAGTGGCAGCTATGACGTCATATCAGGTTAAAACGATATCATTTGTTGAGTGTCAAGTTTTTTTCAAAAATGTCAGAAAATCTAAAAATTTGATTTGAAAAAAGTCCACACACAAAAAACCAGGATAATAAAAACTGTAAAGGTTTTGGAAGAAACACTTCATAAAAGCCGAAAATTAAGCTAAAAAAATGTTCCCCAATATTTTTAGGAAAAGTCACGTGGGCACTTCTGACACCTTACCCCAAGGGCAGGTAAGGTTAATATATAACACTAAGCTGAATACATATCTCGCAAGTCCTCTTTACTCCCGAAAAGTTAGCATTTCGGATTGCAAAATTCAATAACGGTCACACCAGGACTATTATTAGAATAATGATTACAACAGTTTAAAAGATGACTTCAGTAACTAAAATTGATAAATGACTCACGTTTTTCGAACATTAATGTGTTGCGCAACCTCGACCAACGGAATATAAGTTGTAAGATAAAAATTAGCGAGAAACATTTCATAAATTAAAAAAAATATGTATTAATTGGCATTTTTAAGTGCTTAAATTTATGATTTGCCCATAACTAGTGGGGGCAAGTCAACACATTCGCTTTCCTCAATTACAGTCAGTTCAAGTTTGCCGGCCAATAAATTTTCACGGCAATATTTTTTACCTCATAGCAGTTAATTATGTTCGTGAGCTATGTCTTCCTCGTTTATGTTGGGCATAAACCTGTGGCCAGGATATGAGTTGGACTCGGTGTCCACACCAAAACCAACGGACCGAGTGACCACTGTTTTATCCATCGTGGCAGAAACATTCGCTCTTGATGTGCTGCTCCTTGTGTCGTTCAACGGTGCGGTGACAGAAGTGGGATTATGGTGCCTTTTGCCATTCAAGGGATGGGATTCTGAGCGGACCCTAACCGTTGGGCAAGAAGAAAACAGCGGCTCGAAACGTAGGGATTTGAATTCGTTGCTGGTACTCCGGCAGCCAGGAAGTGACGAGGTGGAAGGCTTAGGCTGAGTTGTGCAATTTACGGCTGCCTCCGCCGCGTTCATCATATTTTCTTCATCTTGTGATATCGGGGATGAAACAAGACACAAATACGACGGCACACTACGTTTTGAATCGCTCGTTGTTTGATCTTGCGACCTTTCCGTCGCACAAGCATCTTCTTCAATGTCAGGCCCTTGGGTCGCGTCGATGGCACCTTCGTCGCCATTGGCACACTTTTCGATTTCTTTCACCGATTCGCCATCTTCTTTCGTTGTTCTCTGTTATTCTTGTTTGCTTTGGACAAATTAATTGCCTTTGGATATTTATTCGAAGCTGCCTTTGAGTTAAATGAACCCATTTTGACGAGGCCAGCACTACGTTTAAAGCGACCGAGTTGATATCAGTTGCGCGAATATTTTTTCGCGGCGTCTTGACCATGTACGCGTTTACTGACGTCATCAACAAGTGGATACGGAATCGGAATAATTTTCTAGGAATTTTCGCTGCTGTCGAAGTACATTTTTGTTATCACACCAATTGCATTTGGTTAGTGTATAAATAGTGACTACAGCGATAATAATCTTTATAATAACTTAAGGCAAAGCTCGCTCGTCTGTTAATGTTTTTTTTCACAGTAATGACGTCTTTAATTTTGTGAGTATGATGAGCACAGGTAAAAATGTGGTGGAGGAGGGGAGGGTAGGGAACAGGACAGGGGAGGTCTGGACTTCCCGCTTCCCGTACTCATTCTTCTATTGCGAAATATTACGCAATGCTTCGCAATGTTTTCGTATTCTGCTAAATGTTAGCTGGAGCGGAGCGCGAGTTGTTGTTTTTTTCCTGCCATCGAAAGTTTCAATTCCATCAGTTTCAAGACAAAAACATTTCAAAACAAAAAATCGTGCTGCAGTACCGGACGTACAAACTGTTTCTATTTTTGATCTAGTTTTCTGTGCGACGCTATATTTTTCGATGACAGAACAGGGAATGGACGGCTGAAATTTCTGTGACAACTGACGGCACAATTACAATGAGTTGCTCAATTTATACTAACTGTTGTGTGTGATTATTACTGCAGCTAAATACTGATAGGAAAAATTAAAAATAGCTTTTCAACGTGTACCTTTTGTTAATACTAAAGTTCTAGAATGTTCTGTATTGAAATTTCTTGATTGCGAAAGGAGAATTATATTGCAGGCCGTTTCTTTGGTATTCTTTTTGAATTTGGTGTCGACATGTTGTTAAAGAGCATTTGAAATGAAAGTGTCTTTAAAAAATGAACGCTCAATGACAACCTTCTGCTTTATAAATTAAAGATCCCTTTCAAAAATGAAAACAAATCAGTCACAGTAAACGTTTTACATATATTTAACAATCAAGCCGTCCATAGCCATAACTTTGTTTCACAATTTCACAACACATTGAAAATATTTACAAGATGAACGAAAAATCAATCAATCAATTAAAACGTAAAGCAAAGTAAGTCACATAAAATACTCTCAAAGTGACTGATAAACTTCAATAGTTGCAAAGTACTCGCTACTCGTTAGTCGCTGTTCGCCATAACGGCAAACGTTTACGACAGTTCACATGCATATACAACTATGTCATTAGCGTTTCTTCGGAGGTAAAACAATTTTCTCTTTTCCTTTTTCTTTATCCAAAGAGAGATTACAGTGCCGGGAAGTATGAACTTTTGGCCGAGCACTGTCAGTGACACGCGGAAAAAATTGTTTCCAACCGCACCGAAACCAACGGGAAAACGGCCACCTCGGGACGATGAAGCTTCGCTGATATTTCCCGGTTCAGGCTGCCTTGCTTGGTTGCTCTTTTCCTTGTTTACTCCATAACCACTGCTAGACGAAGATGAGGACGTACTAGCATCGCCTTGTGCCTGTCGTGTCGTGTTCGCGGACGATAACAAGGTGGGCAGCTGCTGCCAGGATTTCAGATATTTTGCATTGCTGTATTTGAGGACGTTACTTGTTTCTCTTCCTGACGATCCCTCCTTGGGCCTTTTTCCTTTTGCCTTCAGCTCTTTTGTCGTGGTGTTCAAAACAACTGGCGATGAAGCTAACCAAGAAAATGACTGTCGACCCACCTTTGGAGCGGGTTCATGGCTTGTGGCACCAGCGCTGGATTCGCCTCCATTCGCTGCGTCGGCGTTCCTCGGGTTGTGGTATTCTCCGCCATTTCACTGCTCATTGTGGCTGCTGAGGGATGCTCGTCCTCAACTCCACGATTCGTCTCGTCTTTGCATTCCTCGCGAAGGTTGCTACCATCACGGATTGAACGCGCCTTCGAACTACATGATCCCATTTTATTCACTTTTCGTTGCCGAGATTACTTTTTTCCGCAGTTAACTGAGCAATTCAGTACAAAATGTCAGGTGTTGTGATTAAAATTTGACACTGTTAATTACGTTAATTGCTCCATTAATGACATCGGGTAGTTGAAAGGGAAAGCTAAGAAATTGACGTCATCTGTACCCAGGTCTTCTCACTCTACGGATGGGAATCTCTGGTAAAATCCTTATTGGTCACTAATCTGATTGATTAATAAAAACAGGTCAGCAATCCCTGTCCCGCGTTACCTTTTCTTATGTGGAATTTCCAATTTCAAGATCTGGGTCAGTACGCCATTAAAATTTACGGCGTTAAAATAGCGACCAAAAAATCAAAGGGAGACACATGTATAGTATAAAGCAATTTAAAGTTCCAAGAAAAATTATCTGTTTTTAATGTGCTTTGAAACAAATTGATTGAGTCTGAGCTATTAAATGTATCTACGTCGAGGACTTAACATGGGCTTCGTCCCCAGGATTTCGTTCGTCGCCAGGCTACATCCAAGCCGTTTCTACCGGCTGTCGCTGCCCACTAGCAGCGTGGGCTCTGTGACTTGATCACGAGGTTGACATTCTCGTCCCAGAGGCCGCGATTCTTTTGGGCAGCACCAAGAATTCCTACCTTTGTCTGACTGGATCCGATTTTTTGAGCTTGCACAGCTGGAGTGCTCGTTTTCTCTCGTCTTTTCTTTGTTTTACCAGCCAATCGAAGTTGAAGAAAATTCGAGGCTAACCGGAGGTCGCGATTCTTGGTGCTGACAAGAGAGGATGATCTAAGGGAAGGATTCCTCGTGCCCCATGATAATTTCTTGAAACATATTATTTAATAGTTTCGCGCCCTGCTGCGAAATTTATGTTTATTTCGCGTACTCTTTCTGATCGATTCTCCGACATCACGTTACTTGAACTGACCAATCAGGTAGCGCTCTTAAAATAGCTCAGCTATGGTGCTGGATCGCGGCCCTAAGGGCCTCCACAGACTAGAGAGATAGTTGTCGACAACTATTTAGTTGTCGATGATAAAAAGTTGTCGATAACAAGAAAGCCAGTGTGTGAAGCTAGTTATCGATAACTAAGGCGTAATATTTCAAAATTCTCATTTATACTGTGATTCTTCTGTGATTGAATGGTCAAGTTATTCCTTCTCGCCCTCTGAGAAGGTGGATTAAACGATTTTAAGAGCATATACCATATAGATCCCAGAAAAAGAGGCACCGAAACGACAGCTTGGATAAGGGTAAAAAAGGTAAAGTCTTCACGAGCCTAGAGGCCCACAACTGCCTGAGCTTATCCCGGTACGTTTCTGTAGCATTATGCGACTCCTACTCCTCTGGATGGGATGCTAGTTTACACCCAAGCATTTTGTCGCCGGTACCCATTTATACTCCTGGGTGGAGAGAGGCACTGTGAGAGTAAAAGTATCTTGCCCAAGAAAACGACACAGTCACCCCGGCCAGGGCTCGAACCCGGTCAGCTCGGTCCGGAGTCCCATGAGTGCGCTAACCATTAGGCCACCGCGTCTCACCGCTTTATATACCTAATCGTACTTTTCTGGTACGCTTCGGCGGCATATCAGGCGAGTTTGGTCGAGCCAAAATACGCATGGCGAGACCAAATGAGGATATCAGGCGAGTTTGGTCGAGCCATGCGTATTTTGGCGAGACGCAATCGAGCCAAAATACGCATGGCGAGACCAAATGAGCCTGATATGCCGCCGAAGCGTACCAAAAAGGTACGATTAGGTATTTACCGTAACCAAATTTGGTTTATTATTTACGCGAAGAGACGCAAAGACGGCTTTCATCGAGTAAAAATGTGTCAGGCGTTCCGATCGTCGATGGCGATGTGTGATTGTTTATGGTTTGAAAATGAACTGAAAATGAACTGTTTACGGTCAGAATTTCCATCATCTTACCTTAAATGTCCTCTTTCCGTTCTCCTGTGGCGAATTTGCCGAAAAAATCGTCCAATGTTATCGTTTTTTAATTGTTTTGAAGACGAGTTTTGAGACAACCGCGATCGATCGAGTAGGAGACGCAACGAATTTAGTGCAGCAGCCGCGTTTTTGGCGCGAAATTTAGCTTAGGTTTTCTTCTCAAATTTCCCTCGAACTACTCACTTCGTCAACATTTTCCTGTTTTAAGTTTGACTGTAATTTCGCAAAGGTTTGCTTTGGAAAATTCAGCTCTAATCTGCAGAATTTTATTACTTGACTTCAAATTAAAGTGACCATGATATTGGTGGATATCAGGTCAGTGACTTGATATATAAACAATAGCCTCCATTTGGCGAGGAAATATGCTCGGATATTTGTCCGCGGACATTATCTGTTCCGAGAAGCGAACAGTTTTCCGAGAGCAAAGCTCGAGGAAAACTGTGAGCTTCGAGGAACAGATAATGTCCAAGGACAAATATCCGAGCATATTTTTGAAGCCAAATGGAGGCTATTGTAGTTATTATCCTTCAAATATTTTTTTCACAAGGCCGCTCTGTTTGCCGTGGAAGATCTTGGTCGGCCAAGCTGTTAAACATCAAAATAATTATGTTGGCGTTCAAAAATATTTCTAGTCTGTTCAAAACAATCAGTTTTATTTAATTTAGCAATTTATTTGAGACGTAAACTGAACCTGCGAACGTGAAACGCAAATTTTCAAAAACTGGGGAATATCACCCGGATATTCCCCAGTTTTGGCTGCGTCACGTGACGTGTTTAGACCAATCGCGCGCGAGAAAAAATTTTGATGGATTATAATTAACAATTATTCGCCGAAGTGGTGGTGAATAGTGGTGGATATTTACCTCGCCGCTTCCACCGCTTTTCACCGACACTGAGGTAAATAATTGTTTTAGTATATACCAAACCAGTGAAATAGCTAGCTCCAAAATTATAGATTTATTTTACCGCGAAAAATCGGAAAATCCTTTAAAAGTGGAACCCTACGCGCGACCAAGGACAGCGCGGGAAAAGTCACATGACAACATCAGGCGATCAACAAGTCTCGTATGTTGGACTTTGACGATTTTAAGGGAAAATTATTATTTTTTCCGTTTTTACTGATGGACCAAAAGCGACGAGTTCTATTTTCTCGTATTTTACAAGTTCTGTCAGTTACTATTGCCTGAGAAACTGATGTTGAAGCTGCAATTGCCGTTATAAACTGGACAAGATGGTCAAGATGCTGCCTAACCGAAGACGTTTTCGTATTTCCAGTTCAATTATTTCTCACATGTGACTGCATCCACCGTCTGATGTTCCTGCTTTTAATTTACCGGAGGGGAGAAGCAGTAAAGTTTGGAGAAGCCACAACATTTGGGCAGTTCTTGATCATGATACGGCAACAAGAATATTTTCTAGCGTAGTGAGACCGAGATTAGTCGATCCGAATACAAAACTAAATCGTTGGCAGGTTTGAAATAATTACAGGGACTTCTTGCTTTTTGAAAGACACTGCTGTATTCAGGATTTCAGATAGGAATTGCATTTTAAAGTTAGTTGGACTGGACAGCGTTTAGAACAACTGTTCGAAATTATTTACAACTGAGCGTTGTCACGTTCTTACTCTAGCTATTTGCTCGATTGTAAACAAAACATTTTGTACGGTATTTTTGGCGATTTTATTTAGTGACACGACTTAACTTGCTACAAATTATCACCTCTAAATATCTTCAGATATTTTTGATAACACAGTGGCGTGTAGCGGCCTCGTTTATGGAAGTAATTTCTGCTTTGATCAAAGAAGCAAAACGCACGGCCATTTTGTTTTGCTCGGAGGTGAATAGCAAAGACTATTCACCTCCGAGCTAGCCAATCAGAACGCACGAAAAGCACTATTCACTGGTTTGGTATATACTAACGTAGGATATCAGGTCAGTAGATAGAGCTTCTGATTGGCTAATTCCGAATTTGGGTACGGTAAGATAAGTAATCAAGTTGAATGGAGCGGTTTTCAATTTAACGAGTCTTCGCCGTAAGCAGCGCTGTAGCTTCCAGATTTTATTACATTGGTCCTGATTTTACCTGACCTACAATGCCAAAACCTATACCATTGAAAACGTCACACACGTATCTTTCACGGGAACCACACAAACGAGACCAGAGGGAAAATGGCTCGTGAATGAATCAATTAACACACATAAATGAATAGCGCGATTAAAGTTTACAGCCCATCCACGACCGACCGACGGAGTCAAATGTTGTAGCCCGTTTATTATGGGTACTGCGCTTGCGCAAGTGCCCATTATTGTCGTCGTCGAAGCATTCTTAACATTCCTTCGTAAGACTTTTTTGTAACAATTCTTTGAATAACTGAACATGATATGGCATTGTTCGATTGTTTCGCTTCATTGACAGTGGTGTCAAGTGCAATGCTCAAAAAGAAGATTGGCATATTTAGTGAGCTACATGGAGAGAAATTGCGTTGCAAAATAAATATGAAAGACACGTTTGTTTTTAAATGTTTTTATTTACGTAGGTGTATTTCTTTGACAACTGCACGAACTGAGGGTCGCGTTTGATTGAGTCACATTGTTGAAGCTTTTGTTGAGTAACCGCCGGTCTTTTAGAGTCCTTCGTACAATTCATTTGTTTGATTAGGGCCCGGCCGCACTAGGCGAATTTTTGTTTGTTGTGCAAAAATATCTGTCATCAGTTCCGTTTCACAAGTGCGAACGGCGATTTTTTTCCTACCAAAATTTTGTCAAGCCTTACCAAACTTCAAAGGCGCCGTCATCCTGCCCCAGATTGCAGAGCAGGACAAAATTTTGTCAAGCGTCAAAACTGACAGATTCGTCAATTCACACACATTAATCTCAAGGTTACAGCGATGATTATTCGCTTTGCCTCGGTCCGTACAACTTGTACCGGTCCAAAATTTTACCTGCTAGCAGCACCTATACTGATGTTTGAGTAGCACAATTTGCTTTACAAGCAGTGAACAGTGCACGTCCGATCGGGTACAAGTTTGCGCTAAAAAGTGACAGTGACAGTCGGGAAAAGCGGCAAGAAACATGCAAGTCGTTTAAAATTTCAGTCCGAGAAGAAGAAATATCTAGTTAATCAGTTTGTGTATCATACCACGAAGGCAGGAGAGTAAAAACTTTAGAAAGTACTGGTTTTTAAAAGATTGTCGAGGAGTTGAATTCAAAATTTCACAGCAACAACAGAGGTTTTCGGTTTCTACGTGATTGATATGTTGTGGTTCCCGAAAAATTTGTCATGATTTTTGGTTTTCAAGTGCGTACGCGTTTATCAAATGAACATTTGGCGGAGACAAAATTTGTAGTATATTTTGGTAGCGCCAAACAAATTTTGTCAGCCTAGTGCGGCCGGGGCCTTACGTTTAAGCCTCACGCGCGAGGGGCGAAGCCGCGAAAAGAAGACGGCGAGCTAGTTTACTGGAGCAGAATTTTTGAAAATCATTCCGGCACAGCTTCAGTTGTTTAAAACGAGCAATTGATAACTGAAGAGATAAATTAAATTTCTACAGGTAAAAGGTTGTCGTGTGACGTGTATTCGTGTGACCCTCCATAGGAAAAGGGGGCTTATCGCATCAGCGTTTCAAGGCGTTTATATTTGAAACGCATTTGAGACCCGTTTGAAATAATTTGAAACCCGTTTGAAACACATTTCAACAGTGTTAGAAACGTTTACTTTTTTCAGCGTTTGAAACGTGGAGAAACTCATTTGAAACGCCCATCTGCCAACAACCTGCATTATTATTACCACTGAAGCATAATTATTCGACAACACAACAAATGCTGGACTGAAGATGGTAAACGGTAACTTCAGGCGTCGTTAATGAAATTTAAAAAAGCTAGATAAATCACGGTGGTGCAGTCACACTTTTTACTTTTGATTAAAAGTTCAGTAATATTCCATCGTTACTGGGGTTAGGTCGATCAATAAAATAAACAACAAGAAAGTTTTTATAGAGTGCATAGCAGTATTCTCAAAATTAACGGAAATGTCAACAAATATGAATGCGTGAACAATTAAGCTATGACATTATTTGTCAACTCCTGTAATTCTGTAATTACCTTTCCTTTCGAGTATGAATTCAAGATCGTACCACATTCCAATGCATGAATTAGTATTCTTGGAGCGTCGTCTCCGTTGATTTAAGCTTCATCTGAGTCGCAACCATCGAAAACCTTCCACTCGGTTTTCGTACAATATTTGGACAAAGTCAATCAAGTTCCGTATGCGAAGCCACACTGAAGTCAAGTCGCCTACATCATGTACCTAGTAATTAATTTGTTTAATAAGAGAAACAGCTCGTAAAAGTGTTCTAAAGACGCTGGAATAATCCTGGGGAATAACCTCGTTCTAAAAGCATGTTTACGTGTATAAATGCGAAAGATATCAAGAAAGATAACAGGAATGTTCAGGTGTATTTCTTGTTCTAAAAACGTGTAAGCGAGCACGTACACAGTATAAACATCATTACATGTGTATAAATTGACGATCTTGCAACGTTTTTCAAACACTTTGCAATGCATTGAGCGTGCACCTAAAACAGAAACGCTCGGAGAAGGCTTGACATGACATCGACAGCAGACAAGACTTCTAACCGCAGATCGAGCATAACGCACGCAACACTGACGTTTGTCACGGAGGCTCATCAGTTCTATGCCTCGATTCCAAGTGAAACCAACACAGTACGATAACTCCTCGTTTTCTTTCCTGTAATGTTACAACAATTTACCTCAATGTATTAACTCCTCTAGCCCTGTATTCATACTTGTAACTCTTGCGGGTCGAAGACGTCAGTGTTATCTTTAGTTTAATCAGTCCGCCGATCATCTGTTCACAAAAGCGCGACATTCTTTTGTATCTTGTATGAAGGAAATGGCGGTCGATTTTTACATACGTTTGTAGTTCTGTTTCAATTTTTCAGTTAATGCACTCTATGGATTTTTTTTGTGTTAATTCTACTAGCTGTTAGCAGTTTTTTATTGCGTGCGTCATGTATCCAGCATGATCCAGAGAACAGATAATAATCTACGGAATGTAAATTAGGCTACGACCGTCGATGATGCATACAAGATTTACGAATGAACTTTATAATTTTAGAAACTTTACACGTCATCGATTCTTAATATTTTGTTTACGTTTAATCCATGATTATGAGCTGCCCCTTCGAAGCTATCCGTATATCGGATACTATTTTTGAGCTAAAGCTATAAAGTTCCCGCTTTTAGCATTTATTAGACTTGTTTCCATCACGCTTGAACCGGTTCTGCAAAACTTTTTCTATTCATTCGTCTAATAGTTCGTGCGCGAGCTTCCCTACAAAAAAGACCCTAGTTGTCCGGCTCTGTTATAAATTTGGCCGGCGTATGGCCGTTAACCTCTGTAATGAAAATAATTATGCACATCTTAATTAATTATTTTTGTGTTTCAAACGCAATGAAACGCGTTTCTTCTGTTTGAAACGCCTTCAGTTTGAAACCGTTTGAAACACATTTGAAATGCATTTGAAATAATTTGAAATGCGTTTGAAAAGCATTTCAAACGCTGCGTTTAAATGCGTTTGTAAAAAATCACCTTAAGCCCCCTTTTCCTATGGAGGGTCACTTATTTTATTTATTTATTTTATTTATTTATTATTTACTCATTTAGTCACACGCGCGCGCGAGGGGTGAAGTCAGAGAAGAAAGTATTGCTGAGGGACCAAATAATTTTGTTATGCTAGCGTGTATTTACAACTCTTTGAAAATCTTTCAGAGCTCCAGTTGTTGAAAGGCTGATGTGCAATTTATTTTTAGATTCTGTTATGTCAGCGCGAATGCTGCTGTGTAAACAAAGATATTACAGTATGACGACAATCAGAAGAGTATGAGTGATGAGTGATTTGAGAATTTTGTTATGTCAGCATGAATGCTGCGAATGCTGTTGTGACAAAGATCAAAGCCGCGTGCTGGATTGCAGAAAATTAATTCACCGCGCTTTCGGGAGTCTGACGTTGGACATCGTGACAAAATGATATTAGAAAATGGATTTTAGATCTACTATTGTTAAGTGTGTTAATTTTTTTTCGAAACGAGGAATGATTTTAATATGAAAATATCTTCTAAAATTAAAGACGAACTTATCTGCTTGGTTTGTAGACGAAAGATAAGATCATCTCATTTGAGCACAGTTTCCGTTGTTTTAAGAAAACAGTGGGTGATTGTATTCAAATTAGCTTGGGTTTCAAGTCTTGTTAGATGTTTCTCATCAAAATGACATGAAGGTAAATAAACTGAACAGAGTTTGTTGTCCGCAACTGACAAGTCGGCGAGCTAGTTTACGAGAGCAGAGTGTAATTATACCTGCCAACTTTTCCTGAGTCAAATGCGTGAGATTTTTGTCTTTTATTTCCGAAGACGATCCGACGATTTCCGACCGTTGCCGAAGACATCCGGAGATTTCCGAAGATGAATCGAAGATTTCCGAACGTTAACGAAGTGTTCGTATCCAGTTCTACAATGTGTTCAGACACGGTTTGAAGGATTCAAACATGACATATTGTGTTATTTATAGGTCAATATTTCCTCGTATTGGTTCAAGTTTACATATTTGTCGAAAGTGTGTCAGTTAATGCTGTAATAGCCTCCAATTTTTCAGCCAGGCGTGAGAAATTGGTCCGTAGGCGTGAGCGGGCGTGAGATCGAAGTTTTCGACCGACAGGCGTGAGAATCACGCTTAAGGCGTGAGAGTTGGCAGGTATATGTGTTGCTAAAAGTGACCTAATAAATTTGTTACGTTAAACGTGAATCGTGCAGTGTACTGTAATTACCCAGTTCAGTTAGCTAGGATATGAGCAGAGTCACGTCACGCGCGAGGAGCGAAGCCCGGGGGCCCGGGAGGGGGGGGGGGGGCGGTACTCCCAAAAAAAATTTGGGTAGGGGTGTGCCGCTGGACTATAAAACCCCTTAACCTGTACCGACTACAAAACGCTAATTTTGCGACCCTGTTCCAGACTAAATGTTAAAAAAGATACCCTGTTCCAGACGATTTTTAACGATTTTTTTCTAAAACCCAAAAGGCTAAACTAGTAAGCAGCAGTTGTAAAGCTTCTTTAAATTCAAAAATGGATTAATGACAAACAATTGCAAAGAAACTTTATGTGACATGTAATTTACAATTTACGGACAAATGTATCTATCGATTGACAGGATTTTGCTGCGGCCTTTCTATTTCGCTCTTCTGTGACCTCTGGCTCTGTTCGGTCCATTTTATCCAATATTGACACACATGCTGAGCCCTTTTGCAGTTCATTATTGGGGTACCAGTCTTCTCTCATTTTGATAGAGCCTGGGGATTAAAATTCCGTATGAGGGTTTTAGGTCGAATTTATCGTTAACGTTAAATTCAGCTTATAGAATCTCAAGATCTGGTCCAAAATTTAATATGTCACCCAGCAAATCTACAAATGGCGGACCTTCGATGTTATCTTCGTTGATTCAGGCTTCATTTCCAGACTACACCAGTTAGCGAATTAGAGCTTTTCATTCACTTTATTTTCAGCCA
>MU826463.1:0-45272 GCA_029204205.1 Desmophyllum pertusum
ACCTTTTTTTAGAAAGAATCAAACAAAATCCCCTTTTAGTATTGTAACTTGTATTTCCAAGGCCCGTCTCACTCAACCACAACATATACATGTGCTTACGTATATTTCTTGCATTGCTGTATATGAATCGAGCAACATGAAACTAAATTACATTTAGCCACTGACGATTTGCATGTCAGCTTTGTCAATAATATACTAGTTTCTACCTAATATATATATATATATATATATATATATATATATATATATATATATATATATGTATGTATATATATACATGTATATATATATATATATATATAAAAATATATATAGTATGAATGAAGAAAGAGTCACCAATGAACTTCATTCATACTATATCATTATTCAAGTCCAAACGTCCTGTATCGCCTGGATCCTTCTCACAAGTGACATCATCGTTGGTTACTCAACCTTTTTCATTCTACATATACATACATATATATATATATATATATATATATATATATATATATATTATATATATAATATATATATATATATATATATATATATATATATATATATATATATATAAAGGTTTAAAAAAGGCTAAGGACGGACAACTTCTGACGATAAAAAGTAAAAATTTAATGAAAACGTTTCGGTCTTAGACCTTCATCAGTTCGTACAAACAGCGTGTGAATTACAGAGTTGATATTTGCTTATATAGGATTACATTGTTTACTATTCTAAAATAACTCTTACAGGGTGATTACGTAACAATTCAAAACTTACAGAAATACAGTGTTAATTATGAAATACAGTGTAAATTATGAAGTAACAAATAAGGCCAGTAATTTTGCTTAGATAAGATTTCGTTAATTAATGCTGTAAATAAACACCTAAGGGTGTGTAATGACTAAAAGAAAATATAGTTTTCCATGTTAATTACAAGGTAACAGAGTTCTAAAATCTTACGCAACCAAGACACTTTACAATCTGAGCGTAACAAATTCCATATACCAAGCCCATGAATAAACGCGGCGAATGAGAAAACATAACAAATGCCTCGCACGGGGTCCTTAAACGATGATCAAAACAAACGTAATAAATGCCCCACCAAAGCCCTTGAATAAATTCTACGCTCACATAAATAACATATTCCCGGGACAGAGCCCTTGAACGCTCTAGATTGAATTGGTAACCTGGTTGCGTTTAATAAATTATATAACGAAATTCATTGTCAATATTGAAATAAAAATAATAAGAATTAAGAAGAGATGATTGCAATGCGGTAACTTGTACACTTGGAAAAGCTAATTGTAATTAATTCTATTTTTTGAATGAAATTCTTGTCTTTTGTTTAAGCCGTGGGGCGCTAAAGAGAATAATTGCGCGCTCCAGTAGGCCTCTTTGGTAATTAGCAAGCTGTCTAAATTCTCAGCGTCACTGGCAGACTCTACTTGGTCAATACACTGAAATGTGAAATCTTTTAAGACGTGTAAGCTCTTATTGTAATGTACCGCAACTTCGCAGGTTTTTTTGTTGGTTGTCATTGCTGATTTATGATTACGGAATCTAACCTTAAATTCTGTAGCGGTAGATCCTACGTACTGTAAATGACATTTGGTACAAGAGGCTAGATAAATGACATTTTTGGAGTCACAAGACAATTTAGATCGAATTGTATAACTTTTGCCAGTTTGATAACTTTGAAAAGATTTTGACTCTACGAAAAAATTTTTACACAGATCGCATCTGTCCCTACTGCACTTGAAACAACCTATTATAGTATTGATAGTATTGGCCTCCTGCTCTACAGTGGTCCTATGTCTGGATGGTGCTAGGATGTCTTTTAAGTTTTTGGACCTGCGGAATGATGGTATAATGGAATTTTGAGGAAAAAATTCTTTCAATTTGGGATTAGATTCCAATAAATGCAAATGCTTCTTAATGATGTGACCAACATCTGGTAAATTGCGATTAAATGTAACGACGAATGGAAAAAGTTTCTTAGCTGTCCTAGTCCGGGGTTTAAGCAAGTCATTTCTGGGAATGGTGGACGCCTTAAGAAACTGATCTTCAACTAGTTTAGTAGGATATCCCTGACTGATAAGATAGCCCTTGTATTCTGATGTCTTCTCAATTAGGAAATTCTCATCCGAGCAATTTCTCCGCAATCTAGTGGCTACTCCATAAGGGATTGCCTTAAAAACATGTTTGGGGTGTGCGCTTGAAGGCGGGAGATACAAGTGGCTGTCCGTAGGTTTGGAATAAACATTGGTTTTAATAAAACCATCAATTAAGTATAACGTTAAATCTAGGACATGAAGCTCTCTCTCCGAAAAGACCAACTCAAACTTAATTGTGTGGTAAAGGGAGTTGATGTATTCAGTAAAAGCCTCTAAAGCAGGAAGGCCCTGCCGCCAGAGATCAAATACATCATCACGGTATCTCCACCATAATGAGGGTTTTATGGGGCCGCAAAATTTAGCTTTAAAATCGATTTCACCCATAGCCAAATCAGCATAACTACAGGCATTTTTGGGACCCATAGCAGTACCATGAATTTGTAGGTAAAAACTTTCCTTGAAAACGGAGTGGTTACAATTGAGGCAGATCTTAACTGCTTCTAAAATACAATTGGTGGATGGAAGCTGATTTTCTCTGGTGGAAAGGGCCTTCTTAACTGCAGATAAACCTAGGTTGTTGTCAATGTTTGGAAACATCGAAAACTACATCCCACGAGACAAGCAAAGTGCCCTCTGGAAAAGGACCACTCTTATTCAAATCCTCTATCCTATTGAGTAGATCGGTGGTGTCCCTAATGAAAGATGGTAATTTACGGGCAAGTGGCTGCAAGTAAAACTCCCTTTACCACACAATTAAGTTTGAGTTGGTCTTTTCGGAGAGAGAGCTTCATGTCCTAGATTTAACGTTATACTTAATTGATGGTTTTATTAAAACCAATGTTTATTCCAAACCTACGGACAGCCACTTGTATCTCCCGCCTTCAAGCGCACACCCCAAACATGTTTTTAAGGCAATCCCTTATGGAGTAGCCACTAGATTGCGGAGAAATTGCTCGGATGAGAATTTCCTAATTGAGAAGACATCAGAATACAAGGGCTATCTTATCAGTCAGGGATATCCTACTAAACTAGTTGAAGATCAGTTTCTTAAGGCGTCCACCATTCCCAGAAATGACTTGCTTAAACCCCGGACTAGGACAGCTAAGAAACTTTTTCCATTCGTCGTTACATTTAATCGCAATTTACCAGATGTTGGTCACATCATTAAGAAGCATTTGCATTTATTGGAATCTAATCCCAAATTGAAAGAATTTTTTTCCTCAAAATTCCATTATACCATCATTCCGCAGGTCCAAAAACTTAAAAGACATCCTAGCACCATCCAGACATAGGACCACTGTAGAGCAGGAGGCCAATACTATCAATACTATAATAGGTTGTTTCAAGTGCAGTAGGGACAGATGCGATCTGTGTAAAAAATTTTTCGTAGAGTCAAAATCTTTTCAAAGTTATCAAACTGGCAAAAGTTATACAATTCGATCTAAATTGTCTTGTGACTCCAAAAATGTCATTTATCTAGCCTCTTGTACCAAATGTCATTTACAGTACGTAGGATCTACCGCTACAGAATTTAAGGTTAGATTCCGTAATCATAAATCAGCAATGACAACCAACAAAAAACCTGCGAAGTTGCGGTACATTACAATAAGAGCTTACACGTCTTAAAAGATTTCACATTTCAGTGTATTGACCAAGTAGAGTCTGCCAGTGACGCTGAGAATTTAGACAGCTTGCTAATTACCAAAGAGGCCTACTGGAGGGCGCAATTATTCTCTTTAGCGCCCCACGGCTTAAACAAAAGACAAGAATTTCATTCAAAAAATAGAATTAATTACAATTAGCTTTTCCAAGTGTACAAGTTACCGCATTGCAATCATCTCTTCTTAATTCTTATTATTTTTTATTTCAATATTGACAATGAATTTCGTTTATATAATTTATTAAACGCAACCAGGTTACCAATTCAATCTAGAGCGTTCAAGGGCTCTGTCCCGGGAATATGTTATTTATGTGAGCGTAGAATTTATTCAAGGGCTTTGGTGGGGCATTTATTACGTTTTGTTTTGATCATCGTTTAAGGACCCCGTGCGAGGCATTTGTTATGTTTTCTCATTCGCCGCGTTTATTCATGGGCTTGGTATATGGAATTTGTTACGCTCAGATTGTAAAGTGTCTTGGTTGCGTAAGATTTTTAGAACTCTGTTACCTTGTAATTAACATGGAAAACTATATTTTCTTTTAGTCATTACACACCCTTAGGTGTTTATTTACAGCATTAATTAACGAAATCTTATCTAAGCAAAATTACTGGCCTTATTTGTTACTTCATAATTTACACTGTATTTCATAATTAACACTGTATTTCTGTAAGTTTTGAATTGTTACGTAATCACCCTGTAAGAGTTATTTTAGAATAGTAAACAATGTAATCCTATATAAGCAAATATCAACTCTGTAATTCACACGCTGTTTGTACGAACTGATGAAGGTCTAAGACCGAAAACGTTTTCATTAAATTTTTACTTTTTATCGTCAGAAGTTGTCCGTCCTTAGCCTTTTTTAAACCTTTTTACTTCATTCACATGCCGAGGTTTGGACTGCGAATCCTTACAGGATCCTCCTGGCGAAGTAACATCTCTGTTGGCTCGAGTGGCACCGTCAAACTTCTATATATATATATATATATATATATAGATGTTATTGAACTAGCGTGAGGTCCGTATTGGGAAAATATTGGACGAGTTCTTTTTTTGCAAGTTTATGGACCGAGCCGAAGGCGAGGTCCATAAACTTGCAAAAAAAGAACGAGACCAATATTTCCCAATACGGACCGAACAAGCTAGTTCAATAAAGTTTTATTATAATGGATTTTTAAAAAATTTGCTGAGAAATTAGTGCAACCATTCTCGGCTAACGCGCGCGCGCCAAAGCTAAGCATATTCTTGCATTTTTCAGGCCACTTTGCGAAAAGTTTAACCAAAATTGTCCGCCAGACATGAGGAAAATTTTTTCTTTCTTAATAGAAAACAGTTTTCTTTTGTTCAATGTTTCATAAAAGGAATTTGGCGAAATGAGTTCGTGAGCGGTCCATCTTTGCGGTCCGTATTGCAAAATTCGGACCGCTCAGGGAACCAATCAGAATGTTCCTTTTCATCGTGGACCAGTTTGCCATATAATAATTATATATATATATATATATATATAATATATATATATATATATATATATATATATATATATATATATATATATATATATATATATAGATATATATATATATATAGAACGGTTAAGAAGTTTCTTGAGCCAACGGAAGATGTCATACCAATAGGGATCCCAACGAGATACACAGTCCAAGCTTTGGTGGGTTAATAATAGTCCAGTTCGAAGATAAAACCAAAGACGGACAACCTTTGATATGTAAAAAATTTAAAAATCTTTACTAAAAACGTTTCGGTCGTTTGACCTTCATCAGTTGTACAGAGTAATAACACAGAATATTGACCCTTATATATAATTACACGACGAACAATAAACAAAATCATGGCAAAAGATTATATAACAAATTGAAAGAAAAATTAGAACAATAATACAAAATTAAAGGCAATTACATAATCGGACTAGAAATAGACAATACAGAAGCAAAAGGTACTAACGAATTACAAATATCACGTAAACAAGACACTATAATTCAAGCATAACAAAATCCCTTGGCTATCACAAGTCCATGAATATCCGCGGCGAATCTGCATACATAACAAATTCCCCGCATACGGTCCTTAAACAATTGAAACACAACGTAATAAATTCCGCACCGAAGCCCTTGAATATATGTAACGCCAGAAGAAATAACAAATTCCTGAGAAAGGGCCTTTGAATGCTTGAATTAAAGTGTCTTTAAATATAAATGAATACAAAACGAGTAAACTAGAGAACAGCAAAACAAAAACTACAAGTACTAAAATAGTATAAAAAGTATTAAAATTCTAAGAGATAAAAATAGTTCTAAAACCTGTCATAATAAGAAACTTGCAACTTGGTGAGAGAAAAAAAAAAAAAAAAAAAAAAATTAATTTTGATAATGAATGCGTTTCTTCGAATGGAATTCTTGTCTCCTGTTGAGCCCATGAGGGAAAATAGAAAATAATTGCGCGCTCCAATACGCTTCTTTTGTGATGAGCAATCTGTCAATATCATCAACTGTGGTATTACGTAATTGGTCGATACATTGAAAACTGAAGTCTTCTAAAACGTGTGGTGTTTTGTTGAAGTGTGTAGCCACCTCGCACGTTTTTTTGTTGGTCCGCATGGAAGACTTGTGGTTTCGAAATCTAACTTTGAATTCTGTGGTGGTAGACCCAATATATTGGAGTCTACATTTATTACAATTGGCTAAATAAATAACGTTTGTGGAGCAGCAATTAAGTCTTTCGCCTGATCACATAAGATTTACCCGTTTGAAAGCTAGAAAAAGTTTTGGAACTAACAAGGAAATTCTTGCATAGATCGCACCTATTTTTATCGCATTTAAAACAGCCCGGTACAGGTTCATTGTCAGTCCGCGGCGAGTCGGTTTTGCACTTTGAAGGCGCCAAGATCTCTTTGAGATTCTTTGGTCTGCGATATGATGGAATAATAGAATTAGATGAAAAAAGTTCCTTAAGTTGTGGCGAAGAATCCAAAATATGAAAATGTTTCTTAATTATAGAGTTAACATGAGGAAGATTGGGGTTATAAGTAACTACTAATGGAAATATTTTCTTAGAGTTCCTAACTTTGGGTGTGAGTAAATTGTTACGAGGGATTTCAACAGCCTTAGAAAATTGTTTGATTAACAGAGTTTAATGGATAGCCTTGAGAAGTCAAATAGCCCTTGTATTCTTCCACTCTCTTGGAGAGAAAATTATCGGTGGAACAATTTCTACGTATTCTAGAGGCAACCCCAAAGGGGATAGCCTTAAAGACATGCTTGGGGTGGGCACTAGAGGGTGGAAGGTACAAGTGGCTATCCGTAGGTTTTGAATAAACATCTGTTTGAATGAAGCCATCAATTAAAAGGAGAGTTACATCCAAAACATTAAGGGTACTTTCAGAATACACTAGTTCAAATTTGATTGTAGGGTATAGAGAATTAATATAGTCCGTAAATGAGTTCAATGCGGGAAGACCTTGTTGCCAGAGATCAAAAATATCGTCACGATATCGCCACCATTGTGAGGGCTTAATGGGGCCGCAGAATTTAGCTTTGTGGTCAATTTCTCCCATAGCTAAATCTGCATAACTGCAAGCATTTTTGGGTCCCATGGCTGTACCATGGATTTGAAGATAGTATTTTCCCTTGAAGACTGAATGATTGCTTTTAAGGCAGATCTCTACAGCTTCTAAAATGCAATTGGTGGACGGTAATGAGCTCTCTCTGGCATCAAGTGCTTTGCGCACCGCTCCTAACCCCAGATTGTTATCTATGTTGGGGAACATCGAGACTACGTCCCATGAAACTAGTAGTGTACCCTCAGGGAAGGGGCCTTTCTTGTTAAGTTCTCCTATTCTGTTAAGTAAATCAGTGGTGTCCTTAACGAAAGATGGTTGTTTGCGAGCTAATGGTTGCAAGTAAAACTCTGTAAAGGCCGATAAATTCTCGATAGGCGTACCGCAACACGATGTTATCAAACGTAATGGGTTGTCCCTCTTGTGAGTTTTGATGTTCCCAAACGCGACCCCGGCTTAGCGTTTCTATTAAGAATCCACGAAGCTACTTCTGCTGAAATTTCGCTATTTTGCAGCCATTTGGAACACCACTGCTCTACTGAACCTAAATGTCTAGCGGTGGGATCTTGGTCTAATAATTTATAGTGAAGAGGATTGTTGAGCTGCTCAAGCATTTTAGCTTCATATTCAACTGGGTTAATTAAAACAAAGCGAGAACCTTTATCTTGTATCCTAATTACGGTGTCTGAATTCTTAAGCTTACTTAAAGCAATTCTCTCACCTTTAGCAAGGTTGTCTTTAACATTTCTAATGTTCTGTGGGTTAAGCATGTCCTTTCTCACATTTGACAAGAAAAGTTCAAGTTCAGGAAATTTCGACGTTGGAGGTTTCCACTTCTTTTTCCTTGGAACACGTGGTAAGTGGCTCTGGATTTCAGTGTTGTCGTTGCTCTCGGCTGGTTCTTTCTCCAGGAAGAATACCGCTGTTCTTAGGCGGGCCTCGAAAGCTTCTATGTCATCATGAACTTCTTGCCAATTAATGTCTTTAGGTGCAGGACAGAAGGAAGGTCCCTTCCTTAATAGCTTTTGCTGGTTTTCATCCAAGTTAAGGGTGGATAGGTTGATTGGATCCAAAATGTTCGGGAGGCGAGGATCTGTGTGTTTCGCGGAAGTGTGCGCGCTTTCTACGCAATCTTTGGAGCTTGTGGTAGCGTCTACCTTTCGCGTGTTGAGTTGTAACGTTGGCGTCTGTATTGACCGGATCTACCGGTCGAATCACTTTCCTCATCTTGTTTCTTTCAATTAATTTCAAGTTGTTGTGTAAAATAAAGTTCTCAAGCTTAAGAGAATTCCACGTGTTATGTGCTGAAGTGTTATTAAAATTTGTAAAAATTACACGATGGCAGGAATTAAGTTCTCTCTGTAGGTTTATAATCTTTTCCTGTGTAGCTTTACGCACCAAGTTGCAAATTTCTTGAGAGGTTCTTTGGAGCGCATGAGTACAATGTAAATTAAGATTAGGGTCATCAATATTTAGTGCCAGGTTGAATTTCAGGTTGAATCCTTTAGGAAATACGTTTGAATCATGACAAGTATTCAGAAATGACAAATGGTGTTGGTACCTGGTGAGTTTGTTCCAGACCTTTGCTGTACGAGAAATTAAAGTTGAATTGGAAGTTGAATTTAACATCTCCGGATCAGTCACGAGTGACGATTCCCAGGCGGACAAGAACAATGTTGTAGTAATACTTAGAACGGTTAAGAAGTTTCTTGAGCCAACGGAAGATGTCATACCAATAGGGATCCCAACGAGATACACAGTCCAAGCTTTGGTGGGTTAATAATAGTCCAGTTCGAAGATAAAACCAAAGACGGACAACCTTTGATATGTAAAAAATTTAAAAATCTTTACTAAAAACGTTTCGGTCGTTTGACCTTCATCAGTTGTACAGAGTAATAACACAGAATATTGACCCTTATATATAATTACACGACGAACAATAAACAAAAATCATGGCAAAAGATTATATAACAAATTGAAAAGAAAAATTAGAACAATAATACAAAATTAAAGGCAATTACATAATCGGACTAGAAATAGACAATACAGAAGCAAAAGGTACTAACGAATTACAAATATCACGTAAACAAGACACTATAATTCAAGCATAACAAAATCCCTTGGCTATCACAAGTCCATGAATATCCGCGGATATTCATGGACTTGTGATAGCCAAGGGATTTTGTTATGCTTGAATTATAGTGTCTTGTTTACGTGATATTTGTAATTCGTTAGTACCTTTTGCTTCTGTATTGTCTATTTCTAGTCCGATTATGTAATTGCCTTTAATTTTGTATTATTGTTCTAATTTTTCTTTTCAATTTGTTATATAATCTTTTGCCATGATTTTTGTTTATTGTTCGTCGTGTAATTATATATAAGGGTCAATATTCTGTGTTATTACTCTGTACAACTGATGAAGGTCAAACGGACCGAAACGTTTTAGTAAAGATTTTTAAATTTTTTACATATCAAAGGTTGTCCGTCTTTGGTTTTATTTTCGAACTGGACTATATATATATATATATATATATATATATATATATATATATATATATATATATATATATATATATATATATATATATATACTTGTGAGGTCGCGATACATTTTAACAAAGAAACTCATGTTTTGTCTGATTTTGATTTCGCTATCATTGAACAAGTTTCAATTTCAGTGACAATAATAGCCTCGATCATCGCTTGTTAACAAGAGAAGCTTATTGGAGTGCACAACTTTGCACCCTTCAACCTTACGGTTTGAATAAAAGATCTGAGTTCAAACTCCAAGAATAGAATAAGATATAATTAATACCACAAATTGCCGTTTAGTTTTTTCGAATACTTTTGTTTCTACTGACCCACAGGTGTTCTTCTTACGTAATCATGGTTAAATTCAAAGAATATAATTGTATAATCGTTCAAGGGCTTTATCAAGGAATTTGTTACAAGGCTGAGAGTATAGCCGCATACAATACCGGAGTTCAGGGGCTTAATTTTAGGATTTTGTTATCAATCATTCAAAGGCTTTTTATTCGGATCCTGTTACCCTGGAGTAATATTGTACACTAGAAAACGCTTTAGTTCAAGGACTTTGAGTTAAGAATTTGTTACGAACTATATTGTTTATTTATTTCCATTGTAATTTTCCTTGTAATTGCGTAATACTCTAGTGGTCCGGTACCTTTTAATCAGCACTTTCTCTAGGCCATTCATTTTTATTCACCAGTAATTAATAATTTTATTGTTTGTAATTTTTAATATTTGTTTGAATTGTATTCTCGCTTATATAAGACCCAATTTTTAAAAACATTTTTATTCCAAGTATTTTTAATCCGTTATATGTACTGAAGAAGCCCGAACGGGCGAAACGTTTGCATTAAAGTTTTGACATGGTAAGAAGTTCGCTGTTTGCTCCACTCCACACATACTATATATATATATATATATATATATATATATATATATATATATATATGTCGTGTAAAAAAACGGCACCCAAAAGTACCGTTTCTTTACAGATTCAGTTGTAAAAAAACGGTCTGATAGTAATATCAAACTAAATCGTATGAAACTTACCACGCTTTATACCTGACTTTATAGTATCAATTTTATGCCTTGTATTCGATCCCAAATATTTAAGCTATTGTCATTGACCTTTCTTTTCGGGCTGTTGACTCGTAAGGAAACGGTCCGAAAAGCTGTAACACGGAAAGTTCCAGTTCTAGCTTAAGCCAGTTTACAATAAATCGGTGTGAAACTTAGTGTGATATTAAGTTGCTTTGCAACAAACAATTTAATACTTAAATCCGTGATCCTGGCGAGTTTCTTTTTTGAGAAACCGTCACGGTCCGTTTTTTTACGGCCTCGGACTCGTAAAGAAACGGTCCGAGTGCTCTTTCTTGAAAAGTTTACAATAAATCGGTGTAAAACTTATTGTGACATTAAGTTGCTTTAAAACAAACAATTTAATACTTAAGTGCATATGTCAGGGTGGGCCGACCAGAGCCATGAAAATCAAAATCACCGATTTCGATGAAAATTGGTGTGGTGGAACGACTACCTGTACTCATTAACTTGACACAGTTTTAAATTCATCCGACCTTTAAATTACAAAACAAGAGACGGTCAAAGGTCAAGGCTAAACTGTCTTCTATTATTTGCTTAATGAGGGTAAATATTGGCAATATTTAAACATTTATCTCACAACTCCAAGACGTTGAGATGCAAAATAAACTTAATACCGGTAATGAACTTTATAAACTGATTAAGGTCATGTAAAAATTTATTCTGTAACTGTTATGTTTTATTTTAAAAGCCTTCGTAAATGACCTGCCCTAGTTCGTTAGCGTGTTTTGCCTCAAAATAGGTGTTTTTAAAAAGCATTAAAATGATCCATTCCAGCATCCTATTGATAAAATTGATGCACCAAAACAAAGATAAAGAGTCATATTTTGAAATAAGAAAAACAAATTATTGGGCCAATTTTGTTTTCTCGGAAATATTCCTGAGTATTTTTAGGCCATTCAGCCAACTTCGAGTTGCGTGACACAATATAAACAAGTTTATTTGATTAAGTTAAATTGATATTTTTATGCCGTAATTGGTACCAGCCTGTTACTAAAGGTAAGTAAAAATAAGGTTTTTCTTACTGATAGCCACTGCTAGAGCACAGAAATGGTCCCGCGCACTTTAGGTTCATTTTACTGTCAAGTGTTGTGTGACAGACCCCACATCGGTGTCATCTCATTTTTGCGTGAGGCCTTCATATTTCGGCGTTTTGACATTTTGAATGATTTTTTTGATATCTTATGTAGATTCAAGGAATATGATTATTCTTCTATGAACTGGTTTGTTTATATGGCTCGAATCAAAATTATATTTCTGATGTAGGTGCGATTAATAAAGCGTGAGAAACGGCCTCTCTCATTGGCTGAACCTGAGCTGGTTATTTACCCGACGTCCCAAATTAAACAGAATGTTGCGTTTAATTCATTTCCACGTTATTTTGCAATGGAACTAAAGCATATGCATGAAACAGTATTTTACGGATGGTTCTTTTTGACGACATCTCGGTGAATGTATGAAAAATATGATTTGTTCTTTTGCGCGAGCTGCAAGCTCAGTTCTTTGTGGTAATCGACAAGTAAGAGAAGAAAATAACAAACTTCTTCTGACTTCGCTGGAGACATTAACTGCCCAACATGAAACATGGACAATTCAGGAAAAAGATTTACTTCTAAACAGAGCAGGTAAATGTTTTGATTATCATAGGCCTTGTATTACATTTTTAAGTTTACGCAGTTTTAATCTCAACACGGTTTAGTATGACATAATTTTGACATAATTTTAGAATTGAAGTCGCTTGTATAAATATAGTTAGTTTTCCATACCCCGTGGAAACGTGACGACTTAACATAAAAATACAATGAAGGCAACACTTAAGTTCAAATGTATGGGTATTATAACTTTAGGCATTCAAGAAGGAAATGATGAACAACAAAATGTCATGATAATATGTCCAGCACATCGCTTTGAGCTTGGGACACACTGGAGACCGGCAACCGCCTGCTGTCATCCAGAACACACGCAAAGAAACCAGAGACGAAAGGTTTCACTTCCTGATAGATACATCACACCAGATATGGCAAAAGAAATCATGTCAATGTATGGTTTACACTGTATTATTGGATCCCGTAAGTATTTGAAATATTATCTTGTTATCTATATATTAATTATTTCGTACATCTCTCCCGCTGTTTTTGTTTCTTAGCCGCGTTTCTTTGGCTTTTAACGCTGCTCTCTTGCGGTTTTTTTCAAATACAGGTTTTATAAACTTGGTCGCTTACAAATTGAAGGGTTTCCCCAGCAAAGAAGTCTGCTCGCCAATATTTTCGCCCCATATCTCCTTGCGCGACTAGATAATTCAACTATCCCCACCCCTTACCCCTGGGACAAGACTAACTTGCAAAATTCCCCACCCCCGCCCCCGCGCCACAAGGGCTGACTTTGTCCCAGAGGTTGTTCGGGAGGAGGGAGGGGGGGGGGGGGGGGGGGGGGGGTAACAGTAGGAAATGAACCCTGCATAACGGCCTTCGTCAATAATCATTGAATCAAGTTTCATTTTACTTTGGGGAAATTCAGTGCTTGTCGTCGGAATTCCACGTTAAATTTTATTTGAAAAACGATATCATGTAGACTGTCTGTTCACAGCCTCTCTATTTTCTCGACGGTAAAAACGCGAGCGCGAGCGAGCGCGGAGCGTGAGGGGGTGGGACGGGAGCGGGGGAACCACGTGATTCATGAAGCTACGAGCCATGATCACATCGGTTATCAAATGACATTTAACGACGAGAGTGCGGCAATGAATATTGCTTGCTCGAATCGTATATAGTTTAAAAAAAGTAGCCCCTACTGTCTTGTTATGCGCGCGCTTGAGAGGCATGTCAAAGTCAAGTTCAAGTTCCTTCCTCTACCTGTGGGGAAGGGACAGTGATGTCTGAACTTACCGTTTCCCGTACATTTTACTCCCTCGGCGGCCCCCTCCTTAGTTGGTATGTAGAATGGGTTTAAACATTACCGGTGGGGGTGGGTAGGCGGAAGAGGAGTTTCAAGCAGGAGTGTTAGAGTGCTAAAAGTAGCTTTATATCCCCCTAATAGAACGAAAATGAACTGCCACCCCCTGTCCATCACTTAAGTTCAAGTAATTATTTATATATTATTTTAATTGGCTGCCTGGCTCCTCTAGCCCTTATGGTTATTCCAGGCAGCCAGTACTCTATTTAATTTCCATTTCCTTTCTCTTTCAAATTGGAAATATTATCTTATCTTGAGTACAAATAAAGGTTGCTGTTGTTGATAAGCATAGTTTTCCATCTCCCTAGAAATTATAGCACTGTCGCTAAGTTCCGTCTAAATGCTAACTAAAGGTCAGGCTTATGTGAACCTCTTGTTTTCAGGGCTAGGGACATGTGTTATTTCCCTGTTCTTTTGTTAAGCCAATTATTGGCCGTTTTTATACTAGAGACGCATTATCCGTCCAGACCGATAATGCGTCTGTCATGTTATGCGTCTAGTGTAAAGACGGGACGAACTTCTGGACGAACTTGGGCAAGCAATTGTAGTTCATCTGGTTATGCGTCTCTAGTATAAAGACGGGCACAAAACGCATTATGCGTCTAGACGAACTATCTTTCGAAATACGTCTTGAACGACGCACAACGGAAGATAGTTCGTCTAGACGAATAATGCGTCTTGTGCCCGTCTTTATACTAGAGACGCATAACCAGACGAACTACAAATGTTTTCGCAAGTTCGTCCAGACGGATAATGCGTCTCTAGTATATAAACGGCCAATCTTGAGGGTTGTTGCAAACAATGCAGATCTCCCGCTCCTCCGCCCGGCTCCGTCAATCTGAAGTGTCTTACACATTTTATTGCAGGTGTGTGCCGTCAGTGTCGGGAGAAGCACGCTTGCCATCTGAAACAATTTCAGTCTTCACAGCAACAATCTTCAGAAAATATTGAAGCTAAGATCGACCCACCCCGTGTAAGGTTTCCTATTCCACCCGAAGTGTTTGGCAGTCCTTCTTGTATCGAAAATTATTTTATTAGTGATGAAGATTACAAGCAACCACTTACACCAGCCAGTGCAAAAATAGCCTACAACCAGCACGTGTACAAATTACATGAAGCGACTGGGATAAACGAGCCATTTAGAAATCTAGATTCCGTGCTGACGAAAGACTGGAAAGACTTGCATCCTCGTACTAAACATTATTATACGTCGTTTGCTAAACAAGGAGTTAGACCAGTGTTGGAATCGATTGCCCCAGGCCAAGCTGAAGAGCTTTGGAATTACTTTAAAAACAGTTCCATTGAGGGTCTTAGCAGCAACGATAACGATTGTGACGAAGAAGAAGATATTGTACCCAACACCCTCTCGGACAGCACTTTACGAAATCTAATTGACGCCTATAACAACGCACAGTCTTCGAAATCGAGAAAAGAGATTTTATCATTATTTGCCCAAAATTTTAAGAGAAACCAACTGAAAGAACTAATTCCTGGCTTGACAGATTTTCGTATAAAGGAGGCTAGGAAGCATTGTAAAGAATATGGACCAGGAATTTCAGGGCCAACAGTTACAATCCACAGGTTCTTTCTTAGTGAGAATAAAGTTGACCACTTTTTAAGGTTCATAACGAGCGACACGATTTCACAAGACACAGCTTATGGTACTTCTAAAATCAAGCTTGAAAGTGGAGAAGAACTAGTGGTTCCGAAACCAATACGAACATTGATACCAGCGCGTATTATTGCCCAGTACTTGAAGGTTTGTGACGAAAATGACTTTAAACCAGCCAGCCCAAGATCTTTGTTCAGGATTCTTGAAGTCTGTCCAGCAGCGACAAGAAAAAGTCTCCAGGGTCTGGATAACTACACTGCAGATGGATCAGAGGCGTTCGAAAATGTAGAAGAAGTTATCGACAAACTCTATGACGGAGGGATGTCTGATTGTGAGACTGACAGGCTGCGTTCAATGGCTTTATCCTGTAAGCGTTACTTGAAGCAAGACTACAGCACACATATTGTTAACGATTCAACCAATGACAATTCCTCTGTGTCTCCAGACCATTGTCGATACTTTGCTCTAAGTGACCCAAAGAAAGACCAATTTACGAAATGTTGTGCACACAGTCACTTGATTGAGTGTGATAGATGCCAGGAACTACGTGATCTATTTCAATCATTAGAGGAAAAAATAGATAATATTTCTGAGAGTCGCTTGGCTATTGAAGAAATATGTGATCTTCGCTTCCTCTTAAATGACAGTAAAGACAAGATAGAACAATGGAAATCTCACATTTTGAGAAGTGTAAATCAAGAGGAGGGAAAGAAAGAGGTACTTGAAAAGTTAGGACCAACTGAGGTCCTTTTGGTAGAAGATTGGGCGATGAAATTTTTGCCACTGCACTTCAGAGAAAAATCAGCCGAGTTTTATGGAAAACGTGGTATCAACTGGCATGTTACAGCAGTGATAAAGAAAACGCAAGAATGCTCGTTATCAGTAGACGTTTTTGTCCACATCTTCGACAGTTGCGTTCAGAACCAAGTGGCAGTAGCTTCCATTACCCAAAACACGCTGTCCACACTCAAAAAGTTGTATCCGGAGCTTACAGGAGCTTATCTCAGATCAGATAATGCCGGCTGTTATCATGGAGGATATCTTTTGACTAGCCTTCCCAGTGTTGGTGGTGATAGCGGCATCAAAGTCATTGGCTATGACTTTAGTGAGCCTCAACATGGCAAAGACATATGCGATCGAAAGACTGCAACAATGAAGCATCACGCAAGACGCTTTGTGGCAGAGACGAAGACCGACATTCTGACAGCGTGTGATCTAAAGAAGGCCTTGGAAAGTAACGGTGGGGTAAAGGGATGCCAAGTGAGCGTCGTAGAAATGCCACAGGGTTCCAACCAAATTGACACAAACGTGAAAATTCCAGGAATTAGTCAAATTCATAACATTCGCTACGAAGAAAGTGGAATGCGTTATTGGAAGGCGTATGACATTGGCAAAGGAGAATACATGGCACACGACAAGACGCTGTCAGTTGATGTTCCAAAACTGAAAGTAATACAACCCTTTCCAGAGGAATGCCCTTCCAGCGGAGCAATGGCAAAGAGTTCCAAATGCAATGAAGGGAAAACGGAACCTGCTACATGTGCTGAGAACGCTGAAAGAAATGCCTTATTTGAGTGTCCTACCGACGGGTGTATTTTCTCTTTTGATTCAGAAACAGAGCTCCAAAAGCATCTTGACGTCAGCAATCACGTTCGTCGCTTGCACAGGGAGTCTCAATTTGACGACATAAGGCGTCGCTATGCTGATATGCTAAATAACGAATTGTCAAAGCCACTTTTTAGTGCTAATTATCAAAGTGAGTCTGAGCAGAATGGGCAAAGAGCAAGCAATGTCACTATGGGATGGGCATTGAAGAAACAAAGTCGTCTTCACGTTTTCCAGCAACTCACTGTCAAAGCCTATCTAAATGACAAATTCCTTACTGGTGAGGACACAGGCAATAAGGCATCGCCAACGCAAGTTGCTCGTGACATGCGCAGAGAAAGAGATGAGAAAGGTAATCGTCTATTTGTTGGCGTTGAATGTCTTAGTTCTCAACAAATTGCAGCATATTTTTCCCGACTTGCTGCAACTAGAAAGAAGCATGGTTCGTTAAACATGGCTGTCAGTTGGGAGGAAGTGGAAGAATTTTTGGACGAAGAACAGATAGAGGAACATGAAGACGACATTTCTCGCAAGAAGAATGTGGTATTCAGCATCCTGCAGTTGGAACATCCAATAACCTACAAGTCCTACAACCTGTGCAAGTTAGCTGCAGACGGAAAATTGACAAATAAATTTAGTATTGCTGATCTAAAAGACATTTGTGACTCACTAGACATTGAAACTGAGAATTTTAAGCGCCTCAAAGCTCCGTACAAAGATGCTTTAACAAATGTTTTAAACAATTGTACTTGCAATAAGAACTAGCCTAAGGGGCTTTTGAACCTTTCTATAGAAACGGAAGTAAGTAATAGTGTAGATTTCGTCCTGCACTCCGTCTGAACTGTTGACACCTACTTTTATGGAACTGCTTAGTATAATTTTCCAGGTATTGCGACAATGCAATTGCATATTGTGGTCCCTGACATCTTTGTTAGCCATCATTTAGATTACTTTATAATATTCCGAGAGATAAGTGTTTGAGATATTGTAAATATTTCAAAAATTTAACACAATTCCTCAAAGACCCATCTCCTTGTCAAAATACCAAGAAATAGTTTGGATTGTCACGTTTTTTCCCCACGTGACTTGACGCTTCCATGGCAACCACGTTTATGCCTTTGTTGAGTTTATTCCATCACTTTTACAGTTTCAGTTAGCATTTTAATTTTTAGTATTTTATAAAAACTGATTAATTTTAACAATTTTCTGACATTTGTTAACAATCTAGAATTCAAGATGGTGGATTTGAAATTGATTACGTAATTTGTGCTTTATAACGTCATAATTGACACGTGACCACTACTAATATACATGTTTAAGGAAGCGTTATATATCATACAAGTTTCATTATCATAGCTTAAATACACTTTCCGCCCCCTCCCCCTCCCCCCCCCTTCCCGGGTACACAATTCGTATCTTATTGGTAAAGAAAAGCCAAAACACAGGAATAAAATATGTTTGTGACGTGAAACATTTTCAAAAACGTTAATGGCTTTAAAGTTTTTATATCTGATTAAAAACTCCCCAAAGACGGACAAGTTGCAAAAGCCATTTGTCACTTTTTTGCACAAAATATAGGTACAAGAAGCAGCTCATGAGATATAAAGTATACAATTGCCCATTAATCTTATGGTAGCTTTCTGTAGCCGAGGCCACCTTCTTTAAATCCATATATAAACGAAACCTCTCAGTTGCTGGAAAAAGGAGAAATAGCATTTTGAAATGAGGTGAAAATGTTGATATCTGACAATTGATGAAGGTAGGGTAAATTCGGCCACCTCTGAAATTCTTACTTTCAAATATCAGGAGATTTTAATGGTACTGTTTCGGAGAATATACTATTCACTATTGATAAATTACCAAATGATTATCCCACGACGACTTCTCTGTTTGAAATTTTTTTTTGAAATCTGCCCTATTTTTGCTATTTTTGATGGTAAAATTTAGTCTTCGTCACACGTAAGAAAGACTGCTCAATTTCTTCGCTCATAAAGAGCGACGAGCCAAACTTTTATGTTCTTTGTTATCAGTACACGTAAGGCTATCACTGCACAAAGTATCGAGAAAATCGAAGATTTCGAATTTCACGGCCTCTATATATAGGTGGTCGGTTTTTCGTGACAGATGCACTTAAATCCGTGACCCTGGCGAGTTTCTTTTTTGAGAAACCGTCACGGTCCGTTTTTTTACGGCCTCGGACTCGTAAAGAAACGGTCCGAGCGCTCTTTCTTGAAAAGTTTACAATAAATCGGTGTAAAACTTATTGTGATATTAAGTTGCTTTGCAACAAACAATTTAATACTTAAATCCGTGACCCTGGCGAGTTTCTTTTTTGAGAAACCGTCACGGTCCGTTTTTTTACGGCCTCGGACTCGTAAAGAAACGGTCCGAGCGCTCTCTCTTGAAAAGTTTACAATAAAACGGTGTGAAACTTAGTGTGTTATTAATTTGCTGTAAAACAAACAATTCCAAATGCGCAAGTACATGACTCTAGTCCACTCTAGCGAGTTTTCGAGTTTTTTTTCCGTTTTTTTACGGCCTCGGACTCGTAAAGAAACGGTCCGAGTCACGGTCCGTTTTTTTACGGCCTTGAAACTCGTAAAGAAACGGTACGAGAGCTCTCTCTTGAAAAGTTTACAATAAATCGGTGTGAAACTTATATAGTGTGTTATTAATTTGCTTTGCAACAAACAATTTAATACTTAAATCCGTGACACTAGCGAGTTTTCTTTTTTGAGAAACCGTCACGTTCCGTTTTTTTATATACGGGCCTTGAAACTCGTAAAGAAACGGTCCGAGCGCTCTCTCTTGAAAAGTTTACAATAAATCGGTGTGCAACTTAGTGTGATATTAACTTGCTTTGCAACAAACAATTCAATACGCAAATCCGTGCCCCTAGCGAGTTGTCTTTTTTCAGAAACCGTCACGGTCCGTTTTTTTTCGGCCTCGGAACTCGTAAAGAAACGGTCCGAGCGCTCTCTCATGAGAGTACTCTTGTGAAGAGTTGGCAAGAATGTTTCTTCACCTGACGCAGAAACGAGGTTTCACAACAAATTCCACTCTAGAGGAAATAACAGATCTCATCGAAAACTCAAAAACTGAAGGTTACAGAAAGGAGTGGAATGCAGGGCTCTGTGAGAAAGTTTTTAACTTGGCCAAAGAACACCTTAACACAAGGTTAATGACCGACTCTTTTGGTTTAATCGGTGACAAGGCAGACATCACGAACTTTACTAAGGATGATGTTACTAATGCGATAATAATGTTAAGCTAGTTAGAAATGCAAAGTAACAATTTTGTTCTTCTAGAAGTAGTTACTTCTGCGCAATGAGAATTAACTACACATTTTATCAGTAAATTGTATTCACATGCATTCTGTTTTCTTTTAGTCTTTTTTGTTATAAACTTTTTTAGATGTCAAGACTATACCAAGTGAAACACGAGAGAAAATGTGTTAAAGCATGGACATATTTTTAAGTGTAATCTGTAATAAGAACTAAAGGCTATTGTCAAAGAATAAAAGTCCACAATCATAAAGGTTATACAATTATAATAGACCTGCAGTTAACAAAACCCTAATTAAATTGACCCGCTCATAAGAGCCGTAAAAATAAAACAGTCCGCTAAAATTAACCACCTCGTACGTTTATTTTGAATTTCAGAGCAATGAATTATTACTGTTACCGAATCTAAAGACCCAGTCAAATTTCAGACAATTTGGTAGGAAACTTTCTGACTTAGAGGTTCCGTACCGTTTTCTTAAGCCCTGGCCAAACGGAGACGCAAGTAGACGCAAGTCGAACTTGCGTACAGACTTGCGTTGGTGGCCAAACGGAGTCGCAAGTTTATCGCAAGTGTACGCAAGTTGCCAAAAAGAAAGCCATTTGAATGCTCCTGCGCGCGCTGCAATTCAGTACTGGAAGTAAACAAAAAAACTTGCGTTGACTTGCGTTGGGTGGCCAAACGGTGAAAAACTTGCGTCTACTTGCGCTCAAATTTGATCTCGATCAAAGTGAACGCAAGTCGTCGCAAGTGAACGCAAGTGAACGCAAGTCGTGGCCAAACGGAGACGCAAGTGGACGCAAGTTGGAAACTTGCGTCTACTTGCGTCTCCGTTTGGCCAGGGCTTTACAAGTTCGTGGCGTAAAAAAACGGTCTGCATGACTCGCTGAAAATTAATAACCTCGTTTGATTCAAATTAATGCACTGAAACATTGTTCTCATATCATATAAAACCTTCGCCAAGTTTCAGACCCATTGGTAGGAAACTTTCTGACTTAGAGGTTCCGTACCGTTTTCTTACAAGTTCGTGGCGTAAAAAAACGGTCTGCATGACTCGCTGAAAATTAATAACCTCGTTTGATTCAAATTAATGCGGCTGAAACATTGTTCTCATTTCACGTAAAACCTTCGCTAAGTTTCAGACCCATTGGCAGGAAACTTTCTGACTTAGAGGTTCCGTACCGTTTTCTTACAAGTTCGTGGCGTAAAAAAACGGTCTGCATGACTCGCTGAAAATTAATAACCTCGTTTGATTCAAATTAATGCACTGAAACATTGTTCTCATATCATATAAAACCTTCGCCAAGTTTCAGACCCATTGGTAGGAAACTTTCTGACTTAGAGGTTCCGTACCGTTTTCTTACAAGTTCGTGGCGTAAAAAAACGGTCTGCATGACTCGCTGAAAATTAATAACCTCGTTTGATTCAAATTAATGCGGCTGAAACATTGTTCTCATTTCACGTAAAACCTTCGCCAAGTTTCAGACCCATTGGTAGGAAACTTTTCGACTTAGAGGTTCCGTACCGTTTTCTTACAAGTTCGTGCCGTAAAAAAACGGTCTGCATGACTCGCCGCTGAAAATTAATAACCTCGTTTGATTCAAATTAATGCACTGAAACATTGTTCTCATATCATATAAAACCTTTGCTAAGTTTCAGACCCAATGGCATGTAACTTTACGACTTAGAGGTTCCGTCGGCCGTTTTCTTACAAGTTCGTGGCATAAAAAAACGGTCCGCGGGACTCCCTCAAAGTAACCGACTTGACTCGAATATTAAGGCATTATATTGTCAAGAACTTGGTAAGAAACATTACATATTAGAGATTCGGGACCGTTTACTTACAAAATACATCTGTACGAAGGCTGAAACGCTACAAATTATATATTTCAAAAGACAGCATTCTTACGTAAGAAAACGACACTTTTACGTAAAAGTGCAGCTTTTTTACGTAAAAAAGCAGCTTTTTTATTGTAAGAAAGCTGCTTTTTTACGGGTGCCGTTTTTTTATGCAACATATATATATATATATTAATTTATCTTGCATTTTATCTGTTCTGTTCAGCGTGCAATAAAACCTGTGTCCGTGGTCATCTTGACACAGTGCGCTGTCAATGCCAATGTCCTCAGAGTGTTATTCAAGGACGAGTAGTGACGTCATCTGGATCCCCACTTCGAGATGTTGGCATTTTATTAGGTTCCTCCCCATACACGGAAGTAGCAAGAACCAATAAGAGTGGACACTTTTCAATGATTGACAGGTGTGAAAATTCGTCCTATTCGGTGATAAAGAGTGACTTCATTCCACTTCAACTTGAGGGCGATATTCAAAGCAATGTCCATCCGCTTTTGATTCATCTTGACGATGCAGGTACATTTGTATAAACTCTTTAAAACAGCTTTTACCATTTTCTTTTTGCAAAACGTCATCTTTTTTTGTTATAAATGCGATAAATGCGGTTGTCTTGATGTTATAAGCATTTAGATGTTTTCACAAACCATACCCGAGGTGACGTGTTGTCGAAATTTTGAAAAGAACTCCTTACGTACCAGATTCTTATTTTGTGTGTAACCCAAATTAATTCATTTTCACCCCTTAAGGTGATTCCATCGAAATAAAAGTTGCAATAGAAAGTTTCTGAACCTTTCCCCAGTTGAACATTGCGATGTAATGTTTCAAAATATAGAATAGAAATAATAGGTCACCTTTACCGCGAAAGAGATGCAATGGACTAAAAAAAATTCATAATTCCTTACAAAATCAACAAAAAACGTACACGTATTTTTTCACATTTCCAGTGATTATTAATTTTACTGCAATAGGAATTGGTATATTCTCCTTGAATAGAAAGAAGATGATTACTAGACTTAACATGTGCGAAAAAATGATAGGTCGTGGTGCTCGTTTACGAGAAAACGATCATTTACCTCTCTGGCGAGCATTGCCACAAATAAAATGCCCCTGATTTTAATGCGCGCGCGTTAATCACGCGCAAAATTATGCGCAGAAAGGATGCACAGTGCAATACTAAGGATTATGAGGTACCAATGCTACAATTCTACAAAACTAGAAACTAGCTCCTGTTATAGTTCTTTCCATTAGTTAAGTCGGTCATTTTAAATTTTAACAGCTTAAGCGGTACCAGTTCAATAATTTTAGTCCTCCAAAATACGTCAATCACCCTCGTACTTTCTTTTCAGAGCCAGCTTACATCAGCATTAATCCTAAGAGCAAGATGCGTATTGCTGGACAAAGTGTGAATTTCACCTGTGAAGCAGAAGGGACACCACCGATCAAAATCAGCTGGTGACGCACTTTTACAAATTTTATTGCTTGACCATATTTAAGACATATTCCTGTACACATTTGAGGAATTCGCATGAGTCTAGTCTGAAGTGACGGCTGACACTTCAGACTAGCATGAGTCAAGTGGATCTTAACCCTATTCAGACAGCCATGTTTTTCCAAATTTGGAATTTCCATGTTTTTTTTAAGGCAATAACTATCTGACAAGAAATCAATAAATCCATTATGGCGGATCCAATGTGGCGGCTGTTCGAAAATCATGACGTAATTTCTACATCATATGACGTAATCATCTCGTATTTCATACGACAAAAGAAACATTTTTGGACGTGTTATATATCCTCAAGAGACTATGATCTAGATCATAGTCTCTTGATATCTTCCAAGTTTCATTGTCGTAGCTTTATACTTTTCGGTTAATGGAGGGGGGCGGAATCCCCTCCCCTGTCGGAAAAGACCAAACAAAGCCCGGTCTGAATTAATTAAACTGCGTTTAATTGTCCCCGTGTTAGATGTGCCTTTAATATAATTGAGGTTATAATTGCAAGGGCAAGCATCTTCTTATGGGACGTGTACCAACTTAGAGGTTCGACCATAGTCATAGAGGTAAATGGTTATGAACCCCGGCAAACTTCAAAGGAGCAAACAAACAGACCAAGATTTATGTTGGAAGGTCCACGACCCTGCACAATCTTCTGTATGGTTGAATTACGTAACCGGCACCAGTTTCTATTGGTTAGTTATTTCGGAAAGAACTGAAAACATTGTGTTTTGTGCACGGTCAAGGCCAAAAACAGCGAACAAAAATATTGAACAAAGAACTTTGTACTGCTTCATAACCATTTCCCTTTATCACCTTTGGCTCAGTGGAGGTACAGAGAGTAAATAGCTTTTGTTCTTATTCAAGGTATCATAATGGAAGACGTTTACAGCAAGTAACCTCTGGAAGCAGATCGAACTTGTTCATACCCAATGTAAATGGAGTTCAAGGCTTCTACACTTGTAAAGCTACAAACGAGTATGGATCAGAGATTTCCACTCCTGCCGAGTTAAAGATAAAGACAGGTACGTTCTGTTCAGCATTGCTTCCTTATTTTGTGCATGCATCAGTCTCATTGATTCTGCTGGTGTACAGTAAACTTTGCTTCGCTATTCCAATTTCCTCCGTAGCCTTTATTTAATATCTAGCGAACTTTCGGATTTTTCCTTTCTCTGTGGAATTCTCCAGACCAGGCACTTGGTTTTTAAGACGTACAGTGGTTCAATCTTTGGAGTCAATTTAGAAACCACACATTTCAGCTAAAATATTATTTTTTACACAGAGGAAATATTAGACACCTGCAACCGAACGCCAAGCAGTGACATCATACGACTTCCACCAGGATGCAAGGTAAAAAGCACAGGCGAGGACACCCTGGATGTTGGACAATGTTCTGGCGAACCGTGCTCGCAGAGGTCTAAATTTTCTCAGACTTGTGGAGGTAAAGAAGATTGTTGCTGCGGCCCCAGGTTTGACGATTACCAGGAGATAGACGTGATATGTGGTGTGTGGAATTTCATTAAAATGGTGTTTTATCGTGTAAAGGAATGCCGATGCAGTACTTGCCTAAAAAGGGAAACTCTATTGAAAGGTTAGCTGTTATTCCTGTCCACCTATTCAATTCGTTTCTTAACTTATTAACGTACTGCAGCTTGTGTCGTTTATGTTTATGTTACTATGTCGTATTGTTTTAATTGTTCTTTATTCCCCGTGATTTGTTTTTTTACCAGTCCTGAAATGGACTTTTTCAGCATCAATAAGCAACATAAAAAGAAATAGCAATCAATAAAACGGAATAGTTATTATTAGTCGTCACACATGTTTACATATATTTAAAAAGGTTCATATCGGAAACGTTTTGCTATTCAATGTCCAATTGTACAAAAGGCACTCACTCACTCTCGAACTTTATTTTCTATTTAACTAAAAATCGTAATATATTTCAATTCCGACTTGAATTCCTTTTTTGCCCGAGTGTCCAAATCAAGATAACACTTTATTTATCCCACCAAGTTAGACGTTTAAGATTATAAATTGGTAGAATTCGTTCAATATTTCGCTACACAAAACGAAAACAACAGATAAAGAAATTTACAGAATAGGAAGTGGCGAGGAATTAGTCTACAGAGAAACGTGTGACGCCCCAAAACGCATCTGAAAGCAAATACTGTGGGGGTGGGATGGGGGGTTTGGTTATCTCCTGACTATAACGTCACACGTCATTTAATCCGCCATATTGGATTTCATTATTGCCTCGTGCCGTTATGAAAAAGGATAATTTTATCTCAAAATTCGAAATTTGGGCCTTGAAACCTGCACGTTATTATGCGGTTACCAAGTAACGTCAATGCAGATAAACAGTTTTCACATCAAAATGTCCGGGAGGGATGAACATCCCAGAGTAAATCGTGAAAAACCATTTGCAGGGTGACATCAACCCGCCTTACTGGTCAATCAGAGTAGCGCTCTTAAAATAGCTCAGCTATGGAATGAAAAAATATCATTGGAAGAGAGCCATGTGTGGGGGAATGTTTCTCTGAGATCATATTCTCTTGGTATCAGTACCTTGCTATGCAGACCTGTAAAGCGATATTGTTTTGATGTACGTACCACCAAATTCGCAGAACTTCGCATAACTAACAACGGAATTAAAATAATGTGTGGCATTCAGTAAAGAAAATTAAACGTTATCGTAATTATATTATTCAAGGGACTGACCACTCGAAATATCTGTACATGCATGTTATAGGTGAAGTAGTTGGTGGCCCTAATCAAGACCCAGTCAAGAACATCACAGTTATATTCAGGAAGAAAGTAGTCGACAGCACCAACGAAGACGGCAAATTCTCATTCATTATTCCTGATGATGTAGATCGTCTAACAGTGACATTCCAAGACCCTACGGACCAATTCTTTGACACTACACAGACCATGGCATTTCAGAGGGGACAGACTGTGTTCCACAGGATAGTACTACAAGAGGAGGACCCGCCAGTGACGTTCGACAGCGGCGAAGATCTGAGTGTACCGCTGGGACACGCACGGGACAACATGGCGGTGCTGGAAATGTCCGCTAATAATCTGCTGCGTAAAGATGGTAGTCCATACAAAGGTGAGTCTCAAAACATCTGCGTCTGTAAGTTTGCCTAGCAAAAGCCATGAATTACAACATATAATGGTCTTTTGATCGAGATCACTAAACGGTTGGCAGTAAAATAAAAAGGGTTAACAAGTCTAAGTTGCTTGTCAGGCCAGAGTGCTTAAAGTGCAACTAACCCCCAAATTTGTTTTATTCGTTTAAATAAATGTACTTGTTATTTGAAACTTAACTGCGAAACAATTTTTGGATTTGGTTGAATCCTCGATTTTCTGTGCCCCGGCAAAGTCACCAAAAACGCCTCCATTTTTGTTCACGACCGCGTTTTTGAGGGGAATGAGTCCAGCGGCTAGTGACGTGAGCCCGGGAACATTGGATCTTTCGCGTCCACTCGTTTCCTTCAGGAAGATGCGATACACATTCGAAAAGTGTGTAGAAACGCCTTCCAGGTGCGTTATTGGCCGTTGCAGCAACACCCCAGATTTAGAGAAAGGTATACTATATCATTTGTAGCGATCGTCGAGAGACGGTGGATTTTGTAAACTCAAACGAGCGAAGTATAAAGTGGGACTGTGAGAGCCATGCATTGATCAAGAACTCTGGAATTTGTCCGCGCACTTCGTCCAAATTTTACCGAGAACCTATCTCTACCATCGCTACAAAAAGATATCCAGAAATGTCAGCCCATGCAATTCAGTAACGCGAGCGTGGATCCGTGGTATCGCGCATCTGTAATGGCGTAATGGCGTTAACATTTCTTCCTCGTGCGAAGCAATTTCAGGAATATTGATGAAAGTCAAAAACGAATTTCTTTCGAAGGATAAAATAGTAAAAGTGACCAAAGATTTGAACTCCAAAAGTTTTTCTGAGGCCGGGAAATAAGCTTCTGAGGCCGGGAAATAAGCAGTGCGATAAACCGTATACACATCGTATTAACATTAATGCGGACTACCGAGGGAATATATCCACTTCGCTTATCGAGGAAGAAAAAGTCATTTATTTGACGGTTTTTACTTCAAAATTAACTTAGTTCACTATGATGGTTATTTGGAGTAGCAACGACAAACGTTTGAGGATGTCAAAACTGTAGTGATGTGGCTTGTTTCCTTTCAGCTTTGTTTCAATTTCCAGGCCCGAGCAGGCCGCGCGCGGAGCAAGCCGATTTTCAATCGATCGACTATCTGTTGGCTGCGTCTCAAGCAACTCTTAATACACTTCTATATAAACTATCGATACACAAACTTTAAGCATGGACCAATACTTAAATAGGACAGAGCCAAAACAAGCTTTGTTGGATGGCAAATAATATTTGGTAAATTGTAACCTCGCTAAGCAGTTACATGGTGTACGTCAGCAGTAGCATTCGCTAAGATTTTGAAGCGAATCATGTTTGCAGTTTCCACATGAACACCTAGATAGATAGATAGATAGATAGATAGAAAACGTTATTAACGTGTCAATGCCTTATAGCCTGGGAAAATCCCATACTAATTTGGGGACACAAAAAAATAAATAGATACTAACAAATAACAAGTTGCTTATATATAACTTATCTACAATAAAGGTAAGAGAATAAGACAATTCTGCTCTGTTTAATTTTCACTGAGAACGCGAATAATACATTTCGTAGCGACATGACAGCAACCACGTTTGTTTAATACATTTACGCAATATTTGGCAACTTGCGACTCACCAAGAATCCACATGTTCCGTGCCGTCCAATCTTTTTTGTAGCATTCGTTCTAAATCTTCATTTTCTTTAACTTCTTCGTTGTACGTCTTTAGCCATTCTCCGTCCGCCAAGGGTTCATCGGCATACATATATATGCCATTTCATCGAGGCTTTCATTGCTTGCATGTAGAGCGCTCTACAACAGCCGACTCGATCTCATCTTCTACTTCCATGTCGTATTCCGGAATAAAACATGTCCCAGAATCTTCGGAATCATAGTTCGACTCCGAATTTCCGTCGCTGGAAGACATGTTTATTTGTGGGTAAAATTGCGATAGTTATGAAGACGTAAAGAAAAATAAATTATCCGAAGAAGTTTCTACACAATGTAAAGCCCTCACAAAAGACTCTTATCGCTATTCAGACGTTCCCGGCGTCACGTCAAAAGATCTCGACCCAGGTCCCCAATAATGCGCGGTCGTGGGACAGAAAAAATGGCGTTTTCCGTTTTCAAATATCTGTATTAGTTCTGGAGATATTTAAGTTTGAAAAATTTGTAAAATATGCAAATTAGGGGACTGATGACATCTTAGACACAACCCAATTTTATATCAAGTATATAAATCGAGCTATCTCGGTCAATTTGCTGCAGAGACCAATGAAACTTGGTAGACTAATAGTTCTACAGGCAACACACTTACGGTATAAAAAAAATCCGTTCCCATGGCAACTCACTCTTTTCCAGTCCCCTCCAACCTGTTTTCAATATTTTAGTGATTTCCAGCTCGAAAAAATTAAACCAGGCCAAGAAGTCGACCTAACACATTTATATGCTTGCCAGATCATGTAGATGAGGCATCATTGGCAAATATCAAAATGGAATGCCAAAGATGGCCAGAAAAGCCTTTAACATTGGGGAGGTCTGGAACCCAGTATATTGCCACGGTAACAAAATTGGCAAACTTATATTGTGGAACACATCTAGTAGAGTCTTACTGCAAATAATCAAACATTTATGTTACAAATTGGTTGAGATATCCCTTTTTTAGTATTTGATCAAAATTCGATTGAGTTTATGACGTCATCACTTCGCTAATTTGCATATTTTAGAAACTTGAATATCTCTGGAACGAAAAGAGATATTTGAAAATAGTAAACGGCATTTTTCTTCCCGTACAGACCACTTGTTAATGTTTTAAAACGGCTTAGATAGGACAGATGCGAATTTCATCATATTAGCACTTTAAACGGCTGTAAAAACGCGGGGATTTTATCGATTGCGATATTTTTTTCGCAAACGTGATCAGGGTAACAAGGAAATTTATTTAAGCGAAAAACAATTTTTGGGGTTAGTTGCACTTTAACTAGGGTTTCCATAGCATGAAGCTACTAGGAGTCCATCGCAAAAAGAAAGATAAAAAGAAACTGGTACGCATGCATATAAAGAGCAGGTCGCTGTAATTTAAATAGTGGGCTCAAATGTTTTCTTTGTACCCCTTCGACCAAATCAGTTTCCTTTATAGGGCTAGCCCAGAGGGATTTATTGGGGCACGTTTCCATTCTGTGTTCCACTCTAATGTACATAAAATAAAAATGCCCTTGTCCATCTCTTGTTTATATATAACTTACACTCGCCGCTGTCTTTTTCTGCAAGAACGTCATAATCTTCATTTTGTTTTTACTTTTCATTCGCAATCACGAAACCAATATTAACCCTATCCTTCCTGGGGGGGGGGATTAGAAAGTGCCCGCGCTGATTTCAAATTTATCATACTTAAAGAGCATTCAAGCAATCATAGCCAAACCTTATGATTTTTCCTAAAAATTATCTGGGAACATTTTGAGGTGTCAATTTTTTGATCACGTGACTTGATGTTTCCGTGGCAACCAAGTTTTGACATTTACGATGAAATCCTTCCAAAATATTTGCCGTTTTAGCATATTTCTATTTGTCTTGATTTTTTCAAAACAAATTTGGAGATTTTCTGACATTTCTGAACAATTTAGAAATCCAAGATTTAGGATACAAGATGGCGGATTGTTTTAATGTATGACGTCATTATGGCGTGTATGACGTCATAATTGACACGTGACTTTACCCACCATGTAAGTTTCATTTTCATAGCGTCAATACTTTTCGAGATACATATGGGGGGGGGGGCACTATCTGCCCCCACCACCACCAACCCCCCCCCCCCCCCCAGGCTCACGTGACGGTGACGGTGACGGGGGTGGTCGGGGGTGGTCGTCGTACCTTTTAGGGGTTAAAAGTCGTAGTTTGGAGAGTTGTTCCGGTATCTTTTTGGGTATTAAACCAGAAAAAAGGATATGAACTAGTTTTGTGTTAGAATTGGTACCTCGTAGGATAAAGTGGGTACCATTTAGGATTTCCTTTCAAAATTTCCGGCGACCAGCAACAAAATTTGCTATGCCGGCCTCAGTAAGTAAGAAAGGTTAAGAAAGATGTTTAATTTTACTTTCCAAGGTAAAGCAAAGATAAGAGTGAGTTTGACGGATCCAAGAAACGCCAGTGATCTGTTCTCTGCCCCAGGCGACTTCACAACAGTTGACCAATCAGGAAGCGTTCAGCCACTGAAAACATACGGAATACTAAGAATAAAAGTTCAGGACCAAGACAATAAGCAACTTGACCTTGCAGGAAATATGAAGATTTATCTCGACGCTAATAAGGTAATAACTTGTGAATATTCTAGAATAGACATTATCAGCAGGGCCAATGTAAAGAAACACAAAAACAAATATTGAAAATGAACAAAACATGGTTAAGAATCCTAACTTGATACTTGCGACGTTCGTAATCAGCTGTGGTTACTTACGAAAAGTTGTCTTTCCTTCAGTATATATATTCCGGAAAAAAATATACCATCATTTCTTTCCACAAAGGGGAAACATATTTGCAATAATTAAAAAATCAGGCAATTTTAAGGTCTCTCTCTTTCTTACCCACTTCCTTTCTTACTTTGTTGCTTTTCGTTTGTTTGTTTGTTTGTTTTGTTTTATTTCAGTCCCTTCTATCTTCGCTTTATTCTTTCTTTCTTGATTTCGTCGAACTATAACTATTCACATGCCAGCTAGTAGACTGCAGACTAATTAGCATACGCCACTTTAGAAGCGACAAGCAATCTGGGGCGAGTCGCATCTCACACTCGCTTGTGGGACCGTCACTGGGGACAAAATGGCGGCCAGCTTGACGACGCGTCCCCGGTAACTGTCCCACATGCAACTGTGCAAGATGCGACTCGCCCCAGATTGCTTCTCGTTTCTAAACAGGCTAATTCCAACACATCTTCAACAGCTGTATGAACTGGCGCTGCTACATTTTACATAAATGGAAAGACTGTAAGCCTCTTTACTATTGTCTTTTTCTCTCCCATGAAGATTACGTTGCCAAGTAATTCTACTGGAGAAATGGCGCCATGGCTGTGGTGGTTGGATGAAAAGACCGGAAGATGGCGTCAAATGGGAGAAATGAGACCCGCGTACAACCCAAGGACCAAACGAGCATCGGGTGGCAGACGGTTTTATATCGGTGACATTCAAACTGATAAGATATCGAACATCAACATCGACATTCCGTGGAAACGCTGTTATATTCGAGCACAGGCTTTCATCATGACAGATAAAGGCATGCAACCCGACAAGGGCGTCGTGGCCACATTGATTGGCAGGAATGCCGATCAGGAACAATATTATGGATATACCAAGGGTGTTACGGACAAACACGGAATAGCTTGTATTCCAGCGTGGTGCGATTCTGATGTCTTTTTACAGTCAGGCAAGTTGTCGTTTAATACAAATGGCGGTGAACTTGTCAGTCACCTAAATCCTGATGACACAACCCTGAGCAAGCTGTCGCCTGAATTAGACGCATCTATTATAGCAGGGAATGAATCAAGCTCGTTTAAGTTCACCACGAAAGTAACCTCACAGGCAGGGCCTATATTCGGCGATGATGAACTGAACAAGTGTCTTGATCCCGATGATAATTTGGTGGCATTTAGATTTTACATGAACAAGGCCAATATCAAACTAGTTAGTGAGCTCAACGACTTCGGTTCCAGGCCACCTGGCCATCCACTGTCATGGTACACGACAGATCCGGGCAAACCAAACAAGGAATTCAAGAAATGTTTCCTTAAAATCACGAGTGAAAATAAAAAATATTTAGGCCAAGCTCCAATGGTATCGGTACAAAGTTTCACACCCACTGGTAAAACCAAGTACGGATTTTCCATAAAAGAACAAACAGCTACAGAAGAACCATCTACTCGAGCTGCGAAGGGGTATCGGGACATATTCTCAGTGTCTTTCGCTTGTGTTGAATACAGATGCAGCGAAAAGAACAAAGAGACAATCATTGTTCTTACTCTTCTCACTTATAAGTGTCTGTTCCTGAAAACAATTCCTGGCCTTCGTCCCGAGATTAATCCCTACATAGAGAAATACGGAAATGTTACCAATTTACCTTCTAGCAGAAGTATAAACTTCTACGCCCCGGTTGACATATCCGATGGTAAGCTGGGACTCTATACTGGACCCGGAAAGATCGCAGAAGAGCGTTGCAAGGCTGGGACAGTGGATGATGCAGGAAAGGGTATCGAAGGGATAAATAGCAAAGGACCTGCAGTGCTAGCTATTGGTACGATTGAATGCCCTGGATGGGAAGAATGGCCTTGGTGGGAGCCTGAGGAAGGAGCCGAATCACCTGATAATGGAGAAGAAGAACCGTCTTATGATTGGCGAAGAATCACCTGAAGATGGCGAAGAAGAACCTGTTGACATTGGCCCAAATTGAGATTGTCTCGCAGATCAGAACTGAAAGGGACAACCGGCAATAGAAACATGATTGCTAAAGACCTGGATTGTTAAATCAGTTCATTTGAAGAATACTTTTTATGAAATATATGTAGCCATGTTTGTTTCTGAAATCATATCTTAACTGTTCTGTTCTATTCTGGTATCCGGTAATAAATACGTGAATAATATTTTTTAGATATTGTAGTTCTTTGCGGTATTTTTCTTTATTTGGCGTGTGACATAGAGACTCTGGTGTTCACATAAAAATCTAGGAACGATACTTGCTTTAAAGCTGATTATATTTACTCATCTCAATAAAAAGGCATGCAAAATTGTTAATGACAGTAATGATAGGTGTTATTAATATTATGTAGTTTTGAACTCAATAAGGTTGAAATAAAAGTGGAAAAAAAGGAACGAAAAAGGAATTATACTTGCCATCTTTTAAACGGGGAGGAAAAAGTCGCAACAGCAAATTATTTCTGATTGTCTACGTTGAGCATGCGCATGCAAGTTTCCCTCGAACCACAAGATTTTTAGCGCCAAAATTGCACTATTTGATATTTACCGTTCCCAAATTCGCTTTTATCGTTACGTCACACGTTTCGATCGTGTATTTCGATGTGTATTTGCACACGCTACCTTTCATAGTATAGAGCGTTTTCACTCACGTGACCTTTGGGCTATATCGTCATGGCAACCGGTTTTAGCCGCCATATTGGTGTTCCATCGTGACAATGTTTATACTACGCATAGTACATATTTTACGGGTTTTGGACGACTTGTGTATTCAGCTTACAAACCAAAGCAGTTTTATCGTATGGTGTTTTGTCTCCTGACAATCTCTGGCCAAAAAACTGTATGAAGGCATCCAAATCTCTGAAAAATTGAGCTTTTCCCTGTTTTAAGTGTGGTAACAAAGAAGGGAACTTTACGTCTGAGCGAAGAAGAAAATAGATCTCTAGCTGATTATTCAAGACGACTGTGCTGATGAAATTTTAGGAAACTACACACTACAGCAAAATATTTTTAGTCTTTTCACATGACATAACACACGAATGGTCAGCAAAACTTACTGCGAGCGGCCGCTTTGTAAAACAGACAACTTTATACATAGTCGAACAATCGTAATTTCCGATAAAACTTTGAATAAACGGTCGCTATATAGAAGACAAATACTTCAAATGTTTAACTGTAATTTGATTTTCTTGCTCAGCTGTAAAAAAGCCTACTTGTAAGAAGAGAACTTGAACACAAATTCTCAGTACCTCACGCAATATTTTTGTCAGCAATGAAATAACTTATAAACACAAAGATCCTTCTTTTACAAATTCTGTTGGAGTGGAATACTCCAAAATTTAATGTTCGGATAAAAGAAATGTTCCCTATTTTGTGGAAATGATAGTGTGGAAAGCTTAGTCATAAACTTGATAAATGCTGCGAAAGTAAATTTCAACCGGCTTGATGTTGACATATTTCATGAACAACTGACTTTGAAAGCAAGGGCAAATTCCTTTCGTAAAACGAACAAGTACGCTCAATAAAGACAAATCGGTGACTTCTAAAATACGGTTTAATGTTATCGTACCTTTTCCCTTGAATTGAGACAGGATCGATGCCAACACATGAAATATTTTCGGAGTTATGGTCGTAACAATTGTTCACGCGAAGATCGAGATACTCCAAGGACATTTCCATCCCAATTTCATTCTGTTTGGCCGTAATTTGAATTTCTACAACCTCAAGAAGCAGGCCAAGACTTCAATAACATCTCCAAACTTGAAAATGTTCTGAATATAAAGGCATTCGTTGCACAATTTAAGAGGCTGTCTCTGTTAAAACCGACCATCGATTTTCTTTTGAAAATTCGATTTTTCTCATATGCTAGTATTTTGAAGCCGTTTACCTAAGTAATCACTAAAATGAGTTTTATTTGATTAAAAATTATAATTTAAATTTTTTAGGATCGATCGAAGTTTCGTCCGGTCGACACTAATTGGGTGCCTCCCGAAACTGGAAAAATAACGCATATTGTCGTCGCTGTGAAAAAATAAATATTCGCTCAAAAGACCCAATTCTTTTTTAAAACTATAGGCATATCATCGTAGTTTGTTTAGCCATGTTGCAATCATAATTTAATCTTGTTACTTTAACGATAAAAGTAAGATTCTCTACCCACCTAATCGAGCTTTGAACGAAACACGAAAATAGCTCAACTTTGAGGGCACATTTTAAAAATGTGGCACCTGTTTGAAACCGCTTAACTACATGAACAGAAACTATAAATGACCCTTAATTCAAAACAAAAATAAAATTTGTCAGCGCATCACGTATACAAAACTAACGACTGCTTAAAGTTCAGGAAATTTTGAAAATATAAAAGTAACGAACACACTCGCCTTTACCAAGTGTTCAGATAATTTCACTTACTTTAATCTCTTACCTGGCTTTAAGATGTAAGTTTTGGCCTTTGCAGTAATCCTTGAATCCTAGGTATTAATCATCAATCTTGTAGCTTATTCCTCCAGTTATAGGTTTTACATACAAGGTCTGCAACGGTATTTACATTCATCATCAGATCTGTATCAAGCGTGACAGTCACATCGCAACATATAGCAACGTCTCTGCTTACCATGTTGTTGGAAGCCGCTTTGATCATGTGTGTACATTCGTCTTAAAAATTTTGCAGAGATATATTTAGGAATACTACTACTAACAACAGATAAACTGCAGTAAACGGTCAGGTGAGTCGGGGATCGAAGGTAAATAAATGCCGCGGCCATCGTGTAACTTGTGCATTCGTTTCCAGTCTCCTTGTGAGTGTGATCACAGATGAAATCGACAAGTTGCAATGGAAGCGAAATGTTCATTCTCGGAGTTGCAAAAATCTACTTGCGGTGAGTTCCGTGGTTCGCCATATGTCGTGCGAAAATTACTGGAATGTAAAGAAGACATTACGAGTCATTTACAAAGCTGCCACCTCTCGAAGCTCATTGGAAATGTCGAAGAAAATTATCTGATTCTGTTTAGGGTTGGAAAATGGCCGAGGTATTATTTTATTCTTCCTTCGACAGCTTCGAATTTCGACTCACTCGGCTGTTTACTGTTGATATGTGTTGTAGTAGGCCAAAAGGTACCTCTGCAAAATTTTCAAGAGGAATCTATACATGATCAAGTGGCTTCGAACAATATGGTCAGCACCAAGTCGACGTTGCTACGTTGCGGTGTGACTGTCACGCTCGATTCAGATCTCATGATGGACGTAAATACTTTGTATGCATGAAAAACCTATAGCTGGAGAAAACGGCTACACGATTGATGTCATCTAGGATTCAAGGATTACTACAAAGGTCAAAACTTACATCTCAAAGCAAGATAAGAGATTAAAGTGAGTGAAATTATCTGTGACACTTGGTAATGGCGAGTGTGTTCGTTACTTTTATATTTTCAAAATTTCCTGAACTTTAAGCGGTCGTTAGTTTTGTATACGTGATGTGCTGACAAATTTTATTTTTGTTTTGAATTAAGGGTCATTTATAGTTTCTGTTCGTGTAGTTAAGCGGTTTCAAACAGGTGCCACATTTTTAAAATGTGCCCTCAAAGTTGAGCTATTTTCGTGTTTCGTTCAAAGCTCGATTAGGTGGGTAGAGAATCTTACTTTTATCGTTAAAGTAACAAGATTAAATTATGATTGCAACATGGCTAAACAAACTACGATGATATGCCTATAGTTTTAAAAAAGAATTGGGTCTTTTGAGCGAATATTTATTTTTTCACAGCGACGACAATATGCGTTATTTTTCCAGTTTCGGGAGGCACCCAATTAGTGTCGACCGGACGAAACTTCGATCGATCCTAAAAAATTTAAATTATAATTTTTAATCAAATAAAACTCATTTTAGTGATTACTTAGGTAAACGGCTTCAAAATACTAGCATATGAGAAAAATCGAATTTTCAAAAGAAAGTCGATGGTAGGTTTTAACAGAGACAGCCTCTTAACTCTGTGTTGTCAAGTTCTAGTAGACTCTTGACCTACGATTCCGGAGATGGAACACCAATATGGCGGATGTAACTTTCCCGCCAAACCGTGACGTCACGTGCAAACGCTCTATTGTGTATGGTTTGAAAGTTAATGTTGACGGTCATAATTTCCATCATCATGCCTTTAATTAAGTCCTTTCTCTCCATTGGTGAATTTGACGAAACAAAAACGCCGTTCAACGGCGGTTTTGAGGACGTCGATTTGTTGAGACAACCGCAAGTAAGAGACGTGAGGCACGTTGTAAGTCATCCACGCTTTTGGCACAAAATTTAGCTTAGTTTTTTTTCGTAAATTCCCCTCAAATTACTCGCTTCGTCGACATTTTCCTTTTTATCTCGGGATTACGTCACATGACGTAATCTCGAGATATACATATGGCTTAGCGTCACGTGACTTGTCAACAATTTTCTGTGAACAAAATTTGTCCACACTGATGGTCATGTAAGCCACAATGAATTGAACACTGGTTAGAATTTCAGAATTCTTCCTCTTGTGATCTTCTAGTGAGGTACAATTCATTGTGGCTTACATGGCGTAGAAAGTGTGACAGATTTTGCGAAGCAACATGGATGGCCAGCAGAGGCCATGGTAAAAAGTGTTTGCTTGTAAAATTGGGGCAAAGGACTTCTCAAAGAACGAAAATTTCAATCTTGTCACTCTGAGGTATTCAGGAGAGAGGATATGACACAAACTAAATAATTCGTGGAAGGATTTCCTAGTCCTGTACGCCGGTGGCGTTCCTGTACGCCGGTGGCGTTTCGATAGTAGAGGAAGGCGGACAGCTGAAACGTGTGGAACTTGTCGAGTCCGATCCGAGAATAGCGAACAAAACATGCAACTACTCTTACCAGCATTGATCAATTTTTGTTGTGCTTCTTTCTTTGGCTTACCCTGGGCCCAGAGGTTTTCTTTCTTTTCTTTTAATCTTGAGCCGCGAAGCGGCGAAAACAAGCCGCGAAGCGGCGGAAGCGAGTCGCAGAGCGACGAGAGGGGAAACCTCTGGGCGCAGTGGCTATGCATCTCACTTCCATGCTGGAATTTAGGTCAAGATCTGACCCTCGGGCTCTGATTGGTAGATATTTTAACGAGCCACGCAATCAATCTGATTGGTTTGCATGATTGAAACCACCGAGGGGAAGGTGAGGATGTTTGTCGCATCACTGCGTGAGGTAAATTTGACACTCACTACCGGAGAGGATAGCTTGTACGTGATCAATTAACGTCGCTTCGTAGCACACGTACACGCTTTTATCGAGAGATATTTTGCTAGTAGCCCATCTATACGTCTGCGAAAAGAAATGAGTTTGAGTCCCGAATATTGTCGCGCCGATCCCAGCTGTTAGATTCCTTCAAAAAAATAAATTAAATAAACTGTTGGAATAGTGTTGTTTATTGTCGCGACTTTCAGTTACAGTGCGTTGGTCCTGATCCAATTACAGCCGGGATTTATAGAGATGTTGTGTTTGACTCAAAGCTACTCAATTGTGTGACGCGGTTTCGATCCATCATTTGCTGGCATTTGTTTTGTATATTATAAATGTTTTTGCAACTCGGAGATTATCAAATACGAGAAGATCGCGCGTATAAAGTATATATCTCTTGACAGCCGCTTGACATGACCCGACCAAACCGGAAAAGGTCAACTGACAAATTACCAGTCTTCACCACCCAAGTGAAGAAAATATTCGCGTGAACAATATACCTTGGTCTACCCCACTGAACAAAATAAACGGCTGATCAACACGTGATATCTTAATTGCCATTGGCCGGCTCTTTAAGAGAGACTTTTTTCCGTGACCGAGTGAAGAGTGGCACATGATGAAAAAAAAAAACTACCTTCATATTTCGTCCAGAGATACCCTATGGTGAGTCAATAAACGTGGTGCAATTTTTTTGTTCAAAACTTTTTTTATTTTCTAGAAAATTCGCAAAAACTGTAACGGCCGTCCACGGCCATAAAATGGCCGAAATGAGTGTTACGAGTATTAGCACAAGAACTATGCTCCTCAAAAGCGCAAAAGAAAGCAAGCCTTTTTTCAATTTGTATATTTGTTTAGGAGGCATGAACAAATGATTTGAGTCTAATAACAGGATTATTCACTTAATTTTGAATTCCCGGCACGGGTTTGAAAATCGCCAATATTTCATTGTTTACAAATCTCAGTTTGGAGCAGTTTTTCAAGAAACATTTGTCCTATGCGGTATAACTCAGAATCACTTGAAATTAAGATTTTTGATTAGTGGAAATGTTCTTCTTTCCAAGGATATAAAAATTAGTCTGGGGCTTTTAACTACTGCAAAGAAAAAGCCCGTTAAATTTCGAGGAAATCACAACACCGACTTGTCAACAACCACAAATAATCGAATTACGCTTTCTGTTATCAAAGCCAAAATTCAACCGAAATCCTATCGCTTAGCACTCTACTGGATCAGAAACTCAATATAGTTAGCTTACCTCGTAAAGTCGGTGGTTGAAGGTTGGTTTTTATCCCTACTTTCGTTTCAAATCGCCATCATGGACAGTGTTTACCAAATCACACAATTAGCATTAAACTGTTGCCGAAGGCTCTTCCATGAAACATCGCATTTCTTGTCAGTTCTAACCATATATCAGCTTCCATACAGCTATTTATACAAGAGTCTTCTTTTTAGAATCAAAAACCGTGCGTTTTGATCGTTTAAGTGGCAGAAGATCAAAGCTTTAGAAGCGAAACTTTGATCATTTGTGTGTCACGCAATTTGCCCGTTACAAAAGGGGCTCGGTTACCAAGTAGTACTTTCCTCGCCTCGCACATCTTTTCGCGACTCTCCTCCACTATCAGAACGCCTGGAACAGGCTATATATGTTGCGGATTTGCGAATATTTGGTTATTGTTGGAAAAACTTTTTTTTTAATCTAGAATGCTAAAAAATATATGAAGTTAGTTATTGCGGCGACCCCCGACAAATGTGTGCAACAGGAATCATGGAAGCTCAAGAAGTAATGTTGGAGTTTTCGTAAAAAAAAAAACAAAAAAAAACTCAATTTTAAATCTGAAGCCTGCATTGTTGTTCAACCGTTGTTCTGTTATGGCTCTAGCCGGTACCGCCTAAACAGCTTGTAGGATATAAGGGGGCACCTGATTAACGTTTGCGGACATGATAATTATTTTGTGGATTTTGTCAGTTTGAAACGGAATGAAGGAAGGTAGAAACTATACAGGATCTTTGACTGAAGGTTCAACGTAGCAGGCGCCAAGCAAATCCTTTGTGTACGATTCATTGAGTCTCTTGCCTTCACGGATTACTGATATGCTTTTGTTTCTAATAAGAATATAATTCATTTACGCAGATCAATTTGGTAAAGTCAGAAATTAAATTAGTTTAAGGTGGGGTTCCTAACAATATAATGACCATCGAGCCATTCAAAGTTTGCTAAGCTAAGCAAATATTAAAGAACGAAGGTTTGCCGGTTTGGTCGGAATCAGTTTGTTCAGAGGCGACAAGTGTATAAATAATCACGAAAGTAGAAAAGTACCTAGAGTACTGAAAATGGACATCAATTGCTCTTTTCAGAGATTAGCTGAGGGACACTGCTCCCAAGATAAGCGAAGTCGGGTTGAAGAACAAGGTGCTGTGATACTCGCTCTGAGTTCATGTGTAAAACACATCTCGGCACACAAACACGCTTTAGGCGTAAATGATTTGTGGAGTCCGAAGTCGATTTAATTTTAGCACGAGCATCAATATTTTTCACTACACCTGATATTTCGGACATGACTATCTGCCCAGCTCATCATTCCCCTTTGGGCATTGGATGGAGGAGGGCTCGCAACAGTGCCGTGTTCCGGCAGAATTATCGAGACCTGCCAAGGAAGGGATATCGCGTAGGGCTGACCGCGGCATCGACAAAGCGCTTTCGAGGACAATCCTTCCGTTCGACGCACGGGCATATTTGTCCCTGTTGGCTCTGGTAAGTCTGGTAATTTTGCTAATTTATGATAGGGGAACGGCTTACGAAAAATTTAAATCAGGGTTGTATCTTAATGTCCAGCACAAAGCTCGTATTTAACTAGCCCGTGTACCTACTCGGGCGACGGGTATCAAATCGGACTGAATATATAATCTGATACTCGCGGTCCGATTTTGTACCACGTGGCGTGTTTCGTCCAACGAGATTGCACGGAAATTAATCAGTGGGTTATGACTCACATGTGGTAGCGCGTATGTTTTCAGCCTTCTCGGATAAAGACACCACACCGCGGGACTCGTCTGCCTTACTTATAAGTATAACAGGGCTGGTGGCAACGTTACACCCCACTGAGAAGGACACGGGAGTGACCCATAAGTGCTTATCCACATAATCCCTTGGTGCACTAATCAATTAACAACTTCTCATGTCAATAAACTGAAAAGTTCATCATTTTATAGTACCGTCTAGTAATATGTTCCCTTCTAAACACGAACGCGCCCTTGTGCGGTTTTAATGTCAGTGAGTGCGCCTGTGCCAGCTAGCGCGTTTCAACATTCAAGTCCGCTTATGTTATGAACAAGGAAAACGCATCAGTGTGGTGAGGTCCCGTCCACACTAATGCACAGTGAAATGAAAAAGCATACTTTTGGATGCGTTTTCGCCTATCTTCGACACTACAACGCTTTCATCGAAAACGCAGACATTTGAAAACGCTGTCCAGAGTGGAGACATTTGAAAACGAAGCGTTTCGAAAACGGAGCCAAACCGGAAAAACGCATCAGTGTGGACAGCGAAAACGGAGGCTTTCGTTTAAAAAACGCTGACGTCAATCGTCTATTTGTCGCATGCGCAGATGACTATTGTAGTGTTTTTGAGCGATGCGTTTTCAAACGAAAACGCATTAGTGTGGATGGGGCCTCGGTCATGTCTTGCTTTAATACATATACATAAACAAAAACAATGGCTACGCATAACAACCAGACGTAAAAACGCACGTGGTTTGCACGCGAAGCGTGCGTCTTTACATTAAAACTTTGTAAAATCAGTTCTGAAAGGGCCAACGGACAATACAATGGTACCGGATCCTGTGGATCTAATCAGCAAATTTAAGAATGAAAAACAACAAAGAAAGGCTGACTGTGCGCGCGGTTGGGAAAATGTGATTATATTTTCCAATATTTCGCCAGGCATGGCTTGACTTCTTCAGGGAACATTAGCCTTCAGTACACGTGGCTTAGGGTTTTTTCGGTGAGCGCGAAGTGCGACCGCGCGACCGCGGAGCGCTAGACGGAAAAAATTCCTAAACCACCTGTGCTGCAGGCTAAGTTACATTCACTAGCTGCGTTCTCACGTAAGTTTTAAGACGATGTCAGGCCAGATATCTTAGATCACGTTCAGATTTACATGAAGTTGCACCGACACTGGGACACGACGTCCAAGGAAGAGTGTCAATTAAATGCTTGAACTCCGGTACCCCATTTCAAGCGCATTCGGGAGTGACCGTTCTGTGCGAAAACTCCAACATTACTCCCTGAGCTTCCCTGATTCATGTTGCACAACTTTGTCGGGCAGCATTCTAGATTTTGAACTGTTTTTCCAACAATACCCAAACTGATTCGCTGGTACAACTTGGTAACCGGGCCTCTAACTGTGCGACATGTAATTGCGTGACACACAAATGATCAAAGTTTCGCTTCTAAAGCTTTGATTTAAACGATCAAAAGGCACGGTTTTTGATTCTAAAAAGAAGACTCTTGTATAAATAGCTGTATGGAAGCTAATATATGGTTCGAACTGCCAAGAAACATGAAGAAATGCGATGTTTCATGGAAGAGCCTTCGGCAACAGTTTAATGCTAATTGTGTGATTTTGGTAAACACTGTCCATGATGGCGATTTGAAACGAAAGTAGGGATAAAAACCTACCTTCAACCACTGACTTTACGAGGTAAGCTAACTATATTGAGTTTCTGATCCAGTAGAGTGCTAAGCGATAGGATTTCGGTTGAATTTTGGCTTTGATAACAGAAAGCGTAATTCGATTATTTGTGGTTGTTGACAAGTCGGTGTTGTGATTTCCTCGAAATTTAACGGGCTTTTTCTTTGTAGTAGTTAAAAGCCCCAGACTAATTTTTATATCCTTGGAAAGAAGAACATTTCCACTAATCAAAAATCTTAATTTCAAGTGATTCTGAGTTATACCGCATAGGAAAAATGTTTCTTGAAAAAATGCTCCAAACTGAGATTTGTAAACAATGAAATATTGGCGATTTTCAAACCCGTGCCGGGAATTCAAAATTAAGTGAATAATCCTGTTATTAGACTCAAATCATTTGTTCATGCCTCCTAAACAAATATACAAATTGAAAAAAGGCTTGCTTTCTTTTGCGCTTTTGAGGAGCATAGTTCTTGTGCTAATACTCGTAGCACTCATTTCGGCCATTTTATGGCCGTGGACGGCCGTTACAGTTTTTGCGAATTTTCTAGAAAATAAAAAAAGATTTGAACAAAAAAATTGCACCACGTTTATTGACTCACCATAGGGTATCTCTGGACGAAATATGAAGGTAGTTTTTTTTTTCATCATGTGCCACATTTTTCTGATTTCACGCGGTCACCAAAAAAATTCTCTCTTAATTACTATTTTGAAAATTTGACAGTTGCCGTCAGCATGGAAATGAGATCGTACCATTGCCACCAGAGGTTTTCTTCTCTGCCGCGTCGCTTTGATCGCTTCGATCAAGTTCAGAAGAAGAAAGAAGAAAGAAAACCTCTGGGACCAGGGTATCTTTGGCTTGGAATTGCTTCGGGATATCGTCACTGAATGGCGCCAAGGTAATTATATTTCTAATGTTTTTGTTTTTGCTGTTTCTGAACATTGTCGTGTCTTTAGGTCTTTTTATTTTTTGCTGTAGAAATTACAGCAAGGTTGTACTAAACATTTTAGTTTTTTTTGTAACAAACGTACCAGCTTCTGAGGTCAAAGCATTTTGGGGTGTTTTAGCGTAAACTTTTGTTGCATTTTATCGTTATCAAACTCAGCAAATTATGATTGCACACAGTGTACATGCGCTATATTATTAAGCTTAAATGTAAAATATATATATACAAAATTATATTAATTGAAAATACAAAATTTCTTGGCTTGAATGACAACAACAGGAAAGCCAACGTAAACCTGCCTTCGAGAATAAGTTTGAAACCATATTCTTGCTTTTCAGAAAGAAATGTTTTAGCACATGCATAATAAATGTTACAGAGTCCCAGACATGCTGGAATGTGTAAACAAACTTGGTGAATGTACACGTAAGTTACTTGTTTTGTATTCATTCTGATTCATCCATGCTCTTTTCTTGAATTAGTTTAAATCTCCTTTTATTCAATACATGTAATTACTGTAGTTTGTTGATGGTTTGCCCTGGATTTTTTCTCTCCTGTTAAACTTTTGATGTCGTGACTTGAAATTGTGAACACCCCGCTTCTTCGATGTTTATATATCATTTGGTTAAGAATATTTTCGCTGGGTTCTAAATTCTTCTTCTCTTGGTTCAGAATTAGTTTTATTCGATTCAAAGTAATGTTTTAATTCATTCATTCGGTTCTCGATTATTTTAATGTCCCCTGCTTTGGGGATGAAAGGAGGAATTTAGCAAAAAGTCTGCAGTACAGTTGTCATCTTTTGGCAAGTATTCAGTCAGGTTCAGGTCATGCAAGCAATCTCATAATAATTGTATGATTAAATATTAGAGTTGATAAATTTAAGTTCTAACCGCAGAAAAAAAATTCTTCCCCCAAAGGAGGAAGTGAAATTTACACCGTATTTGTCAATAATCCCCATTATGAACATGTCAATGCTTGTCAATGCCTCCGATCCGGATGTTGCACAAGGGAAAGGTGAGGCTCTGGGGGGATCGGGTCATGGACCACCCCCACAAAAAAAAAAAAA
>MU826464.1:0-44786 GCA_029204205.1 Desmophyllum pertusum
CTCGTTGTTTTGTGTTTGGTTGTTACGTTACTGACTAGCGCGCTCGTTGTGTTGTGTTTGATTGTTACGTTACTGACTAGCGCGCGCGTTGTTTTGTGTTTGATTGTTACGTTACTGACTAGCGCGCACGTTGCTTTGTGTTTGGTTGTTACGTTACTGACTAGCGCGCTCGTTGTGTTGTGTTTGGTTGTTACGTTACTGAATATATGTAGCCCCGCTCGTTTGGTTTTGTGTGTGGTTGTTACGTTACTGACTAGCGCGCATGCTTGTTTCATGTGTTCTGATGGTAATGTAACTGACTAGAGCACGGATAGTTGTGTTTTTGTGTTCGATTGTTACGTTTAACTGTACTAGCAGCGCACGTTGCTTTGTGTTTGGTTCGGTACTGGTTACTGAACTATGCGGCGTCGAGTTGTCTTTGTGTTTGACTGTTATCCGTTCATTTATAGCGCGCTCACGTTTGGTCGTTTGATTTTTACGTTCAGGTGGTTACGTTTATTGACTTAAGCGCCGCAACGTGTGTTGTGTGTTTGGTTGTTACTTTTATACATGACTAGCGCAAACAAGACTCGTTCTGTTTGTGAGTTGGAGGTGTACGTTACTGACGATAGCGCGAGGAATGTTGTTTTGTGTGTCGAGTGACTAGGTTCCTTACTAAGACAGCGCCAAGGACTATGATTTTGTGTGTTGGTTGTTACACGATTAACGGAAATACGCGCGATCGTCCTGTTTTGTGTTTTTTTCAGTAGTTCGTTACTGACTAGCGCGATCTCTGCTTGTTTTATGTTTGACCTGTGGACGTTCATTTCTAGCGCTCTCAGTTAGACCATTGGTGGTTTGGTTGTTAACGTTAATCTGAATAGCGCGCATGTTGTCTTTGTCGTTTCTGAGTTTGTTAGCGTTCCTTTACTAGACGCGCTACGTTTGTTTTGTGTTTAAGGTTGTTACGTTTAACCTGTACGTAGCGCTGTCTATTTGTATCTTGTGTTTGACGTGTTACGTTACTGAATAGCGCGTCAGTACGTTGTTTTGTGTTTTGAATGTGTGACGTTCCTTAATAATAGAGCGCTACGTTGTTGTGGGTATTGGAGCTGGTTGTGACGTTTCCTTAACCTAGAGCGCAACGTTGTTTTTGTGTTGAATGTGACTGCTTCTACTGAATAGCGCGCACGTCATGTTTTGTGCTCTTGACTGTGAAGTTTTCTATCCAGTCATTGCTCGCTGCTTTGTGTTTGTACGGTGTGAGGTTTAACTGACTAGTATATGGTGGTTACGCTAATCTGACTAGCGCGTAATATTCACGCGGTGGCGTAATTCTAGTTTACGAAGTAAAGATATGTGTTGCAGGAATACTACGTGAAATAAAAGCTTCGATTATACAGTCCTTAAATACACAGGACCATATCGTTTGCCTGTTGAATGAGGAGCACAGAAACGGACGTATATGTTTAGTCACGGTACACTTGATCCACAAAAGTTCCCCTCCAGTCATCACAAGACTTCCATGCGGCACTGTCCAACTACCATTCCCGGTTATGTTATTTTTTTTTTGGCGGTTTTTTTAGTCGTTTGTTCGTTGGGGTCCAACTTGTCTGAGGGGTCATTTGTCATGCTGGTCCCCTGGGATCATTTGCTGTGAGATATCACACTAGCTTTTCTCCGCTATAGCGATATTTTCGCGTGTTGGGATCACCTGTTGTTATTAATGTGCGGAATCAGAGACATATGCGCCTGGTGAAGATAAGAGTTCTTTTTGTATCGCGTATATGGGTAGTACCATGACAAAAAGGACGACAAAGGGGTATGATGGGGGGATATTCAGGCGAGATCAATTTTTTTTTTTTTTTTTTCATGGAATACTACGACAAAATCACATCCCCTCTCCCGCCCCCTGTAGTCAACTTCCCCACTGCTTATATTTGCTTTGTCAAAAAGTTAAATATCAAGCCTTAAATCTTCAGGACATCCCCCCATCGCTAAATTGAATATTCTGAGGGATCTTAGGAGGAACTTCTCCGGCGGTTTACTATGGAAATGTCTAAATTTTGTTGACAGCCTCTGCGCAAGCACCCCTCGCTTTTCCCCCCACTCATTATGCTCTTCCGGGAAGTGGCATCCTGCGACAGCAGCGTGCCAGCAGGGAAGTGGAATTTCACAGCAAAGTCTATGTGAAGCTCTTAGTTTTTACCCCATTATTGCTCCCAACAACAGGCAGTCAACTGATTAGCACACCCTGTGTCCAACACAAAAGTGGCATCCCAAACATAGCTCCAACTCAAGCAAACCTGAAAACCTCTTTTATTAGGTGCGGTTGAACCCGTTGCTGCGCGTATTAAGAGGAGTGTCCTCCTTTTGATTTTCACGGCATTGACAAGAATTTCCTGAATTTTAAGAATAACTTCATGGTCTCGACACATGAAGTTTGCACATGTTTTCGGCAGAATGTGTGTTCGACCGGAGATTTTGCCGACACCAGCAAATGCAGCAAATGTATTTCCGATCGTCGAGTGCGAGGGGCGCAAGTGGAGACACCTTTTGTTTCAGTTCTGCAAACCACTACTGGGCTTTATTTCCATTTGCTTGAAGTTGCACTTTGGGTGTCGTAACATTAACATTAGTCACACAGAATAAAACACACTTTCGGCACCTCTTTGTTCATTTTCTTCTTGGGAAAAGTATCGTGCCAGTTCTCTCCCTTACGCACGAACCGTTTTCCTCAAATACTTCGGCGATGCACTTTTGTCCTTGGAAGACCAACCATTCTGGTTGAAGATTTTGACGAATACTTCCCACTCCGACTGCTAAATCACTTAGTGATTGATCTATTACTACGCCAAGTCCGGTCTTCCATTGCGTGTAACACGCAAACTAACGTGAACGGATCAAAGTTCCCAGTGTCCTAAGAGTGTGAAATGAGGAAATGTCAACGCAATTGGCTTTCGAAGGCCGTTTCCAAATTGCCAGCATCGCAGAGGATTCTGTCTTAATACTAAGTCCGCTCTAAGCAAATGGCAGCCAGTCTTGCCTTCTTATCAGAGCAAGTTCCGCCGTCGGAGGCTTTGACATTCTTTCCCAAGTCTGGAAAACTTCAAGAGGTTTTCGATTTTCTATGTTGTTAGCAATGGAAGGCGAAGCTTACCTCGTGAAATTCTTTCTTCCATTCGGCGTTTCATGTAATTGTAACATATGCTTTCTTTCTTCGGGCAACCAAGAATTATTCTCCTGCATACTTCCTTTTGCCGAGCGATAGACTAGGCTGGCAGCCAAGAGAAACTCAAGAGGCAATTTCAATTTCTTTTGTCCCATTGAACACTGGTATGGGCTCCTTATAGGTAACATGTTCTACCATGTCCTATGCTCTCAGAATTTACTGGCTAACAGAGTCGGTGTTTAGACATGATTGTTTTTTTGGTAACTGAGCCGCCCCACGAGTCGATAGCGTCTTTTGTAGCGATCTTTTAAAGTGCTTTACTGTAAAACTGGCCTTCCATGAAGAGCTGTATCACCATGCTATGTTTTGAAGGTTCCATATTAGCCCCATGTTCGATAAGAGATAGGTGACCACTGTGGAGAGGCCGTTTACCAAGCATGCAGCCATTAATGGAGTACTCCCGGAATCGTCAATTGCATTGACATCGGCGCCATTTCACCCAAACAACTCGCAATGTTTGGCGATGCCTTCGGAGCAAGCAGTTGTCGTGTTCTGGTACGTTTTTCCACTGTATGCTGCAGAGTATTTGTTTGCTTCGACTAACATTTTTCACTACTTCAAGATGTCCATATGCAGCAGCCACGCATAAAGCTGTACAGCCCTCGATAATGTCGAAGTTAGCCCGCCATAGCTGGCGGTCCTCGTCGTTCTCGATACCACGAGTCCAAAAAAGCATGTTTCTCGTCAATAGTCCCTCGAGCTTCAATATTTGCATTGTATGTAAGAAGTATTTGCACGCAGTCCAGGTATCCAAAGCTAGCAGCAATGATCAGGGGAGTGGTAAATTGGATGCCGTCATCTTTAGTTCTTGTTTCCAACGCTGCGTTTTCTTTCACTCGTGCTCATTCCACTGAGAAGGTTTCCCAGTGCAACATGATTACCATGTCGAGCGAGATCGTGGACAATCTCTCGCTTCGTGAATCGGAAGAGTCATTACTGTTCATTGTGCACCGACAAAGAACTTAGCTTTACGATGAATGCCTCGGCCTTCTAATACAGAATGCTGTTTCAAGTACTGTGTGTGTGTTTCATTTTTAAACAAATCAAATGCTAATTTTTCGAGATCACACAGGAACTTGCCACGGTACAGAGGTTTCAGCTCTAAGAGATCACGCGATATTCGATGATTCTTTCCTCTCACTACATTACTGATAATTACCTTCAAATGAATTAATGTCGGCTGACTTCTCTCACGTTTATAGCACAACGTCGAAGCTTGACAAAATGCATACTTCAGTTTTCGTGATAAGGGCCAGAGGCTTACGTCAAAAATCTATGGTAACAGTAGATTTTATGTATATCAGACGCAATATATACGATCATATATTGCCAGAAGCCAAGAGACTATGATAGTCTCTTGCAGAAGCTTATCACCTAAGCTTCTGATATTGCTTGCGCATAAAGTAACAAGTCATCGCCAGAGCCTGCTATTCTTTTGGTCAGCACAGAGATCGCAACCAAAACAATGGCGGGCTTAACTTTAACGACAACGTATTTTTGTTTAATATTGAAAGGATGATACATGTAGTACTGATTTTGCGCCACTAAATTCTCGAAATTTTTGGGAATTTGTACAATAGTTTATCTCAAGACTCTACCCGTTATTGTTTGTAACTACAGGCCCAGTTTATACAATGTGTTTGGTTTTCGTCAACATAATTAGCTATTTTGCACAATCTAGTCCCCACGTGTCAATGTTTGTACTTACAGGTATACCAGAGGTCTGGGTATACTTATTCCTCGCTAAGCGAGGCCGGCCGGAGGCTTATAATATTTTCTAATACGAGGTTTATAATATTTTAATATCTCAGTAATATAATACGAGGTTTATAATATTTTCCGACAAAGAGCTCAGGCGGAATCAAATCTCGTCTGGAGTTTATGTCATATTTGTTTGTAAGGACTAGCGCGCTCGTTGTTTGTGTTTCAGTATTTTATGCGTCTGTCCTGTTATTGATCATGCATTCAGTGAATTTTGTAATAACATTGTCAAAGTAGCGGTGATATTCCCAAGTTCAGTCCACTCTTATCATTTGTTTTGAAGTTACACGTGGAAAAATAAACAGATTCCATTCCAGTCAACTTCAGCGCAACTACAGCGTAAAACTACAACAAATAATCTTCTCTTTCACTATACCGTTGAATTAAATCTCAGTCAGCCGATTGAAATGCCACCTGTGATGATTTACCTCTCAAACATTACTGACTAGCGCGTTCGTTGTTTTGTGTTTGATTGTTACGTTACTGAGTAGCGCGCTCGTTGTTTTGTGTTTGATTGTTAAGGCCGTGGCAAACGAGGAAACATTGTTGCGGAAACATTGTTGCGGATGCAAATGTTTCCCCGTTTGCCCACACACGCAACATTTGTCTTTCAGAAACATTTTTGCGTCCGCAACAAATGTTTCCCCGTTTGCTCGCCGAAAACATTTGCGTTCGCAACAATGTTTCCGCAACAATGTTTCCTCGTTTGCCACGGCCTTTACGTTACTGACTAGCGCGCTCGTTGTTTTGTGTTTGATTGTTACGTTACTGACTAGCGCGCTCGTTGTTTTGTGTTTGATTGTTACGTTACTGACTAGCGCGCTCGTTGTTTTGTGTTTGATTGTTACGTTACTGACTAGCGCGCTCATTGCTTTGTATTTGATTGTTACGTTACTGACTAGCGCGCTCATTGCTTTGTATTTGATTGTTACGTTACTGACTAGCGCGCTCATTGCTTTGTATTTGATTGTTACGTTATTGACTAGCGCACTCTGTTGATTTGTATTTGACTGTTACGTTCCTGACTCGCGCGCACCTTGTTTTGTGTTTGATTCGGTTACGTTCTTGACATAGCGCGTTCGTTGTCTAATGGACGAGGACCAGTGTTTCCGTCCACCACTGCTACTTAGTAGGGATTTTAAGCAACCACAACGCGGCAACGTCATAGAAAACGTCACTTAAAAAGTGAATTCACGTTCTATTAACTGCTTCGCGATTATTTCAACACGTTCAATTTGTCCAATGTGGCTGAACTGTCAAGGAGCTGAATTCGTACTGACGAAGTTCAAGTCCAGATAGAGAAAGGAAAATTCACTGTCATGTGCTTTTTAACGTTCTCCATAATACCGTGAATTTGGTCATGCATTCGACGTTTTTGTTTTGCAGAAGACGGCAAAGAAATGTAACGGTTTCGTTGCCGCCTTACGCGGTTTAGCAGGGTACGGCTGCCAGAGATCAAAGGTACTACCTCTATCCAGAGCCCCTACACCCCACCCATGCCTGCCTCTCATAAAGGCTCCTCTGAAAACCCATTTCAAAGTTGTACAAAGTCACGCCAGTTGTTAGACTACGACCAGTCCATCTTTCCCTTAGTCCGATAATAAATCGCGAAGGAAAAAAGCGCGTGTCTTCCCCAGAATTCTCGTGGCCTTTTTTCCCCATTCGTTTTGTTTCGGTTCTCGCTCGACGGACTGTGGGAAAGAGAAACTGCTCGTAGTCTACGTCAGTCTACTGGAGTTGAGCTACGGTTTTCTACGTTGTGCGCGTCGGCGCACGTCAACAGTTAGTTCTTCAGTGTTACGGGAGTATCTTGCCGGGGGGGGGGGGGGGGGGTGATACTCAACAGAGTTTTTATACGGGGAGGCTCCGCCCAGAGGTCCAACCCCTTACCCTTTTATATACCATTTTTTGACAGAAAAGATACCCCTTTCATATACCTTCCATGGAAAATGGTACCCCTTTCACATACCTACAGTAGAAACACTGCATCCCTTTTCTATACTCTTGGAATGAACTTAATGAACAATATATATCCCCAGAAAGAAGTCAGGAAGCTGTCTTACGATGGCTAAGAACTTCAAACCTGCAGTCCACCTCATACCTAAATGACAGTTTTCCCTACCCTTTTCTATACTCCAACTCGTGAAATTCCTACCCTTATTCTATACTCCAACTCGTGAAATCCCTACCCTTTTATATACCTGGTCATACCTACAGTCTGAAAGGTACCCCTTTCGGGCGGAGCCTCCCCGTAAAGTCCATTATAGGGAGTACCCTCCCCACCCCCCCCTCCCCCCGGGGTATCGTTTGAAGAACTGACCTTGGATCAGTTTGAAAAATAAAAAGATAGTAAAAAAAAAAACAGTGACGGATCCAGACCCGGAGGGACTCCTACATTCAAGTGACGGGGTGCCGGTGCTCGTCGCAATTTTTGAAAGGAACTCCTAAAAGGTACCAGGTGGGGAGTTCAGCGAGCGCGAAGCGCGAGGAGTCGGAGCGCGAAGCGCGATCGTGGGAGGGAGTGCGTAATCCCTCCCGCCGATCGCGCTTCGCGCTCGAACTCCAGGTACCAATTTATTTTTCTACCAAGTGGCCCAGGAAAAGTTCTTGTCATATTATAGACTACGAGTAGTCCCTAATTTTTCTCAGATCGAGCGGGCGGGCGCGCGCGAAGCGCGTGGGAATATCCTCGCGCGAGAAGACGCGACGCGAAGAGGCGCGTCTTCTCGCGTGAGGATATTTCCACGCGCTTCGCGCGCGCCGGTAGTCTAGTCACTGGATCCAGCTGTGAGTTCGAACGAGAGACACTGGGCACCACAAACTTGCCGAGCGGAATCGCGCGTGCCCGATCTGGCCATTTTATCTTTTGCATTTGAGTGCAATTTGAGTAAGCTTACTAGTAAATGTTCGTATAAAAAATGGAACGGCTGAAATCAAATGGTGTAATACTCCTTGCTCGAAGAGGATATCAAACATGACAGCAATTGCAGGAAAAAAGCCAGTACAACCACAGGAGAAAAGGTTGGTAAGCTGCTGCAATGCAATGATAATGGATGGAAAACCACTGCAATGCGGGGAAACCCTGTAAAAGACATCTTTGAATTGTTTTCTCCACTGGGTGATCGATCGCTTTATATTATACTCATCACCATAACCTAAAGCCCAGGCCAAACGAGGATGAGAGTTGTTGAGCGTTCAAACTCTCACTCTCGTTTGGCCTGAAACTCTCATCATAATTAAGGACCTGTTCACACTTGGTGCCCGAGTACGATTCTCGCTGGGCACTAATGTGAACACATCTTTTTTTCAAGTACCCACGCCAGAATTCGGGCACGGTGCCAGTGCCCGAGTACAAGGTCTTGACCTTGTACTCGAACACGGCCAACATGTCGATATCTTGGGTACTCAGTGTGTGAACACAGCACCATTTTGTGCCGGTGCCCAGGCACTAGTGCTCGGGCACCAAGTGTGAACATAGCCTAAGCTTGCGCTGTGATAGAATATTTGAACCCGCTAAAATTTTTCTTGAGACTCGTCGGCGACGACTCCGGTGAGAGTTGAAGAAAACCCTCGTGAGAGTCAACTCTCTGCAACTGTCATCCTTGTTTGGCTCGGCCTTAATTTTCTGCCTGCTAAAATGGAATATTATTGGACATGATTTGAAAAATCTACTTGGGAGACCCTAGGGACATAGTGATTAGCTCCGATTAGTTTCTAATGAAACTGTGGTGCTGCGTCGGCGGGCAAGTAAAACACTTCTAAGTTCAACTAAAGCTGATTATCAACTCGAACTTGATAAATTTAAATTAACCGCCGTAGCGAATTTATAGAAGCCGACGTTACGAGCGTTAGCCCTTCATCTGGGCTAAGTGGGACATAGGACCGGGGGGGGGGGGGGGGGGGGGGAGTGACGGGGATGCTCGTCGGAAATGTCAAATTACACCCCTAAAAGGGACCAATCTGGGTGTGGCTCAAACCTTTTTTCCCTAAAAGAGATCATTTTACACAGAATGACGGTGTTTTTTTATTATTTCTTTGCGTGCAACCCTAAAAGATACCTTGATGGCTAAAAATATCGCTGTTCCATCCTGACACCCTAAGGGGGACCAAAATCCGTAATTTACACCCCTAAAAAGGGCGATGAGCATCCCTGTCACTTTTTTATGGGAGTCTCCCCCCGGGGACATACAGTGTAGGTCACATAGACAACAATAATTTATGCTTTTTGGTAGCTGATTGAGGTCATTTACGACGAGTTTCACTTGTAGTAATTTACCTGCATGAAAGAAATTTGGGATCTTAATCACATGTGGTCACATAAGAGAGTTGGTCACTTGCTAGAGGTTACTCCATGACAGGAAGGTTCGACTTCATGTATACTAAGTGGACACTGCAAGCGGACACCCTTTATTCTCTGGGACAGTAGCAAAAGTTCCAACATTTATTTCAAATGAACATAAACACATTGTTATAGTTTCCGGGGATATCTCAGAAGTATCCAACGTCATATCCACTCTTATTATACGACATAGCATTTTAGAGTGCGAATACGCACAAAGACGAGAGCAAATATGAGACCGTATTCAACGGGTCTTAGTCCCCCTGACCGCATGCTACGGAAAACACTGTTGAAAGCCTATATTTTAGGAAAGATATTATGTCGTATAATAAACAATTTATTCAGCGGAAAGTTGTGTAATACGGCTGGGCATTTTTCACTCGTCAGCGTTTAAAAACTGACTCATAAAAATACCCAGCTGTATTACACAACTTTCCGCTGAATAACCTCTTTATATGACATATTCTATGGGAACCAGAGCATTCCCAGGGATGTCCGCTTAATACAGGTTTGACAGCTGTAGTTATAAATTCCCAGCATGCAAGACATTAAGACAAACAACAGACTACATTTGGAAATTCTGCCAACATCCTATCTTTAATTCTCTATAATAATGATTAAAAAGACTTTTAACAGAAAAATCTACTTCATCCAGAAATGTTTCAAGTCATATACCCATTCACACCAGCTAAAATTAATGTTTGATGCACCACTTAATTGTGGTTTCATTGTGAGATCTGTCCCTGAAACCTGTTTTAATTGGTGTTCAATTGAAATATCTTTTAACAATGTTTAAGCAGTGCATGGTCTGAATGGGGTATAAGTTCTAAACCCTAAATGCAATGTCAAGTTAGTGATATTTTAACTCAGTTGCTTACTTTATTAAAATTAGTTAGTTTACCAAGTTTGAGGTTGTTTCGTTAGGTTGCAATCATGTAGAAGGCTTTCAAAAATCAGAGACTTCGTATGGATTTGGGGGATGCCATCACTGAATTAGAGAACATTTGTATGGAATCTGGGCGACCTTTGACAGTTCACAGAAGCCTGGTTACTATGCAATTGTAACATAACCAAACTTGATGAACTTACTCATTTTCATGCAATCTTTCTGGTGATGAGATTCATTTCTTACATGATGCAATTTGAACAATTGGTAAACTAGTGCCCAGTCCCTTTTTGAACTTCGGATCGGGCAATTGATAAGCAGTCTTGTGAGTAGATAGACAGCAGTCCCTTTTTCCCATAGTCTGTTGAGCGACAAGCAAAATAAAGCGAGAGGAAAACTCATAACAATCGGTCCTTGTTGTGCCATGCGATGCATACATGTAGGGCCTAAAGAGAGGAAAAAATGGCCATGTGAAATCTGGAGGAGACACTCATCTCACTCTGTGATTTCGCTCATCTTATTTTTCATTCTCACTTTATTTTGCTTCTCCTTCAACAGACTAAGGGAAAGAGGGTAGAAGGAAACTCATAATTCAGTATTGGCTGGAATTATCTAGTAAATTATTATTTTCTTAATTTTTTGGCTGAATGGTTATCATTTTAATTTTGATGTTCAGATATTTTGTCATCTTGTACCATTGATAGCATTTGAGTGACTGATTTCAATTTGCTGCCAAATAGAGAGAGATCAATTTTGCTAATAAAGACTTGGAACTTCCACAACTCTTCATGCATTATATAGATTAGTTAGGTATATGTTAGATTAAAGAAGCAAATTAAGAGAATTCAGATGTTCCAAGTCTTTCCAATTAATCACTGTCCTTGATAATATAAACTAAATTCGATTTTGAGACGACATTACGGCTTTATAATGACGGCTAGTTGGGAGAAAATATATTCCGTATTGGGCGGAGTCGCGAAGCGACGGAGGCCCAATACGGAATATATTTTCTCCAACGCCGTCATTATAAAGCCGTAATGTCGTCTCAAAATCGAATTTAGTTTTGTATCGCGATTCAAACATTTTTTTGACAAATTAAAAGGAAAATTAAGATCAGTTGTTGTTGATTGAAATAGAAATTCCCACTATACGCGATGAATGTGCACGAAACTTGAACGCGAAAGCATTTTTTCGTCTCAGAAGAAAGTCGGACTTTTTCGCCGGTAAATTGCTTATGGAACAAAATCATTCAGAATTATGTCCCACAAAGGTTTCTAAATAATCCAATTTTGCACCGAAAAAGTTGATTTTACAACTTAGCGCATGCACATCGCGAAAACAAGTGAAAACGGTAAACAAACTCTTACGAGAAATAAATAACTTTAATACTCACCATACGCTAACTTTTAGATTGAGCAAGTTGTACCGGCGAATAAAGCACTCCATAAATTAGCAAATGACAAGATATAAATGATTGCCGACGAGTTAATCGAAGAAAACTTTTGAATTTTGATGTGTACGTGAGGAACCCAATTCAGTGCCCCGGTGCCAATCTGTATCTTCAGAACCAATCAACCGGCCCGCATTTGAGACGACATTACCGCAAAATAATGTTGTCTCACTCGTAAGCAAAACTATAGGTGGATCGCGATACAATAGCCCTTTTCACAGTTAACCTGAAATATTTGCATAACAATACAGCTAAACATAGCAAGCGAGGCAATTTCGGGCACAAGCTGCAAACAATCGTGATTTTCTTGAGCTCCTTGAACTATGTTAGTATAAAAATAGTTTTTAAAACGGAGAAGAACTAAATATGCAACTATTTTAGTTAAAAATTTGCCGTAAAGATCGTAACCCAATCTCCCTGTTGCTTATGCGAATCTACTATTTATTAATAGAGACAAGTCGTTTTACAATTTTTTCTAAAAACAACGTAAACTAAAGAATTGTAGTTCTTCTGCATTTTAAAACTGTTTTTATACTAAAAGAGTTGAAGGAGCTCAAGAAAAACATGATGTTTTGTAGCTTGTGCCCGAAATTGCCTCGCTTACTATGTTTCAAGTGTATTGTTATGCAAATATCACAAGTTAACCGTGAAAAGGGCTATTGATTGAACCCAAATTTAAAACAATCGTGCAACTTCACTTCAAATTAATAATGTGACAGCTAATCCATGAAGATAAACAACGTACTGTAAGTAGAAGGCCTGATAATTACAGCAAATTTAACATTTCCAAGAAAATTAAACGACAATATAGTAAACACCACAAAATAATAATTATTTTTTATTAATTTGCTGATGTCCATATTTAGAAATTCACCGATAAAACATACTAGAAAGACCATGCAAAATTTATTTATTGTGCCAAGTTTGAAAGGAAGCTGGTCAAATCTGCTTCAATAAGTTGCCACATTTAGTCATTTGTATGGCTGTGTAGCAACTCTTGCCATACAGCCATATAAAAACTCCTGTAAATTTGACATTTTTCTCATTCAATATTCAAATGATATTTAATGCAGCTGTTACTTAATGACACAATTGCTATCAAAATCATATTCTATAAGTTTACCAAAATATTATGCTAATATAAGGATCAAAGAACACAGACATAACAAATCAGCCTATTATACTACAACCTCGTTCCCAGGGTCTACTCAGCTTTCAAGATGGCGGGTGGGGCGCGGAGAAGACCCTGGGACACACTGGCGAAATACTCCACGAATCATGGAGTATTTTGTCACATGACACACGATCAAAACTCGTTTTCTCTACACTTCAACGGTTCAGACCAACGGTTCTGGGATCAAATATGATTATTTGATCCCAGAACCGTCAGAACCATTGGTCAAGTGTAGAGAAAATGAGTTTCAATCGTGTGTCACATGACAAAATACTCCACGATTCGTGGAGTATTTCGCCAGCGTGTCCCAGGGTCTTCTCCGTGCCCAGCCGCCATCTTGAAAGCGGAGTAGACCCTGGGAACAAGGTTGCCTATTATAGGCTTGAGCAGAAGCTTATCACCTAGGTGATTAGTTTTCTGGCTTGAGTTATTGCATTTTTTTTGGCCTGCTCCAAACAGCTTCTCAGCACAGATGAGTTAGTAGAGCATTTGCACCAGTATCACAAACATCTTGGTATGAACCCCATTCAAGCCTTGGTTTTTTTTTCCGGCTTACCTTGCAACTGCTTAATAAGTTGCTTGACAGCTGCGAGATTACTTTCATTTGCAGTCTTTAAATTACAAAATATAGAATTTGTGAACCTCTGTCAGTTACAACCAGGCGTAAAATTAATGATAGACAAGATGTTATTAATTGGTGATGATACATGTATAAGGTAGTCCTAGACCATAGCATGAAGCTGTGTGGATTTAAACATGAATGACTTTACCCAAATGTACACTGTTTGCATGCATAATCAGCCCAATAATGAATTTTATAAGCTCTTGAAAGAAATTGTCCAAGCGTTTGCTAAATACATAGAGGATATTACACGGCGGCGCGAAGATATGAATTTTATTTCGAGTGGTAAAAACAATATTTTACGAATGAGCGCAGCGAATGAGTAAAATATTGTTTTTACCACGAGAAAATAAAATTCATATCTTCAAGCCACCGTGTAATTTTCTTTTTATTATATAGACAAACCACAAAAGCACAACTTTATCCGCGAACTCTTGCAACTCGATGGCTGAACTTTCTTGAATTTCTCTCCTTTCGTCTTCACTTTCAAGGACTCCTTGAATAATTTTAAGTCATACGAAGTTTTCTTCTTCGTTTTAGCATTTTTCCTACCGTCCTCAGTGAACTATTTCCGTGTCAGCTTCAAGTGAATTCACGAATCTATCGCTCGCGCATTTTTCAACCGGCGTTTGGCAGCTTTGCACAAAAAGCCATGCAAAAGCGGGAAATTACGTCATCGATATCCTCACTAGTGAGGATATGGAAAATACGCCACTCGGGTCCCGGATGTAGTTTCGTATGAATTTTACGAGTGGTCTATTTTCCAGTAAAACACTCGTGTCTATATAATAAATGCATTCACTGGCCTCCAAAAATATATTTGTAGGACCCAGCTCAAGGAAATGTCAGGACCGATGGGGATGTTTAATTTGAATGGTGTTTGGGATAAATAAACTCATGAGAGGTCAGAGGGATGATGCTAGCTCATATTGAAGTCTGTGTTCTGAGGTCTTGATCAAATCGTGCCGTCTAAATTGGCCTTAATGCCCCCATCCCACAAATCTCAGACACAAAGATCATATATTACAGTGGAACTTACTTACTTCCCGTTGTGCCTAGTGGCACATAGGGCAACTGAAAGATCATCTATGTTAATTTGTATATAAGAAAGGTAGCATAGTTTGAAAGTCTCGTACCTTATTGTTTCACTTAGGTGGAGCCTCTTGTCAATCAAGTCTGCTGGAACTTCACTGTGAGCCATTGAAAGTCGGATACTTACAGGAACATCAAGGATGAGAAGTATTTTGACCATAGAGACCCAAGAGAATCACATGCAAGCACTGAAAAGAACAATAACAATGTAAGTCAGAACAATTAAAGTACCTGTGGAATCCTTTTCTGGATATGCCTGGCAGTAGATTAAATACCAATAGTTTTGAGGTACTAAATCAAACTGATTATATTTTAATAACTTGTCCCAGATAATACATCATTAAGTTTAATACAAGTGGGTGTTCTTAGAAATCACACTATAAGTCTTACTTGGTCGGGGGTATCAGCACTGTTCTCCAGGCACATGAATGAGGAACTTCAAATGTTGTGCAGTTTTATTAGTTCATCTTTGTGATCCTAAAACCAGCATTAATATCAGTAACGAATTAGTACTGTGGTGGGTACATCCGCTTGTATAAGAGTTTGTATGGGAATATGACAAATTACCTTAAAGTTTTAGTTTTAAGAAAAAAAAGAAGAGTTTAGAATAAAAATGTCTTTACCCTGTTCTTGCGTTGATTTTATTGCTGTTTCTGGACCAACACAAGAACAAACTAAGTGATTTTTATTCTTTATTCTTTCAAATTGTTGACAAGACTGTGGTCTTCAAATTTAAGTCCTCAAAGCTATGGACTATTGTCGCTGTCACTTAAGCCTGGTTCACACTTACAACGCAAGCATAAGCTCAAGCAGATGTAACAAAGTGTTGATCACGAGCAGCATTTGTTCTAACAAAAGGCACTAATGATCAACATGTTACTGCGTATGTGCATGCTGTTTGCACTATCTTATGCTTGCGTTGTAAGTGTGAACCAGGCTATAGTGGCTCCTCAAATTTGTGTATTTTCTTTGAGTGTGATATAATATTTGCATTGCTTACCTTTTGGTGAAGACATCAATGGTAAAGGTAGCTTCTTCTTCTTCTTCTTCTTCTTCTTCTTCTTCTTCTTCTTCTTCGTCGTCGTCGTCATCTTCGTTGTCGTCTTCTTCAAGCAGTAAGCCCACAGGGTGGCAAACCCAAGTGGAAATCGTGTTAAGAATTTTACAAGATCCTTATTTAGATCTTCATAAGATCTTAAAAGTTCTTTCAAGATCTTGTAAGAATCTTACAAGATTCTTGCAAAATATTACAAGTTCTTATAGGATTCTTGCAAGGTCTTTCAAAGATTTCCTTTTGTCATATAAGACTCTTACAGTTCTTATAAGATACGTACAAGATTTTGGAAGATTCTTACAACTAGTTTTTTGTAAGATCTTACAAAATTCTTCTAAGTTCTTATATGACTATGTAAAGATTCTTTAATATGAGGTCTTGCATTAATTCTTATAAGATCTTGTAAGATTCTTTTAGGTTTTTGAAAAGATTCTTACAGATCTTATAAAATTAATTATTGAGATAATATAACACTATTCAAGATTCTTACAAGATCTAGAATATTCTTATATTAACTTAGAGATTCTTCGAAGTTCTTATAAGATTCTTATAAGATCTCGTAGGATATCTTAATAGAGTTGTAATCTTGATACGATTTCCACCTGGGAATGACTGAGTCCAAACTGACGTGCCTACAGCTAAATCCTGAAACAAATTTAGATGAAAATCATTATTCAATAACATGTCACCAAAAACATGTAACATTTGTATGCTCTGTTGCTTGTCCCTTTGTTTCCTATAAGCCTTTGCGCACAATGCTATAATCCATATAATAATAATTTATTCTTCATAATATATTTTTTGACATGTCCAGTGTAGTTTGAGTTTGAAAAAAACGTCATAGCCATTATTGTACCTCCTCAAAATATTTGCTTGAACAATATACTCTTTGAAGATGATCTATCCATGTATGGTATATTTTTAACTAATAGATAATATTATTCACAATAATAATATTGCTGTTCAACATAATTTGCCAGTTCATATAAAGCTTGAAACAGAGCAGCTTTTAAAATCCGTAACCAGACAGTAATAACAGACTGTAAATTTATAGACTATTCAGTACTGACACAGTACCACATACAGAAATCAAAATCATGCATCACAATCCCCTACCTCTTGTAGAAAGACAACTCTTATAAAGGGTTCCTGGTTAGGAACACTGCAATGGAGTACTTCTCAAGGTCATCAGCTTCCTCTCTGGCGGATGCCGTTATCTGTTATGATCACCAATCCTGGCTTTCGGGTGGATGCTGTCATCTGTTATGATAACCAATCCTCATCTCTAAGTACATTGGGAGCAATGACGTCAGTTGAACACCACAAGGACAGTTGACATCATGGAGTCTTCTCAGCTGTCACTGAAGTTGAAATGTGGCTGGAACATCCTGTCAATTCATCTAAACACAAAGCTTCTCACGATGGACACAATATTAGTAACTTTTAAAAAGAATAAAAGCCTGTTAGTAATTCCAATGAGAGAAAATTGGTTTCTTACTCTCTGTAATGATTGCCATGTACTGTTAATATAACAAATTACTTCATGGTTGGTTTGCTTGTACACTTTTATTCACTTATTTTCACAACTCATGAATAAAAATCATACGCACTCACCAACCCATTTTACATGAAGTAATCTGTATTAAGTTCTGAGAATTTGGTGATGCATCAGGACATATCTCCTAGACTCAAGCTTCTCAATACTGATTGCTATACTAATAAAGTTTGGAGAATGAGGTACATCAACTTAATATCCTCTAGAATCATGTAGGGGAAAATCATGCTTGTCTGTCTCCGTAGTGATTGTTATTTTAAAACATTTTGTGATTGTCTGAGAATTTAGAGATACATCAAGACAAATGTCCATAAAATCCATTCTCCATAGTGATCATCATCCAGTGTCTTTCAATTGCAGCAAAATCAATACATTGAAATTCCCTACCTCTTGTAGATACACCTGTTATAAAGGATCAATATTACATCTATAGAGCACACTGCAAATGAACACTTATCCAATAGTTATCATCCTCTCAGGTCAGGTTGACACCATCAGTTATGAGGACTCATCCGTAGTTTGTACTGGCAGCAATGATAGTCACACACCAACAAGCAAGGAATGTGGACATTCGTGGAGTCTTCTTGACAGCTGTCACTTAGAAGTTGAAGTGGGGCTGCATCAACCTTCTAATTCACGTACAAAGCTGCTCAAGATCAGTGGAGGAATATCAGTAAGGTAAACAAATACAAGCCTGTCAGTAAGTTTATTTATAATTATTATTTCACAGGGAGAATCATGTTTCCTCCTCTCTCTGATGATTACCAGACTTATGATCGATATATGTAAGTTCTGAGAATTTAGTGATATATCAAGAAATTATATGCTTCTTCCTTCTCCATACTGATTACATAATTATACTGTAAACATTGAAATTTATGTCTTACTCTTTGCTAGAAAAAAATTGTGACATCTCAGTACTTATACAAGAAACAAATTACTTCATGGTTGGTTTGCTTGTACAATTTTATTCACTTATTTTCACAACTCATGAATAAAAATCATACGCACTCACCAACCATTTACATGAAGTAATCTCTATTTATTCAAGTTCCAAGAATTTGGTGATGCATCAAAACGACATCTCCTAGACTCAAGCTTCTCAGCCTATTATACTAACAAGGTTCTGCGAATTTGGAGTACATCAGATAGTATCTTCTTGAATCACACTTGTCTGTTTCATAGTGATCATTAGTAATAATTTTGTTAAGTTCATAGAAATTAATGATAAATCAGTGTCCCCCTAAAATCATGCTTCTCCATCTCCAGATATAGTGATCATCATCTCATTGCCGCAAAATTAATCATTGAAATTCCCTACCTCTTGTAGATACACCTGTTATAAAGGATCATTACATTTATAGAGCACTGCAAATGAGCACTTCTCCATGTTATCATCCTCTCAGGTTGACGCCACCTGTTATGAAGACCATCCTAGTTTCTGAGAGAGTACACTGGCAGCAATGAAAGTCACACACCAATAAGGAATGTGGACATCTTGGAGTCTTCTTGATTTCACTGAAGTTGAAATGTGGCTGCAACATCCTGCTAATTCACTTATGATAATACAAAGCTGCTCGAGATCAGACTGGAGGATTTAGTAACTTTTAAAAAGGTAAAAAGAGTACAAGCCTGTCAGTAAGTTTTATTTCACTGTTTAATGTTCTCTCTATTATGATTACCAAGACTTACGATGTATGTATGTTCTGAGAATTTAGTGATATATCAGGACATTATATCCTAGAATCATGCTTCTCTCCTTCTCCATACTGATTGCTTACACTGTAAATGTTGAAATTTATGTCTTGATCAAGTTGCTAGAAAAAAATTGTGATATCTCTGTACTTATATAATAAACAAATTACTTCATGGTTGGTTTGCTTGTACAATTTTATTCACTTATTTTCACAACTCATGAATAAAAATTATACGCACTCACCAACCATTTACATGAAGTAATCTGTATTAAGTTCTGAGAATTTGGTGATGCATCAGAACAAATTATCTCCTAGACTCAAGCTTCTCAATACTGATTGCTATACTAACAAAGGTCTGCAAATTTGGTGATGCATCGCTGGAGACAATATCGCCTAGAATGATTTTTAAACCTCTAAACACTTTTTGCTATAATTCAAGTCACCAGAAAATTTTGCTTACCTCTTTGACAGTTGCTTGGTCTTGGTCTCGCCCAAGTGTCCTAGGCTGTGTCCTTTGCTTGATCACTCTACTCTGTATGCTGCTGGCAGTACTATATGCTGTTCTCTGAAGATTAATCCTTGCACAGTTCTCGGTACAAAGAATGCCATTGTCTTCTCTCTTGAGATGCTGGCTTGTATCTTCTTGGCTACCTCTTCTTCTTTTCTTCATTGAAACTTAGTTTCCCTTCTTGTTAGCTGATACAGTGGTGCTGGCTGTGGTTGCACGGTTCCCTGGTGAAAGAATTCCACGGTCTTCTCACTTGATCAGATGCTGTCTTGTATCTTCCCGAATAATTCTCCTTTTCTTCATTAAGACGTAGTTTCAATACAGTGGTGTTGCTATGACTGCAAATCTCTTCCTTCCGGGAGTATGTCATCTCTCTGTTTCAGGCAGTGGGGTATGTCTCCAAAGATTCTAAACATGTGTTGCTTCATCAAAGACATGCTGTGAATTTTTATCTCCAAACTCCAGTTTCCTCGAGTAGTACTGAATGTTGCTACCGGTACTTTTTTCGTAGTGTGGTCCTGTGCCAACTGTCTAACCCTTGTCTTTGATCCAACTTTGTGAAAATCTTGCAGTCATGTGGATGGTAAATCAAATCCTCCACTCTTGGTGATTGAATGCATTGACTTCTTTTCATAGATTGATTTGTATTTTCTTGTCTATGCTTGCTCTGATCATCTAGGATTCTAACTCTTCTTTCTTTACATCTGTGTACTTGGTCTTTTGCTGCACAACCAGGGGTGAACACCATGGGGTATAGGAGACTTGTGGGAGCTGTATTCTCCTAACAGGATCGAGTTAAACCTTTGACCTTCTGTCCGACTGTCGGATGCTCTACCACGGGCGTATAGGAGACTTACTTGTGAGAGCTTAGGCTATAGAACTATCAGCTATGTGTAGAAAGAATAATTGATGATGAGTTTTAAAGTTGGGAGAATCTCAATCATCAGAAAGATAATTTTCAGTTGGAGACACAAGCCACTTGGAAAAAGTATTCTGTGTTCTCCTAACAGGGTCGAGTCAAACCTTTGACTTTTTGTCCACTGGTCGGACGCTCTACCACGGGGTATAGGAGAGTTGTGGGAGCTTAGGAGTGATAGCAAAATTACCAGGTTGAAATGTAAGCTGCTCGAGATCAGTGGAGGAATATTAGTAACTGTTAAAAGGTAAAAAGAATACAACGTGTCAGTAAGTTTTATTTCAGTGTTTAATTTCTCTCTATTATGATTACCAGACTTATGATGTATGTATGTTCTGAGAATTTAGTGATATATCAAGACATTGTATCCTAGAATCATGCTTCTCTCCTTCTCCATACTGATTGCTTACACTGTAAATGTTGAAATTTATGTCTTGATCAAGTTGCTAGAAAAAAATTGTGATATCTCTGTACTTATATAATAAACAAATTACTTCATGGTTGGTTTGCTTGTACAATTTTATTCACTTATTTTCACAACTCATGAATAAAAATTATACGCACTCACCAACCATTTACATGAAGTAATCTGTGTTAAGTTCGGAGAATTTGGTGATGCATCAGGACAATATCTCCTAGACTCAAGCTTCTCAATACTGATTGCTATACTAACAAAGGTCTGCAAATTTGGCGATGCATCGCTGGAGACAGTATCGCCTAGAATGGTTTTTGTACCTCTAAACACTTTTTGCTATAATTCAAGTCAACAGAAAATTTTGCTTACCTCTTTGACAGTTGCTTGGTCTTGGTCTCGCCCAAGTGTCCTAGGCTGTGTCCTTGCTTGATCACTCTACTCTGTATGCTGCTGGCAGTACTATATGCTGTTCTCTGAAGATTAATCCTTGCACAGTTCTCGGTACAAAGAATGCGATTGTCTTCTCTCTTGAGATGCTGGCTTGTATCTTCTTGGCTACTTCTTCTTCTTTTCTTCATTGAAACTTAGTTTCTCTTCTTGTTAGCTGATACAGTGGTGCTGCTGTGGTTGCACGGTTCCCTGGTGAAAGAATTCCACGGTCTTCTCACTTGAGATGCTGTCTTGTATCTTCCCGAATAATTCTCCTTTTCTTCATTAAGACGTAGTTTGAATACAGTGGTGTTGCTATGACTGCAAATCTCTTCCTCCCGGGAGTATGTCATCTCTCTGGTTCAGGCAGTGGGGTATGTCTCCAAAGATTCTAAACATGTGTTGCTTCATCAAAGACATGCTGTGAATTTTTATCTCCAAACTCCAGTTTCCTCGAGGAGTACTGAATGTTGCTACCGCTACTTTTTTTCGTAGTGTGGTCCTGTGCCAACTGGTCTAACCCTTGTCTTTGATCCAACTTTGTGAAAATCTTGCAGTCATGTGGATGGTAAATCAAATCCTCCACTCTTGGTGATTGAATTCATTGACTTCTTTTCATAGATTCATTTGGTATTTTCTTGTCTATGCTTGCTGTGATCATCTAGGATTCTAACTCTTCTTTCTTTACATCTGTGTACTTGGTCTTTTGCTGCACAACCAGGGGTGAACACCATGGGGTATAGGAGACTTGCGGGAGCTGTATTCTCCTAACAGGATCGAGTTAAACCTTTGACCTGCTGTCCACTGGTCGGATGCTCTACCACGGGGGTATAGGAGACTTACTTGTGAGAGCTTAGGCTATATAACTATCAGCTATGTGTAGAAAGAATAATTGATGATGAGTTTTAAAGTTGGGAGAATCTCAATCATCAGAAAGATAATTTTCAGTTGGAGACACAAGCCACTTGGAAAAAGTATTCTGTGTTCTCCTAACAGGGTCGAGTCAAACGTTTGACTTTTTGTCCACTGGTCGGACCCTCTACCACGGGGTATAGGAGAGTTGTGGGAGCGTAGGAGTTATAGCAAAATTACCAGGTTGAAATGTAAGCTGCTCGAGATCAGTGGAGAAATATTAGTAACTGTTAAAAGGTAAAAAGAATACAACATGTCAGTAAGTTTTATTTCACTGTTTAATTTCTCTCTATTATGATTACCAGACTTATGATGTATGTATGTTCTGAGAATTTAGTGATATATCAGACATTATATCCTAGAATCATGCTTCTCTCCTTCTCCATACTGATTGCTTACACTGTAAATGTTGAAATTTATGTCTTGATCAAGTTGCTAGAAAAAATTGTGATATCTCTGTACTTATATAATAAACAAATTACTTCATGGTTGGTTTGCTTGTACAATTTTTATTCACTTATTTTCACTACTCATGAATAAAAATTATACGCACTCACCAACCATGAAGTAATTTTGTTTATTATATAAGTACAGAGATATCACAATTTTTTTCTAGCAACTTGATCAAGACATAAATTTCAACATTTACAGTGTAAGCATCAGTATGGAGAAGGAGAGAAGCATGATTCTAGGATATAATGTCTTGATATATCACTAAATTCTCAGAACATACATACATCATAAGTCTGGTAATCATAATAGAGAGAAATTAAACAGTGAAATAAAACTTACTGACATGTTGTTATTCTTTTTACCTTTTACAGTTACTAATATCCTCCACTGATCTCGAGCAGCTTACATTTCAACCTGGTAATTTTGCTATCACTCCTAAGCTCCCACAAACTCTCCTATACCCCGTGGTAGAAGCGTCCGACCAGTGGACAAAAGTCAAAGGTTTGACTCGACCCTGTTAGGAGAACACAGAATACTTTTTCCAAGTGGCTTGTGTCTCCAACTGAAAATTATCTTTCTGATGATTGAGATTCTCCCAACTTTAAAACTCATCATCATTTATTCTTTCTACACATAGCTGATAGTTCTATAGCCTAAGCTCTCACAAGTAAGTCTCCTATACGCCCGTGGTAGAGCATCCGACCAGTGGACAGAAGGTCAAAGGTTTAACTCGATCCTGTTAGGAGAATACAGCTCCCACAAGTCTCCTTACCCCATGGTGTTTCACCCCTGGTTGTGCAGCAAAAGACCAAGTACACAGATGTAAAGAAAGAAGAGTTTAGAATCCTAGATGATCAGAGCAAGCATAGACAAGAAAATACCAAATCATCTATGAAAAGAAGTCAATGCATTCAATCACCAAGAGTGGAGGATTTGATTTACCATCCACATGACTGCAAGATTTTCACAAAGTTGGATCAAAGACAAGGGTTAGACGAGTTGCACAGGACCACACTACGAAAAAAGTACCGGTAGCAACATTCAGTACTACTCAAGGAAACTGGAGTTTGGAGATAAAAATTCACAGCATGTCTTTGATGAAGCAACACATGTTTAGAATCTTTGGAGACATACCCCACTGCCTGAACCAGAGAGATGACATACTCCCGAAGGAAGAGATTTGCAGTCATAGCAACACCACTGTATTGAAACTACGTCTTAATGAAGAAAAGGAGAATTATTCGGGAAGATACAAGACAGCATCTCAAGTGAGAAGACCGTGGAATTCTTTCACCAGGGAACCGTGCAACCACAGCAGCACCACTGTATCAGCTAACAAGTAGGGAAACTAAGTTTCAATGAAGAAAAGAAGAAGAGGTAGCCAAGAAGATACAAGCCAGCATCTCAAGAGAGAAGACAATGGCATTCTTTGTACCGAGAACTGTGCAAGGATTAATCTTCAGAGAACAGCATATAGTACTGCCAGCAGCATACAGAGTAGAGTGATCAAGCAAGGACACAGCCTAGGACACTTGGGCGAGACCAAGACCAAAGCAACTGTCAAAGAGGTAAGCAAAATTTTCTGTTGACTTGAATTATAGCAAAAAGTGTTTAGAGGTTCAAAAATCATTCTAGGCGATACTGTCTCCAGCGATGGCATCACCAAATTTGCAGACCTTTGTTAGTATAGCAATCAGTATTGAGAAGCTTGAGTCTAGGAGATATTGTCCTGATGCATCACCAAATTCTCAGGAACTTAATACAGATTACTTCATGTAAATGGTTGGTGAGTGCGTATAATTTTTATTCATGAGTTTGTGAAAATAAGTGAATAAAATTTGTACAAGCAAACCAACCATGAAAGTAATTTGTTTTATTATATAAGTACAGAGATATCACAATTTTTTTCTAGCAACTTGATCAAGACATAAATTTCAACATTACAGTGTAAGCAATCAGTATGAAGAAGGAGAGAAGCATGATTCTAGGATATAATGTCTTGATATATCACTAAATTCTCAGAACATACATACATCATAAGTCTGGTAATCATAATAGAGAGAAATTAAACAGTGAAATAAAACTTACTGACATGTTGTATTCTTTTACCTTTTAACAGTTACTAATATTCCTCCACTGATCTCGAGCAGCTTACATTTCAACCTGGTAATTTTGCTATCACTCCTAAGCTCCCACAACTCTCCTATACCCCGTGGTAGAGCGTCCGACCAGTGGACAAAAAGTCAAAGGTTTGACTCGACCCTGTTAGGAGAACACAGAATACTTTTTTCCAAGTGGCTTGTGTCTCCCAACTGAAAATTATCTTTCTGATGATTGAGATTCTCCCAACTTTAAAACTCATCATCAATTATTCTTTCTACACATAGCTGATAGTTCTATATCCTAAGCTCTCACAAGTAAGTCTCCTATACGCCCGTGGTAGAGCATCCGACCAGTGGACAGAAGGTCAAAGGTTTAACTCGATCCTGTTAGGAGAATACAGCTCCCACAAGTCTCCTATACCCCATGGTGTTTCACCCCTGGTTGTGCAGCAAAAGACCAAGTACACAGATGTAAAGAAAGAAGAGTTAGAATCCTAGATGATCAGAGCAAGCATAGACAAGAAAATACCAAATCAATCTATGAAAAGAAGTCAATGCATTCAATCACCAAGAGTGGAGGATTTGATTTACCATCCACATGACTGCAAGATTTTCACAAAGTTGGATCAAAGACAAGGGTTAGACCAGTTGGCACAGGACCACACTACGAAAAAAGTACGCGGTAGCAACATTCAGTACTACTCGAGGAAACTGGAGTTTGGAGATAAAAATTCACAGCATGTCTTTGATGAAGCAACACATGTTTTAGAATCTTTGGAGACATACCCCACTGCCTGAACCAGAGAGATGACATACTCCCGGAAGGAAGAGATTTGCAGTCATAGCAACACCACTGTATTGAAACTACGTCTTAATGAAGAAAAGGAGAATTATTCGGGAAGATACAAGACAGCATCTGATCAAGTGAGAAGACCGTGGAATTCTTTCACCAGGGAACCGTGCAACCAAGCAGCACCACTGTATCAGCTAACAAGAAGGGAAACTAAGTTTCAATGAAGAAAAGAAGAAGAGGTAGCCAAGAAGATACAAGCCAGCATCTCAAGAGAGAAGACAATGGCATTCTTTGTACCGAGAACTGTGCAAGGATTAATCTTCAGAGAACAGCATATAGTACTGCCAGCAGCATACAGAGTAGAGTGATCAAGCAAGGACACAGCCTAGGACACTTGGGCGAGACCAAGACCAAGCAACTGTCAAAGAGGTAAGGCAAAATTTTCTGTTGACTTTGAATTATAGCAAAAAGTGTTTAGAGGTTTAAAAATCATTCTAGGCGATATTGTCTCCAGCGATGCATCACCAAATTTGCAGACCTTTGTTAGTATAGGCAATCAGTATTGAGAAGCTTGAGTCTAGGAGATATTTGTTCTGATGCATCACCAAATTCTCAGAACTTAATACAGATTACTTCATGTAAATGGTTGGTGAGTGCGTATAATTTTTATTCATGAGTTGTGAAAATAAGTGAATAAAATTGTACAAGCAAACCAACCATGAAGTAATTTGTTTATTATATAAGTACAGAGATATCACAATTTTTTTCTAGGCAACTTGATCAAGACATAAATTTCAACATTTACAGTGTAAGCAATCAGTATGGAGAAGGAGAGAAGCATGATTCTAGGATATAATGTCCTGATATATCACTAAATTCTCAGAACATACATACATCGTAAGTCTGGTAATCATAATAGAGAGAAATTAAACAGTGAAATAAAACTTACTGACAGGCTTGTACTCTTTTTACCTTTTAAAAGTTACTAAATCCTCCAGTCTGATCTCGAGCAGCTTTGTATTATCATAAGTGAATTAGCAGGATGTTGCAGCCACATTTCAACTTCAGTGAAATCAAGAAGACTCCAAGATGTCCACATTCCTTATTGGTGTGTGACTTTCATTGCTGCAGTGTACTCTCTCAGAAACTAGGGATGGTCTTCATAACAGGTGGCGTCAACCTGAGAGGATGATAACATGGAGAAGTGCTCATTTGCAGTGCTCTATAAATGTAATGATCCTTTATAACAGGTGTATCTACAAGAGGTAGGGAATTTCAATGATTAATTTTGCGGCAATTGAGATGATGATCACTATATCTGGAGATGGAGAAGCATGATTTTAGGGGACACTGATTTATCATTAATTTCTATGAACTTAACAAAATTATTACTAATGATCACTATGAAACAGACAAGTGTGATTCAAGAAGATACTATCTTGATGTACCTCCAAATTCGCAGAACCTTGTTAGTATAATAGGCTGAGAAGCTTGAGTCTAGGAGATGTCGTTTTGATGCATCACCAAATTCTTGGAACTTGAATAAATAGAGATTACTTCATGTAAATGGTTGGTGAGTGCGTATGATTTTTATTCATGAGTTGTGAAAATAAGTGAATAAAATTGTACAAGCAAACCAACCATGAAGTAATTTGTTTCTTGTATAAGTACTGAGATGTCACAATTTTTTTCTAGCAAAGAGTAAGACATAAATTTCAATGTTTACAGTATAATTATGTAATCAGTATGGAGAAGGAAGAAGCATATAATTTCTTGATATATCACTAAATTCTCAGAACTTACATATATCGATCATAAGTCTGGTAATCATTAGAGAGAGGAGGAAACATGATTCTCCCTGTGAAATAATAATTATAAATAAACTTACTGACAGGCTTGTATTTGTTTTACCTTACTGATATTCCTCCACTGATCTTGAGCAGCTTTGTACGTGAATTAGAGGTTGATGCAGCCCCACTTCAACTTCTAAGTGACAGCTGTCAAGAAGACTCCACGAATGTCCACATTCCTTGCTTGTTGGTGTGTGACTATCATTGCTGCCAGTACAAACTACGGATGGTCCTCATAACTGATGGTGTCAACCTGACCTGAGAGGATGATAACTATTGGATAAGTGTTCATTTGCAGTGTGCTCTATAGATGTAATATTGATCCTTTATAACAGGTGTATCTACAAGAGGTAGGGAATTTCAATGTATTGATTTTGCTGCAATTGAAATGACACTGGATGATGATCACTATGGAGAATGATTTTATGGACATTTGTCTTGATGTATCTCTAAATTCTTCAGAACAATCACAAAATGTTTTTAAATAACAATCACTACGGAGACAGACAAGCATGATTTTTCCCCTACATGATTCTAGAGGATATTAAGTTGATGTACCTCATTCTCCAAACTTTATTAGTATAGCAATCAGTATTGAGAAGCTTGAGTCTAGGAGATATTGTCCTGATGCATCACCAAATTCTCAGAACTTAATACAGATTACTTCATGTAAATGGTTGGTGAGTGCGTATGATTTTTATTCATGAGTTGTGAAAATAAGTGAATAAAATTGTAACAAGCAAACCAACCATGAAGTAATTTGTTTATATTAACAGTACATGGCAATCATTACAGAGAGTAAGAAACCAATTTTCTCTCATTGGAATTACTAACAGGCTTTTATTCTTTTTAAAAGTTACTAATAATTGTGTCCATCGTGAGAAGCTTTGTGTTTAGATGAATTGACAGGATGTTCCAGCCACATTTCAACTTCAGTGACAGCTGAGAAGACTCCATGATGTCAACTTTCCTTGTGGTGTTCAACTGACGTCATTGCTCCCAATGTACTTAGAGATGAGGATTGGTTTATCATAACAGATGACAGCATCCACCCGAAAGCCAGGATTGGTGATCATAACAGATAACGGCATCCGCCAGAGAGGAAGCTGATGACCTTGAGAAGTACTCCATTGCAGTGTTCCTAACCAGGAACCCTTTATAAGAGTTGTCTTTCTACAAGAGGTAGGGGATTGTGATGCATTGATTTTGATTTCTGTATGTGGTACTGTGTCAGTACTGAATAGTCTATAAATTTACAGTCTGTTATTACTGTCTGGTTACGGATTTTAAAAGCTGCTCTGTTTCAAGCTTTATATGAACTGGCAAATTATGTGGAACAGCAATATTATTATTGTGAATAATATTATCTATTAGTTTAAAATATACCATACATGGATAGATCATCTTCAAAGAGTATATTGTTCAAGCAAATATTTTGAGGAGGTACAATAATGGCTATGACGTTTTTTTCAAACTCAAACTACACTGGACATGTCAAAAAATATATTATGAAGAATAAATTATTATTATATGGATTATAGCATTGTGCGCAAAGGCTTATAGGAAACAAAGGGACAAGCAACAGAGCATACAAATGTTACATGTTTTTGGTGACATGTTATTGAATAATGATTTTCATCTAAATTTGTTTCAGGATTTAGCTGTTGGCACGTCAGTTTGGACTCAGTCATTCCCAGGTGGAAATCGTATCAAGATTTACAACTCTTTTAAGATATCCTACGAGATCTTATAAGAATCTTATAAGAACTTCGAAGAATCTCTAAGTTAATATAAGAATATTCTAGATCTTGTAAGAATCTTGAATAGTGTTATATTATCTCAATAATTAATTTTATAAGATCTGTAAGAATCTTTCAAAAACCTAAAAGAATCTTACAAGATCTTATAAGAATTAATGCAAGACCTCATATTAAAGAATCTTTACATAGTCCATATAAGAACTTAGAAGAATTTTGTAAGATCTTACAAAAACTAGTTGTAAGAATCTTCCAAAATCTTGTACGTATCTTATAAGAACTTGTAAGAGTCTTTATATGACAAAAGGAAATCTTTGAAAGACCTTGCAAGAATCCTATAAGAACTTGTAATATTTTGCAAGAATCTTGTAAGATTCTTACAAGATCTTGTAAGAACTTTTAAGATCTTATGAAGATTCTTAATAAGGATCTTGTAAAATTCTTAACACGATTTCCACTTGGGTTTGCACCCTGTGGGCTTACTGCTTGAAGAAGACGACAACGAAGATGACGACGACGACGAAGAAGAAGAAGAAGAAGAAGAAGAAGAAGAAGAAGAAGAAGCTACCTTTACCATTGATGTCTTCACCAAAAGGTAAGCAATGCAAATTATTATATCACACTCAAAGAAAATACACAAATTTGAGGAGCCACTATAGCCTGGTTCACACTTACAACGCAAGCATAAGATAGTGCAAACAGCATGCACATACGCAGTAACATGTTGATCATTAGTGCCTTTTGTTAGAACAAAATGCTGCTCGTGATCACACTTTGTTACATCTGCTTGAGCTTATGCTTGCGTTGTAAGTGTGAACCAGGCTTAAGTGACAGCGACAATAGTCCATAGCTTTGAGGACTTAAATTTGAAGACCACAGTCTTGTCAACAATTTGAAAGAATAAAGAAATAAAATCACTTAGTTTGTTCTTGTGTTGGTCCAGAAACAGCAATAAAATCAACGCAAGAACAGGGTAAAGACATTTTTATTCTAAAATCTTCTTTTTTTTTTCTTAAAACTAAACTTTAAGGTAATTTGTCATATTCCCATACAAACTCTTATACAAGCGGATGTACCCACCACAGTACTAATTCGTTACTGATATTAATGCTTGGTTTTTAGGATCACAAAGATGAACTAATAAAACTGCACAACATTTGAAGTTTCCTCATTCATGTGCCTGGAGAACAGTGCTGATACCCCCGACCAAGTAAGACTTATAGTGTTGATTTCTAAGAACACCCACTTGTATTAAACTTAATTATGTATTATCTGGGACAAGTTATTAAAATATAAATCAGTTTGATTTTAGTACCTCAAACTATTGGTATTTAATCTACTGCCAGGCATATCCAGAAAAGGATTCCACAGGTACTTTAATTGTTCTGACTTACATTGTTATTGTTCTTTTTCAGTGCTTGCATGTGATTCTCTTGGGTCTCTATGGTCAAAATACTTCTCATCCTTGATGTTCCTGTAAGTATCCGACTTTCAATGCTCACAGTGAAGTTCCAGCAGACTTGATTGACAAGAGGCTCCACCTAAGTGAACAATAAGGTACGAGACTTTCAAACTATGCTACCTTTCTTATATACAAATTAACATAGATGATCTTTTCAGTTGCCCTATGTGCCACTAGGCACAACGGGAAGTAAGTAAGTTCCACTGTAATATATGATCTTTGTGTCTGAGATTTGTGGGATGGGGGCATTAAGGCCAATTTAGACGGCAACGATTTTGATCAAGACCTCAGAACACAGACTTCAATATGAGCTAGCATCATCCCTCTGACCTCTCATGAGTTTATTTATCCCAAACACCATTCAAATTAAACATCCCCATCGGTCCTGACATTTCCTTGAGCTGGTTCCTACAAATATATTTTTTGGAGGCCAGTGAATGCATTTATTATATAGACACGAGTGTTTTTACTGGAAAATAGACCACTCGTAAAATTCATACGAAACTACATCCGGGACCCGAGTGGCGTATTTTCCATATCCTCACTAGTGAGGATATCGATGACGTAATTTCCCGCTTTTGCATGGCTTTTTGTGCAAAGCTGCCAAACGCCGTTTGAAAAATGGCGAGCGATAGATTCGTGAATTCACTTGAAGCTGACACGGAAATAGTTTCACTGAGGACGGTAGGAAAATGCTAAAACGAAGAAGAAAACTTCGTATGACTTAAAATTATTCAAGGAGTCCCTTGAAAGTGAAGACGAAAGGAGAGAAATTCAAGAAAGTTCAGCCATCGAGTTGCAAGAGTTCGCGGATAAAGTTTGTGCTTTTGTGGTTTGTCTATATAATAAAAAGAAAATTACACGGTGGCTTGAAGATATGAATTTTATTTTCTCGTGGTAAAAACAATATTTTACTCATTCGCTGCGCTCATTCGTAAAATATTGTTTTTACCACTCGAAATAAAATTCATATCTTCGCGCCGCCGTGTAATATCCTCTATGTATTTAGCAAACGCTTGGACAATTTTCTTTCAAGAGCTTATAAAATTCATTATTTGGGCTGATTATGCATGCAAAACAGTGTACATTTGGGTAAAGTCATTCATGTTAAAATCCACACAGCTTCATGCTATGGTCTGGACTACCTTATACATGTATCATCACCAATTAATAACATCTTGTCTATCATTAATTTTACGCCTGGTTGTAACTGACAGAGGTTTTCACAAATTCTATATTTTGTAATTTAAAGACTGCAAATGAAAGTAATCTTCGCAGCTGTCAAGCAACTTATTAAGCAGTTGCAAGGTAAGCCGGAAAAAAAAACCAAGGCTTGAATGGGGTTCATACCCAAGATGTTTGTGATACTGGTGCAAATGCTCTACTAACTCATCTGTGCTGAGAAGCTGTTTGGAGCAGGCCAAAAAAAATGCAATAACTCAAGCCAGAAACTAATCACCTAGGTGATAAGCTTCTGCTCAAGCCTATAATAGGCAACCTTGTTTCCCAGGGTCTACTCCGCTTTCAAGATGGCGGCTGGGCACGGAGAAGACCCTGGGACACGCTGGCGAAATACTCCACGAATCGTGGAGTATTTTGTCATGTGACACACGATTGAAACTCATTTTCTCTACACTTGACCAATGGTTCTGACGGTTCTGGGATCAAATAATCATATTTGATCCCAGAACCGTTGGTCTGAACCGTTGAAGTGTAGAGAAAACGAGTTTTGATCGTGTGTCATGTGACAAAATACTCCATGATTCGTGGAGTATTTCGCCAGTGTGTCCCAGGGTCTTCTCCGCGCCCCACCCGCCATCTTGAAAGCTGAGTAGACCCTGGGAACGAGGTTGTAGTATAATAGGCTGATCTTTGTTTATGTCTGTGTTCTTTGATCCTTATATTAGCATAATATTTTGGTAAACTTATAGAATATGATTTTGATAGCAATTGTGTCATTAAGTAACAGCTGCATTAAATATCATTTGAATATTGAATGAGAAAAATGTCAATTTACAGGAGTTTTTATATGGCTGTATGGCAAGAGTTGCTACACAGCCATACAAATGACTAAATGTGGCAACTTATTGAAGCAGATTTTGACCAGCTTCCTTTCAAACTTGGCACAATAAATAAATTTTGCATGGTCTTTCTAGTTATGTTTTTATCGGTTGAATTTCCTAAATATGACATCAGCAAATTAATAAAAAATAATTATTATTTTTGTGGTGTTTACTATATTGTCGTTTAATTTTCTTGGAAATGTTAAATTTGCTGTAATTATCAGCCTTCTACTTACAGTACGTTGTTTATCTTCATGGATTAGCTGTCACATTATTAATTTGAAGTGAAGTTGCACGATTGTTTTTAAATTTGGGTTCAATTCAATAGCCCTTTTTCACGGTTAACTTGTGATATTTGCATAACAATACACTTGAACATAGAAGCGAGGCAATTTCGGGCACAAGCTACAAAACATCATGTTTTTCTTGAGCTCCTTCAACTCTTTTAGTATAAAAACAGTTTTAAAATGCAGAAGAACTACAATTCTTTTAGTTTACGTTGTTTTTAGAAAAATTGTAAAACGACTTGTCTCTATTAATAAATAGTAGATTCGCATAAGCAACAGGGAGATTGGGTTACGATCTTTACGGCAAATTTTAACTAAAATAGTTGCATATTTAGTTCTTCTCCGTTTTAAAACTATTTTTATACTAACATAGTTCAAGGAGCTCAAGAAAATCACGATGTTTTGCAGCTTGTGCCCGAAATTGCCTCGCTTCTATGTTTAGCTGTATTGTTATGCAAATATTTCAGGTTAACTGTGAAAAGGGCTATTGTATCGCGATCCACCTATAGTTTTGCTTACGAGTGAGACAACATTATTTTGCGGTAATGTCGTCTCAAATGCGGGCCGGTGATTGGTTCTGAAGATACAGATTGGCACCGGGGCACTGAATTGGGTTCCTCACGTACACATCAAAATTCAAAAGTTTTCTTCGATTAACTCGTCGGCAATCATTTATATCTTGTCATTTGCTAATTTATGGAGTGCTTTATTCGCCGGTACAACTTGCTCAATCTAAAAGTTAGCGTATGGTGAGTATTAAAGTTATTTATTTCTCGTAAGAGTTTGTTTACCGTTTTCACTTGTTTTCGCGATGTGCATGCGCTAAGTTGTAAAATCAACTTTTTCGGTGCAAAATTGGATTATTTAGAAACCTTTGTGGGACATAATTCTGAATTGATTTTGTTTCCATAAGCAATTTACCGGCGAAAAAGTCCGACTTTCTTCGAGACGAAAAAATGCTTTCGCGTTCAAGTTTCGTGCACATTTCATCGCGTATAGTGGGAATTTCTATTTCAATCAACAACAACTGATCTTAATTTTCCTTTTAATTTGTCAAAAAAATGTTTGAATCGCGATACAAAACTAAATTCGATTTTGAGACGACATTACGGCTTTATAATGACGGCGTTGGGAGAAAATATATTCCGTATTGGGCTCCGTCGCTTCGCGACTCCGCCCAATACGGAATATATTTTCTCCCAACTAGCCGTCATTATAAAGCCGTAATGTCGTCTCAAAATCGAATTTAGTTTATATTATCAAGACAGTGATTAATTGGAAAGACTTGGAACATCTGAATTCTTCTTAATTTGCTTCTTTAATCTAACATATAACCTAACTAATCTATATAATGCATGAAGAGTTGTGGAAGTTCCAAGTCTTTATTAGCAAAATTGATCTCTCTCTATTTGGCAGCAAAATTGAAATCAGTCACTCAAATGCTATCAATGGTACAAGATGACAAAATATCTGAACATCAAAAATTAAAATGATAACCATTCAGCCAAAAAATTAAGAAAATAATAATTTACTAGATAATTCCAGCCAATACTGAATTATGAGTTTCCTTCTACCCTCTTTCCCTTAGTCTGTTGAAGGAGAAGCAAAATAAAGTGAGAATGAAAAATAAGATGAGCGAAATCACAGAGTGAGATGAGTGTCTCCTCCAGATTTCACATGGCCATTTTTTCCTCTCTTTAGGCCCTACATGTATGCATCGCATGGCACAACAAGGACCGATTGTTATGAGTTTTCCTCTCGCTTTATTTTGCTTGTCGCTCAACAGACTATGGGAAAAAGGGACTGCTGTCTATCTACTCACAAGACTGCTTATCAATTGCCCGATCCGAAGTTCAAAAAAGGGACTGGGCACTAGTTTACCAATTGTTCAAATTGCATCATGTAAGAAATGAATCTCATCACCAGAAAGATTGCATGAAAATGAGTAAGTTCATCAAGTTTGGTTATGTTACAATTTGCATAGTAACCAGGCTTCTGTGAACTGTCAAAGGTCGCCCAGATTCCATACAAATGTCTCTAATTCAGTGATGGCATCCCCCAAATCCATACGAAGTCTCTGATTTTTGAAAGCCTTCTACATGATTGCAACCTAACGAAACAACCTCAAACTTGGTAAACTAACTAATTTTAATAAAGTAAGCAACTGAGTTAAAATATCACTAACTTGACATTGCATTTAGGGTTTAGAACTTATACCCATTCAGACCATGCACTGCTTAAACATGTTAAAAGATATTTCAATTGAACACCAATTAAAACAGGTTTCAGGGACAGATCTCACAATGAAACCACAATTAAGTGGTGCATCAAACATTAATTTTAGCTGGTGTGAATGGGGTATATGACTTGAAACATTTTCTGGATGAAGTAGATTTTTCTGTTAAAAGTCTTTTTAATCATTATTATAGAGAATTAAAGATAGGATGTTGGCAGAATTCCAAATGTAGTCTGTTGTTTGTCTTAATGTCTTGCATGCTGGGAATTTATAACTACAGCTGTCAAACCTGTATTAAGCGGACATCCCTGGGGAATGCTCTGGTTCCCATAGAATATGTCATATAAAGAGGTTATTCAGCGGAAAGTTGTGTAATACAGCTGGGTATTTTTATGAGTCAGTTTTAAAACGCTGACGAGTAAAAATGCCCAGCCGTATTACACAACTTTCCGCTGAATAAATTGTTTATTATACGACATAATATCTTTCCTAAAATATAGGCTTTCAACAGTGTTTTCCGTAGCATGCGGTCAGGGGGACTAAGACCCGTTGAATACGGTCTCATATTTGCTCTCGTCTTTGTGCGTATTCGCACTCTAAAATGCTATGTCGTATAATAAGAGTGGATATGACGTTGGATACTTCTGAGATATCCCCGGAAACTATAACAATGTGTTTATGTTCATTTGAAATAAATGTTGGAACTTTTGCTACTGTCCCAGAGAATAAAGGGTGTCCGCTTGCAGTGTCCACTTAGTATACATGAAGTCGAACCTTCCTGTCATGGAGTAACCTCTAGCAAGTGACCAACTCTCTTATGTGACCACATGTGATTAAGATCCCAAATTTCTTTCATGCAGGTAAATTACTACAAGTGAAACTCGTCGTAAATGACCTCAATCAGCTACCAAAAGCATAAATTATTGTTGTCTATGTGACCTACACTGTATGTCCCCGGGGGGAGACTCCCATAAAAAAGTGACAGGGATGCTCATCGCCCTTTTTAGGGGTGTAAATTACGGATTTTGGTCCCCCTTAGGGTGTTTCAGGATGGAACAGCGATATTTTTAGCCATCAAGGTATCTTTTAGGGTTGCACGCAAAGAAATAATAAAAAAACACCGTCATTCTGTGTAAAATGATCTCTTTTAGGGAAAAAGGTTTGAGCCACACCCAGATTGGTCCCTTTTAGGGGTGTAATTTGACATTTCCGACGAGCATCCCCGTCACTCCCCCCCCCCCCCCCCCGGTCCTATGTCCCACTTAGCCCAGATGAAGGGCTAACGCTCGTAACGTCGGCTTCTATAAATTCGCTACGGCGGTTAATTTAAATTTATCAAGTTCGAGTTGATAATCAGCTTTAGTTGAACTTAGAAGTGTTTTACTTGCCCGCCGACGCAGCACCACAGTTTTCATTAGAAACTAATCGGAGCTAATCACTATGTCCCTAGGGTCTCCCAAGTAGATTTTTCAAATCATGTCCAATAATATTCCATTTTAGCAGGCAGAAAATTAAGGCCGAGCCAAACAAGGATGACAGTTGCAGAGAGTTGACTCTCACGAGGGTTTTCTTCAACTCTCACCGGAGTCGTCGCCGACGAGTCTCAAGAAAAATTTTAGCGGGTTCAAATATTCTATCACAGCGCAAGCTTAGGCTATGTTCACACTTGGTGCCCGAGCACTAGTGCCTGGGCACCGGCACAAAATGGTGCTGTGTTCACACACTGAGTACTCCAAGATATCGACATGTTGGCCGTGTTCGAGTACAAGGTCAAGACCTTGTACTCGGGCACTGGCACCGTGCCCGAATTCTGGCGTGGGTACTTGAAAAAAAGATGTGTTCACATTAGTGCCCAGCGAGAATCGTACTCGGGCACCAAGTGTGAACAGGTCCTTAATTATGATGAGAGTTTCAGGCCAAACGAGAGTGAGAGTTTGAACGCTCAACAACTCTCATCCTCGTTTGGCCTGGGCTTTAGGTTATGGTGATGAGTATAATATAAAGCGATCGATCACCCAGTGGAGAAAACAATTCAAGATGTCTTTTACAGGGTTTCCCCGCATTGCAGTGGTTTTCCATCCATTATCATTGCATTGCAGCAGCTTACCAACCTTTTCTCCTGTGGTTGTACTGGCTTTTTTCCTGCAATTGCTGTCATGTTTGATATCCTCTTCGAGCAAGGAGTATTACACCATTTGATTTCAGCCGTTCCATTTTTTATACGAACATTTACTAGTAGCTTACTCAAATTGCACTCAAATGCAAAAGATAAAATGGCCAGATCGGGCACGCGCGATTCCGCTCGGCAAGTTTGTGGTGCCCAGTGTCTCTCGTTCGAACTCACAGCTGGATCCAGTGACTAGACTACCGGCGCGCGCGAAAGCGCGTGGAAATATCCTCACGCGAGAAGACGCGCCTCTTCGCGTCGCGTCTTCTCGCGCGAGGATATTCCCACGCGCTTCGCGCGCGCCCGCCCGCTCGATCTGAGAAAAATTAGGGACTACTCGTAGTCTATAATATGACAAGAACTTTTCCTGGGCCACTTGGTAGAAAATAAATTGGTACCTGAGTTCGAGCGCGAAGCGCGATCGGCGGGAGGGATTACGCACTCCCTCCCACGATCGCGCTTCGCGCTCCGACTCCTCGCGCTTCGCGCTCGCTGAACTCCCCACCTGGTACCTTTTAGGAGTTCCTTTCAAAAATTGCGACGAGCACCCGGCACCCCGTCACTTGAATGTAGGAGTCCCTCCGGGTCTGGATCCGTCACTGTTTTTTTTTTTTACTATCTTTTTATTTTCAAACTGATCCAAGTCAGTTCTTCAAACGATACCCCGGGGGGAGGGGGGGGTGGGGAGGGTACTCCCTATAATGGACTTTACGGGGAGGCTCCGCCCGAAAGGGGTACCTTTTCAGACTGTAGGTATGACCAGGTATATAAAAGGGTAGGGATTTCACGAGTTGGAGTATAGAATAAGGGTAGGAATTTCACGAGTTGGAGTATAGAAAAGGGTAGGGAAAACTGTCATTTAGGTATGAGGTGGACTGCAGGTTTGAAGTTCTTAGCCATCGTAAGACAGCTTCCTGACTTCTTTCTGGGGATATATATTGTTCATTAAGTTCATTCCAAGAGTATAGAAAAGGGATGCAGTGTTTCTACTGTAGGTATGTGAAAGGGGTACCATTTTCCATGGAAGGTATATGAAAGGGGTATCTTTTCTGTCAAAAATGGTATATAAAAGGGTAAGGGGTTGGACCTCTGGGCGGAGCCTCCCCGTATAAAACTCTGTTGAGTATCACCCCCCCCCCCCCCCCCCGGCAAGATACTCCCGTAACACTGAAGAACTAACTGTTGACGTGCGCCGACGCGCACAACGTAGAAAACCGTAGCTCAACTCCAGTAGACTGACGTAGACTACGAGCAGTTTCTCTTTCCCACAGTCCGTCGAGCGAGAACCGAAACAAAACGAATGGGGAAAAAAGGCCACGAGAATTCTGGGGAAGACACGCGCTTTTTTCCTTCGCGATTTATTATCGGACTAAGGGAAAGATGGACTGGTCGTAGTCTAACAACTGGCGTGACTTTGTACAACTTTGAAATGGGTTTTCAGAGGAGCCTTTATGAGAGGCAGGCATGGGTGGGGTGTAAGGGGCTCTGGATAGAGGTAGTACCTTTTGATCTCTGGCAGCCGTACCCTGCTAAACCGCGTAGGCGGCAACGAAACCGTTACATTTCTTTGCCGTCTTCTGCAAAACAAAAACGTCGAATGCATGACCAAATTCACGGTATTATGGAGAACGTTAAAAAGCACATGACAGTGAATTTTCCTTTCTCTATCTGGACTTGAACTTCGTCAGTACGAATTCAGCTCCTTGACAGTTCAGCCACATTGGACAAATTGAACGTGTTGAAATAATCGCGAAGCAGTTAATAGAACGTGAATTCACTTTTTAAGTGACGTTTTCTATGACGTTGCCGCGTTGTGGTTGCTTAAAATCCCTACTAAGTAGCAGTGGTGGACGGAAACACTGGTCCTCGTCCATTAGACAACGACGCGCTAGTCAAGAACGTAACCGAATCAAACACAAAACAAGGTGCGCGCGAGTCAGGAACGTAACAGTCAAATACAAATCAACAGAGTGCGCTAGTCATAACGTAACAATCAAATACAAAGCAATGAGCGCGCTAGTCAGTAACGTAACAATCAAATACAAAGCAATGAGCGCGCTAGTCAGTAACGTAACAATCAAATACAAAGCAATGAGCGCGCTAGTCAGTAACGTAACAATCAAACACAAACAACGAGCGCGCTAGTCAGTAACGTAACAATCAAACACAAAACAACGAGCGCGCTAGTCAGTAACGTAACAATCAAACACAAAACAACGAGCGCGCTAGTCAGTAACGTAAAGGCCGTGGCAAACGAGGAAACATTGTTGCGGAAACATTGTTGCGAACGCAAATGTTTCGGCGAGCAAACGGGGAAACATTTGTTGCGGACGCAAAATGTTTCTGAAAGACAAATGTTGCGTGTGTGGGCAAACGGGGAAACATTTGCATCCGCAACAATGTTTCCGCAACAATGTTTCCTCGTTTGCCACGGCCTTAACAATCAAACACAAAACAACGAGCGCGCTACTCAGTAACGTAACAATCAAACACAAAACAACGAACGCGCTAGTCAGTAATGTTTGAGAGGTAATCATCACAGGTGGCATTTCAATCGGCTGACTGAGATTTAATTCAACGGTATAGTGAAAGAGAAGATTATTTGTTGTAGTTTTTACGCTGTAGTTGCGCTGAAGTTGACTGGAATGGAATCTGTTTATTTTTCCACGTGTAACTTCAAAACAAATGATAAGAGTGGACTGAACTTGGGAATATCCACCGCTACTTTGACAATGTTATTACAAAATTCACTGAATGCATGATCAATAACAGGACAGACGCATAAATACTGAAACACAAACAACGAGCGCGCTAGTCCTTACAAACAAATATGACATAAACTCCAGACGAGATTTGATTCCGCCTGAGCTCTTTGTCGGAAAATATTATAAAACCTCGTATTATATTACTGAGATATTAAAATATTATAAACCTCGTATTAGAAAATATTATAAGCCTCCGGCCGGCCTCGCTTAGCGAGGAATAAGTATACCCAGACCTCTGGTATACCTGTAAGTACAAACATTGACACGTGGGGACTAGATTGTGCAAAATAGCTAATTATGTTGACGAAAACCAAACACATTGTATAAACTGGGGCCTGTAGTTACAAACAATAACGGGTAGAGTCTTGAGATAACTATTGTACAAATTCCCAAAAATTTCGAGAATTTAGTGGCGCAAAATCAGTACTACATGTATCATCCTTTCAATATTAAACAAAAATACGTTGTCGTTAAAGTTAAGCCCGCCATTGTTTTGGTTGCGATCTCTGTGCTGACCAAAAGAATAGCAGGCTCTGGCGATGACTTGTTACTTTATGCGCAAGCAATATCAGAAGCTTAGGTGATAAGCTTCTGCAAGAGACTATCATAGTCTCTTGGCTTCTGGCAATATATGATCGTATATATTGCGTCTGATATACATAAAATCTACTGTTACCATAGATTTTTTGACGTAAGCCTCTGGCCCTTATCACGAAAACTGAAGTATGCATTTTGTCAAGCTTCGACGTTGTGCTATAAACGTGAGAGAAGTCAGCCGACATTAATTCATTTGAAGGTAATTATCAGTAATGTAGTGAGAGGAAAGAATCATCGAATATCGCGTGAATCTCTTAGGCTGAAACCTCTGTACCGTGGCAAGTTCCTGTGTGATCTCGAAAAATTAGCATTTGATTTGTTTTAAAAATGAAACACACACACAGTACTTGAAACAGCATTCTGTATTAGAAGGCCGAGGCATTCATCGTAAAGCTAAGTTCTTTGTCGGTGCACAATGAACAGTAATGACTCTTCCGATTCACGAGCGAGAGATGTCCACGATCTCGCTCGACATGGTAATCATGTTGCACTGGGAAACCTTCTCAGTGGAATGAGCACGAGTGAAAGAAAACGCAGCGTTGGAAACAAGACTAAAGATGACGGCATCCAATTTACCACTCCCTGATCATTGCTGCTAGCTTTGGATACCTGGACTGCGTGCAAATACTTCTTACATACAATGCAAATATTGAAGCTCGAGGGACTATTGACGAGAAACATGCCTTTTTTGGACTCGTGGTATCGAGAACGACGAGGACCGCCAGCTATGCGGGCTAACTTCGACATTATCGAGGGCTGTACAGCTTTATGCGTGGCTGCTGCATATGGACATCTTGAAGTAGTGAAAATGTTAGTCGAAGCAAACAAATACTCTGCAGCATACAGTGGAAAAACGTACCAGAACACGACACTGCTTGCTCCGAAGGCATCGCCAACATTGCGAGTTGTTTGGGTGGAAATGGCGCCGATGTCAATGCAATTGACGATTCCGGGAGTACCTCCATTAATGGCTTCATGCTGTAAACTGGCCTCACACCAGTTTGGTTCACCTATCTTATCGAAAACATGGCGGTAATCATGGACCTTCAAAACCATAGATGGTAAGATTAACAGCTCGTCATGGAAGCAGATTTACAGAAACGAACTTACAAGGGGAATAGCTAAAGAGCTATCGACTCGTGGGGACGGACTCAGTTACCAAAATAAACAATGTCTAACAAAGATCCTGTTAGCCAGTAAATTCTGGAGCATAGACATGGTAGAAATTTTTATAAGGAGCCATCAGTGTTCAAGGGAACAAAGAATTGATGCTCTTGAGTCTCTTGGTGTCCAGCCTAGCTATCGCTGGCAAGGATTATGCAGTGAATATTCTGGTTTGCCGAGAAAGCATTCATTACATGAAACGCGGAATGGAAGAAAGATTCCGAGAGCCTTCGCTTCCATTGCTAAAACAAGAAATTGAACTCTTGAAGTTTTCCAGACTTGGAAAGAATGTCAACTCTGGAGGAACTTGCTCTGATAGAGGCAAGCCTGCTGCCATTTGCTTAGAGGACTTATTATTAAAGACAGAATCCTTGGAGCTGGCATTTGGAACGGCTTCGAAGCAATGCGTTACATTTCCTCATTTCACACTCTTATGACACTGGGAACTTTGATCTTTCCGTTAGTTTGCGGTTACACGCAATGGAGACGGACTTGCGTCGTAATAGATCAATCACAAGTGATTTTAGCAGTCTTAGTGGAAGTATTCGTCAAAAATCTTCAACCAGAATGGTTGTCTTTCCAGACAAAAGTGCATCGCCGAAGTATTTGAGAAAACGGTTCGTGCGTAGAGAGAGAATGGCATGATCTTTTCCCAAGAAGAAATGAACAAGAGGTGGGAAAGGTGTGTTTTTATTCTGTGTGCTATCTGTTAATGTTAAGCACCAAAAGTTCAACTTCAAGCAAAGTAAATTGAAGGCGTCGTGTTGCAGTAACTGACACAAAGGTTTCTCCACTTGGACCCTCGCACTCGAGATGGAAATACTTTGCTGCATTTTCTGGTGTCCGTCCAAAACTGCCGGTCGAACAACATCTGCGGGAAACATGTGCAAACTTCCATGGTGTCGAGACCATGAATTTTATTCTAAATTCAGGAAATTCTTGTCAATGCCGTGAACATCAAAGGGAGACACTCCTCTTCATCTCGCAAGGTCAACGTTTTCAACCGACTAATAAAAGAGAGTTTCAGGTTTTGAGTGACATGTTGGAGCTTTTGTTGGACAGGGGTGCTAATCAGGACCTGGGGAAGGCAATAAAGTGAAAAACAGCCCTAGAACAGTTGCTGAAACTTCCGTGGCGCAGCAGGATCCCTTCAGAAGAGCAACATTGGAGTTAACGCGAATTGCTGCAAAGGCCTGTCAACAAATATAGTACTTCCATACGCGGAGAAGTTCCGAAGATCCTCGAATATTCATTAGACATGATGTCCTGAAGATTTAAGGCTTTGATATTTTAACTTTTGAACAAGCAATATAAGCAAAGGGGGAAGACGACATGGGGCGGATGTAAAGGGGAATGGTTGTGGTGTAATTCCATGAAATTGATTGCCTGAAATATCACATACCCTTTTCGGTCCTTTTCATGGTATAGCGATACAGAAGAACTCTTTTATCTTCAACATGCGATATATCTCTGCGTTGCACATTTAATAACAACAGGTGACCCAACGCGAAATACATCGCTATAGCGTAGTGTATATCTCGCCCAAATGATCACCGGGACCTGACAAATGAACCCCCAAATTGGACCACGAAAAAACGCTAAAAAAACGACAAAAATAACAAACGAGGAATGGTTTGGACAGTGGAATGGTGTGGATAGGGAGATTTTTGTGGATAAAGTGTATGGCCTGACTAAAAATATACGTCGTTTCGTGCTCCTCTCCAGGCAAACGATGTCTGTGTCTTAAGGACAGTATAATGAAGCTTTTTTCACTAGTATTCCTCAACCATGCTTTAATCTAAATAAATTACCCACCGAGTGAATATAACGCGCTAGTCAGAAGCCGTAACAACCATTAGCTAGTCAGTAACGTCACCGTCAAACACAAAGCAACGAGCATGCCTGGAGAGAAACGTCACAGTCAACACACAAGAACAACTTGCGGGGCGCTAGTCCAGTAACGTCACAGTCAAACACAAAACAACGTGTCGCGCTAGTAAGGAACGTCACAGTCAAACTACAAAACAACGTGCGCGCTAGGTAAGGAACGACAGCAAGTCAAACACAAAACAGACGTGCGCGCTAGTCAGGTACGTAACAGTCAAACACAAAACAAAGAGCGCGCTAGTCAGTAACGGAACAACCAAACACAAAACAACGTGCGCGGCTAGTTAAGAGAACGTAAACAATCGAACACAAAACAACATGCGCGCTAGTCAGTAACGTAACAACCAAACACAAGCAACGAGAGCGCTAGAAAGGAACGTCACAGTCAAACATAAAACAACAGAGGCGCGCTAGTCAGTAACGAACACTGAAACACAAAACAACGCGCGCGCTAGTCAGTAACGTAACAACCAAACACAAAACAAGTGCGCGCTAGTAAGGAACGTAACAATCGAACACAAAACAACATGCGCGCTAGTCAGTAACGTAACAGTCAAACACAAAACAACGAGCGCGCTAGTCAGTAAAGTAACAACCAAACACAAAACAACGTGCGCGCTAGTCAATAACGTAACCCCAACGTAACAATCAAACACAAAACGAGCGCGCTAGAAAGGAACGTAACAGTCAAACACAAAACAACGCGCGCTAGTCAGTACCGTAACAACCAAACACAAAGCAACGTGCGCGCTAGTCAGTAACGTAACAATCAAACACAAACAACGAGCGCGCTAGTCAGTAACATAACAATCAAACACAAAACAACAAGCGCGCTAGTCAGTGAAGTAACAACCAAACACAAAACAACGAGCGCGCTAGTCAGTAACGTAACAACCAAACACACCACAACGAGCGCGCTAGTCAGTAACGTAACAACCAAACACAAAGCAACGTGCGCGCTAGTCAGTAACGGAACAATCAAACACAAAACAACGCGCGCGCATAGTCAGTAACGTAACAATCAAACACAACACAACGAGCGCGCTAGTCAGTAACGTAACAACCAAACACAAAACAACGAGCGCGCTAGTCAGTAACGTAACAATCAAACACAACACAACGAGCGCGCTAGTCAGTAATGTAACAATCAAACACAAAACAACGTGCGCGCTAGTCAGTAAT
>MU826465.1:0-44135 GCA_029204205.1 Desmophyllum pertusum
ACTCACCTATATGCCAATTTAAGCAAGGTGCCTGCTGCGACATTATAATCAGCTCCTTTTTTCAGTTAGCTTTTTGTTGTGTTTCCCTTATTAATATTTGACTTGCCCAATGTGAAGCTTGAAAAACAAACACTTGTCTCGTGGCTCGTGTCAAACACAATAAAAGTGTTTTTTAGCGAGGCTAGTCTGTCTAAACAAATAAAACTGTATTGCCTTATTTTGAACAAAGTCCTTAAAATAAGCAGCAGCACAGGTAAATGCCATCTGTCCTTACTGGAAGTTCTTCCTCCCGGGGGTGGGCAAGCTGAAGGTTGGTGGGATTCCGCCCCGTGGGTGGGTGTCGATTTAAGCACGTCTTCCAAAGTACTCCTTCCAGTAAAGCAAGTCTGAATAAATGCTGGGTTCAAATAAATGCCAGGAGAGGCCAAGAAGTACCTAATTCCTATGCATCAAAGGCGCTTAATTTGAAAATCTAGAATTGAACCAGCAGAAAGAAGAACAGTAAAAAAGAACCAAACCTAAATCGGACTGCCCACTCTCTCTATTCCTACCTGACAACAAATTAGATCATTTATCGCATACATTGTAAAATTAGAAATCTCCAGACGAAGAGAGTACCTGGACTTTTCCGCTTGGACTTGCCGGTGTATGATTTGAGCTTTTTGAAGGACGAAAATTATGTACCATGTTGAAGAAAATTGCGGCAATACAATTGTCTTTGGTTAACTTGTAAAAAATGAAAATTAGATCTGCAACTATTTCCTTTGCGAATCGAAAAGCCAGTCGGAGAGTGCATTATCAAAAAACAATTGGATAATCTTGATAATATACTCTCCAAAGCAACGATTTGAAGAGCTCAAGCCGAATTGTACGACGCACTGAGGCGAGGGGTCAATATTTGGTAGCAAGTGAGGTTTTCTGTAGTCTAAAAGTTCAGCTAACGTTTCCGAACACATACAGTTTTCTTAGCGTTTTAAAAAATAAGCCATTACAACAACAACAATTAAAATACATAGATTTTCACCTCCCGCAATTAGCGGGGGCTATTCGAGGCGGGAGTACCCTGGGTGCCAGAGGCTTTTCTTGCGCGGTTTCTGGTTTCAAAGCTCTCTTATGGCCGCGCGACGGAGAAAATAAACCTCTTGTAACCCAGGGTAAGGCGGGAGGTGAAGGGAAAAAAAAAAGAGAAAAAAAACACAATTATAATAAGAGTAGCTAACAGTAGTGTTTTAGTAAGTAATAAAGTAAGTAATAAAAGTATAATAAGGGTGTGCGGAGTCGCGGCACAAAAAGCACAATTTTAACGTAAAAACGACGTTTCCGACGCCTACAGGAAAATTTTGTCGTTGGGTGCCCCTGACGGAAGACGATTTCGCGGTTAGAACCATACATTATTGAGCCGGAATAAGCATGGGCCTTAATCACAGCCCGCCATGTTGTTCCCCAAGGTCCCCCAAGCCTCGCATTCAGACGTTTCACAACGAGTTTACGCGGGGTTTCAGATGCGGAAACAAAGGTTTTAAATTCTCTGGGATTTAAGATGGCCGCCGCGTGATTAAAGTGTATATGACAGATATTTTTTTATTTGCTTGATCGAAATCTACATAGGATCCTGATATGAAACATCGAAAAAAAATTCCATATCGCTTTTCTTCACCGCGTTTTAGCCGTCTAAAAGACGATTTCCGGTTAGGTAAAAAGCCGAGCGAGGTGGAGTCCTGACCGAGTCGGTCGTGACGTCAAAAACCAGAACGCCTTCGACAAACAACCACGCAAAGACAGCGATAGCCTGAGATCAGGCTCCTGAAGAAAATTTGCGAGCGAAGCCGAGTCGCTGCAGAACGAAAGCGACGTTCTCGCCCCAGGCTTCGCTCGCAAATTTTCTTCAGGAGCCTGATCTCAGGCTAAGACAGCGAGGAGTTTCGTGGCTTGTAGTGTGTATAACCAGATATATTTTAGTTCAAATTTTGTCTAGAACCGTCAAAACCTTGTACACAAAGTTATGGTCTACGGATGATTTTGAGTTTGGGAGGCGATTCTGAGCGATCAGACGCATAATGGGTGCGATGAGTTTATACAGGTTTATAGAAGCAGCCCAGCAGACCACAGGTCCGCCCAAGCTAAAGATAAGAGAACAGTGTCACGGTATAAGCGGTATTGTGTTACAACGGCTCTATTTTAATATAAGGGTTTGTATGGGAACGCAACGGTTATGTTTTAGAAGATATATAAAATCGAATGTTTTGTGAATAAAACGACTTACCCTGTTGCTGTGTTGTATTCTTCTTGTAGTTTTGCCAAGCTTCTCAGCCGGTTTCGGTTTGAGGCCGATTTAGGCGAAGTTTTTAGTTTTCGAGGGGTTTTTCCGCGTTAATATAAAATAGGGAACAGCATAAATAAATTGACTTTTTACATCCGTTTTCGGCCTGAAGAATAAGGCTTTCACTTTTAGTCTTCGAATTACAACTTTGAAAGTCAGTGTGACAATCGGACATCTCGGGTCTCGGACGTGTCCTTTTTCGTCATGGATGACAACAATACGTCCATGCCCCTCCCCTCGCGTCCCGCGTCGTCGTATGGGTGATTTTGTCGGACGTGACGCCCATTTTGTGTCGTGGGTTCAAACGTCCAAACGAGCTATCATTCGTTGTTAATTTATTTCTTTTGAAATATTTTCTATTTAGGGAAACGGCGATATGTGGTACTAGTTTTAAGTCGAACTCGAGTGTCGCAAACTGACGAAAGTTTATCTGCAGTTTTAGAACGGCATTTGGAAGCCCGAAGAAAATACAAACCAGGAGGGAACATTTCGCTTATCGGAGATTACACTGGTGGAAAGTTTTGAGGCGCATTTGAGCATTTGTAAGGATATTTATCGATCTTCGAGTGACTTGCGATTTGAAATCTTCTTTCCGACCTTCTTTATTTACGACCGAGAAGGATAGTGACATGGAAGCGAGGCTTCTTTAATGGCCCTCGCCGGCTAAAAGTTACAAAGTTTACAGCTGTTTCGAGAAAGGTTGTCGTAAAAAAGCGCACGCGACAATCTCGAAAGGTATTGTGGGTAGTTTTAATTTCATGGTTCCTTGACTTCAACATTTCAGGGAAATCCGAGAAAATGGCACGAGACGCCATGGACGTATGTTTGAGAGTGCTAAAAGAAAGCAACAAAAGTAGGCATCGCGGATTTGATGTATTTATTTGACTTATTAAAATTCATTGATCATATCCCAGATTACCTTTCGGGATTGTCGCGTGCGCTTTTTTCCGACAACCTTTCTCGAAAACAGCTGTATATGACCATACATTTAGCCGGCGAGGGCCATTAAGGACGGTGCCTCCTAATACCAAAGTATTTTTTGCGCGGTTTATGACTATGCGAGAAAAGCAGATCTTAGCAAGGGCTATTGGATTCCAAAAGAAAATTGGGGGTAACCACGCATTTTTCAGAGGATAATCAAGCTTCAATCTGGAAAAAAATGCTGAAATTTCACCCCCATCTTGAAAGCGGAGTAGACCCTGGGAACGAGGTTGGATCAAACGCGGCTCGACACGCGGCTCCGGAAACACGTCTGTGCCTTCCGCACTTTGGGCGTTCTATCAGAGACGGCAATACCAGTCTTCGACATATTTTAATATAGTCTCGGCACTCGGTTGAGTGGTTCAGGTAAGCTTAATTTCAGGGCTTATTTAATTGGTAAATTGAGCCAATTTCCTCGAGTTTGTTGTATTTTGTGGAATGACCGCTTGCTTGGCGGGAAGGTTCGAACGAAGACTTGTGTTTTGAGCTCACGTTGTCATGAAATTTGGGCGTTTTACTTTTATGTGAGCTTCGCCAGTTTGTTGCTTTTTTGTGAAAAAACTTGCTCGCCAAGGTGGAAGCTGGTGGAACTTTTTGATAGTTTAACACGAATATCTGTTTATCTTCCACGTAGTTCGAACTACGTGGAAGGATAGGGGGGGGGGGGGGTGTTATTTAAAATTTTATACAAGGAACGGCCCGTGTCAGTTCGGTGTTTTCCTGTAGTATTTCTGCGTCTTCGTTATTTACAATATTTGGAAACAAAGGCCATTTTTAATTTTCCATGTGCTTGGGTTATGTAAATTTTGTAGGTGTGTTAATTTATGGACGCCCTCATAAATTAACACACCTACAAAATTTACATAACCCAAGCACGTGGAAAATTAAAAATGCCTTTGTTTCCAAATAATGTGGAGACCTCCACTATATGCTAAGGGCCGATTACATGGTGAATTTCAGCCCGGTACCATTAGAAATCACGAGAGTGAGGTGGACAATTACCTAAGGGGGCTGGAATTTTGTTGCGATTATATGACAAATTTTACTTGTTTCATTGAAAACACAATCACTGCGCATGGCCAAGTTCACTTTTTTGCCCGGACTGAAAATTATATTCCGATTACATAGGTTTTTTCAGCCCGTTTGAAAATCTCAGCCCCTCTAACCGGGCTGGAATTTCAACCCGGGCTGAAATTCGTATAATGTAATAGGACTACATGCTGTCCAATTTGAAAATAATTTGATGAAAAAAAATTCCGTGGTCTGTCAAAATTGGACGAGACCGTAGGTCGAGTCCAATTTGGCAGTCCGAGGAATTTTTTGAATTCAATTATTTTCAAATTGGACAAGCATGTACTGTAGTGCTATAAGGTTTTAAATTATATCGTGCAAAACTGTCCAAATTAATCGTTAATTTGGACACTATCCAAATTAATGATTAATTTGGACAGTTTTTAAAAATTAACAAATAATCGTGCGTGCGCTTGTATGGGATTTTGGGCTAGCGATATAATTAACCATGTAATCGGCCCCTAAGTCATAGTGTCAGGACTGTACAGGTGGGTTTGTTTTCCGACGGTCACATGACTTTACAATGAGTTTGATTGCCGCCTGTCACCTCACTCGTCACCAGTCTCTTGAGGCAATTAAAAGACGAGTGAGAAGAGTAACAGTAAGATTTAAAACATGTTTATTATCCTCCAAATTATTTCATTGCAGAAATAATATATTTCCCAATAATTCATTTTGATTCTCAAAATATCAGGAAGTTTTTTACAAGTAAAACAGGTAAACCCAAACCCTGAAATAATAATAATAATTATTTTTGTTTCGTGAGTTCTCATGGTCTTGGACATACGGTCAATTATTGAAAATTACGATAAATATACTCTGAAGTCGAGATTCATGTGATATGAAAATGTGTCACAGTTTTGATGAATCTCGTTCCCAGAGTCCTCGTTAATATTCCATCCTTATTGATCAATAAATGAACTAAACAATAAGAAAGTTTTTTATGGAGTGCATGTAATCTGGACTATTGAAAAAAAAGACTTGACGGGAGAGCAGTATTCTCACAAATGAAACAGGCTACACAGATGAGATCAAATGAAGGAAAATGTCAAACAAATGCGATGCATGAATATTAGCTAGTATTTATTGCTACATCTGAAGTAGCCTGCGTGCAGACGTCTCCTATTTCCTTGCTTCACGCGGAAAAAGGGTCGTCTGCGGAACCGCGTTCCTAATCGTGTTCTTCGAGTTAGGGTATAAATGACGTTTCCTTTGTAAGACGGTCATACATAACCCATTTCTTGTTCTGTTTTAGTTAGTGGTGTAATGGTAAAGTTTTGAAAAAACTAATAAATGTGAATTTTCTTGAATTTTCTTGAAAATTTATGATTTGAAATAAGCCCCCCTCTCTTTTAAGCCCCTCACAGGCTACCCTGGTATAATAGTGACAGGGAGGTGCGAATGAGGCCAAATTATTAGACCCCAAAAAGTCCTATTAGGTTAAAACCAGACACCCAAAAAGTCCAACAGCCCAGAATGTAACCAAACGCTTTTTATAATCCCCCCCCCCCCCCCAAAAAAAAAAAATCTTTCACACCAAAAAAAGTCACCACAAACCCCCCTGGGCTTTCAACTGTCATTCTTCACTAAAATCACATGCTGTTTTTTTTTCTCTGGGTTTTAGATTGTGGGGATGGTGTGGAAGAGGGGGGGAGGGGGTTCTCAAATACGGTGAACTCTCTCTAAGGCAGACACCCTCGGGACCAGCTCTAGTCTGCCTAAGAGAGGTGTCCACCTTACAGAGAATTCAGTTGAGACAAACAAGTTAAATTCGGCCAGGATAAGCCAGCCAGCCAGCCAGCCAGCCAGCCGTGTCTGCCTTTGAGAGGACTGTCTGCCTTATAGTGGTGTGCGCTTTGAGAGAGTTCACTGTATAACTCGAGATGATTGGGGGGTCTTGAAATAATATTTAAAATTCAAGGGGGGCAGGGAAATTTTTCTTGGTATTGTTAAATTTTCCTCCAGCCCACCCCTGTATAACAAATGAATGGTCAGACATGATAAAACATTAGTATTTCACTGAACTATAAGAGGTGACATTTAGAACTTCTTATACTGATCAGGATCTAATTTCCTCTGGGAAGAGAGAGAAAAAATCATAGGAATAAAGGAAATCATGGCAACTAAGATTATATAAACAATGTTCTATTTGAAAATAAGCAGTGCCAGGGGCTTGTACATTATAATTGTGCGAATACTAATAATGGCAATAATCACAGTGAACTGTATGTAATTCCACCAAGACCAAACTGAACAACAGAGAACATTTTTCCCAACAAGACTCAATTCTACAATTCTAACATAAAAAACAGAGTACCTTAAAATGCAGTCAAAGAGCAGACTGAAAAATGATCGGCTTTTTGGGGACGTGAATTGTGTACAGTCAGAAGGGTACAGTCAAATTTTGTCCAATTTCTTGTTCTTGTATTCCTTATAATTTTTCGTATTTCTACCGCAAAGACTGTCCAACTTTGTAAGGTCTTGTAGCGAAGACAAATTTCCTTGGGAATGCATCGTCTGGGCAGAACTGTCAGAATTGGCTGATCGTGGTTTATAACGTTCGAATTTTAAACAAATACCCTCTGCTTCTTTGCTCCCGGGGTATCCAATCGATGAAATCGATGATCGATGACAATCGATACCAATCGATACCAATCCCTTATCGATATCAATTAATCGATTGATATTGATAATCGATGACCAATCGATGATGAAGATTTGTGTGGTTATCGATTGGTATCGATTTCCAATAACAATCGATTGGTATCGATTGGCTGCAAATTTTGTCACGTTTCACAGCACAATCTAATGATCTTTGCACACGCTAATTGTTAACACATTTTATTGTAATGCTTTGAACGTTAACAGGAGAACAAGACTTATTTCCTTCTCTCTCTACTTTCTCATATGATTAACAATTAGACGGCAAGCTCGAGGTTTTCTATCGGCTGATAGTTGGTCAGAGAGGATCCACAAGCTCGGACTGTGGGTGACCGAGATGTCCACGATGGTTAACAACTAAAAAACGCGTTTCCGCGTTCTCCCCTCTTCCGTACTAACAGTAACCCGACGTAACTAATCGAACCGTTCGGTAATCGAACTTACTCGAACCTAATCGAAGTTAATCGAACGATTTAGTTCGATTAGTTCGGTAATCGAACCAAATCGAACCAAAAAAATTTGTGTGAGAGTTCGATTACGTTCGATTTCCGAACCAAAATCGAACCGAATCGAACCGAATCGAACCGAATCGAACCGAATCGAACTCAAATCGAACACAATCGAAAAACGGCTAAAAATGACTCAAAAATAATAATAATAATAATAATAACATTTATATTGCGCAAATTCCATAAAAATGTTCAAATGCGCATGAATATACCAGATATTTGAAGTCTCTCTCAGCATGTGAGAACAACTTTAGAATTACGTTGACTTATTTTTTATCAGCTTACTCTTAATTAACGGCCGAACAAAATGCCAACTCGACCATTTCGTGCCATCGAACCTAATCGAACTCAATCGAACCTAATCGAACCTAATCAAAAGTTCGATTGCGTTCGATTACTCCAATTTTTTTGTGAGAGTTCGATTCTGTTCGATTACCGAACTTAATCGAACCTACTTTCGTGATTAGGTTCGATTAAGTTCGATTCAGTTCGATTAATCGAACGTTCGATTTGGTTCGATTAGTTACGTCGGGCAGTAAAGAGCTCGCCGACGTTTACCTCAAAACGATACACCTATTATAGATAGTTGAACTTTGCCGGGTATATTATTTGCGTTGAGAAGACTGGGCCAACTTGTTTTGCCAACCTCGTCCCCAGGGCCTTCTCAAAACTGATCGGACAAAACCTCGTTCGAGGTTGCTGATCGGAGTGTTTTGCCAATCGATAGCAATCGATGAGCGATTTTTGTGTGGTTATCGATTGATCATCGATTGACCGATACCAAATCGATACCAATTAACTAATTTTATCGATTGATATCGATTGATCGATTGTTTTCCGATCATCGATTTCCATCGATTGGATACCCCGGGTTTGCTACAGCTGCCAAGCAACAAAATAGTGTGCAAGAACAAAGCAAGCGAATCGCAAGCAATCGATACATTGCGAGCCTGCTCGCGCGCGATCGCAGCCACAGCGGTCAAAACGCAAAAAATCCGGCGCCACTTCCGGTTTTCGCTTGCCTTGATTTTGCAATCTCGTACCCCATTCGTACCCCACACAGCGGTCAAACGCACAAAATCAGGCGCCACTTCCGGTTTTCGTTGCCTGATTTTGCAAGAGATTGAAGTGTATTTTGGCGGCGAAGTTTGTAAGGAAAACGTTATAGAACATGCAGTGGTAAACCAAAATACGAGCTGAGACACTTGGTGGATAACAATTGTTACATTATCTATGCATACTCCGAGTACAAAGCTTAAGTTTTCAGTAAATTTCTTAAGTTTGAGCTTTAAGTGACGAAACGTGGAGGACTTCGTAAATTTAGGACATTTTGCAGTGGGGTTTTGGCGGGAACTGCGCAGGCGCGGTGCGTTTGACCGCTGTGGATTCGTACCCAGAGTCAACGGTCTCCTCGGTCAGCGGATCGTCGCCAGGTTAGACTCTGGGGGAATGGAATTTTGAATACCAGAAATCTGGTGTAACGGCCATTGTTTGTTACACGAGACAGCCAATCAAAAAATTCGAGATTTATTCCATCCCCCCAGAGTCTAACCTGGCGACGACCCGCTGACCGAGGAGACCGTTGACTCTGGGTACGATGTCCACAGCGGTCAAACGGTCGGTCAAACGTGACGCGCCTCAAACTTAAGAAATTTACTGAAAACGTAAGCTTTGTACTCGGAGTATGCATAGATAATGTAACAATTGTTATCCACCTCGTGTCTCAGCTCGTATTTTGGTTTACCACTGCATGTTCTATAACGTTTCCTTACAAACTTCGCGGCCAATTACGCCGCCATTACGCTTCAATCTCTTGCAAAATCAAGGCAGCGAAAACCGGAAGTGGCGCCGAATTTTGCGTTTGACCGCTGTGTGGGTTACGAGATTGTTGATTTTGCAGAATGCCGTGCGCACTCGAGTGCGCCACCAGTGCGCGCTACAATCCCAGAGGCCGCGGACGAGGCCGCGATCCTTTTGGTCAGCGTCACCGCTGACCGAAACGCGCTGGCTCTGGGGACGAAATTGTGCGCACTAGTGTGTTTATTTTTGTCCTCATTACGCATGCAGTTTTTCATCAGCCAATCTAGCCTGCGTGGCAGGCGTAGAAAGGGGAGGGAGGGGAGTTCGGCGCGCGCGAAGCGCGAGGAGTCGGAGCGCGATAAGCCCTCCCGCCGATCGCGCTTCGCGCTCTTTTCTCGCGCGATCGCGCTTCGCGCGCGCCGAACTCCCCTCCTCCCTCCCCTTTATACGCCTGCCACGCAGGCTACAGCCAATCCAAAAATAGGCCCGCGAGGCGTGCTCATGGCTACTGCATTTTTTACTCAGAGAATGCGCATACATGTAGCCCATGAGCCGATTAAACGAAATGGGTTAGGGACTCTCACGATTTTCAATCAGTAAGTTATATTTTTCTCTACCCAGCAGTCATGAATCCACATCATCCCTTTATAACATGTATACTAGACATACTAGATATAAACATTTCCACGCCAATGGCTTTCGTTAACTCTCACCAGACCTCTCAATTGATAATATAGGTCAAGACTTCGTTCTCCGAGTTGTCGCCGTTGAGGATAGTGCAGCAACTTTGTTGGTTTTGTTATTTTTAATGGGTACTGCGCTTGCGCAAGTGCCCATTATTGTCGTCGTCGAAGCATTCTTAAACATTCCTTCGTAAGACTTTTTTGTAACAATTCTTTGAATAACTGAAACATGATATGGCATTGTTCGATTGTTTTCGCTTCATTGACAGTGGTGTCAAGTGCAATGCTCAAAAAGAAGATTGGCATATTTAGTGAGCTACATGGAGAGAAATTGCGTTGCAAAAATAAATATGAAAGACACGTTTGTTTTTTAAATGTTTTTATTTTGCGTAGGTGTATTTCTTTGACAAACTGCACGAACAGGGTCGCGTTTGATTGAGTCACATTGTTGAAGCTTTTTGTTGATGGGAGGTGTAGACAACTACGAGCAGGATCGCGTTTGAGCCACAGTCTTGAAGCTTTTGTCGCGAAGGCGCTGGTCATTTTTCACGCTTGAGGGGAAAAGCCGCGATAATCTAAGGCGGCGAGCTTGTTTACTGGAGCAGAGTATTGCTGAATGACCTGTAATTACCTTTTGAAAAATCATTCACTGTTGAAGGCGGATGAAACAGTATCATCACATGTACAATTAGTTTTTCAAAACGTACGAGCAATTGATAAAAAGATAAATGACATTTTACAGCTACGTAAAAGGTTGTCGTGTGACCTGATATTCGTTAAGCTTGTCTTGGCATGGCTAGGCTACGACAGACTCATTAGTCTCACATGCGAGGGGTGAAGTCGCGACAAGAAGATGGCGGGCCACTAGTTTACGAGAGGAAAGTATTGCCTTTAATAGTGACCAAATATTTTTGGAATCAGTGGTGCTGTGTCAGTTTTTGACTTTTTAAATATTTGGAAAATCGTTAACGAAAGGTTGATGGTGCAAGTTATTAGTATGAGGACTGATTTGAGAATTTTTGCTATGTCAGCGCGAATGGTGCTGTATAAACAAAAATATTACATGTTTTTTGCTGATGGGCCACGAGACTTTCGCGTTGGACATCGTGACAAAAAATATAGGCTTTTAATTTCAAGACGAGGAATGATTATCTTCTAAAATTGTAAACGAACTTGTCTGCTTCAGTGGTTTGTGAGAAATTTCGAGAACCATTAAGAATGTAGACGAAAGATAAGATCATCCCATTAATGAGCACTATTTCCGTTGTTTTGTAAAGAAAACAGTGGGTGATTGTAATTGTATTCAAAGAAGGGTATGTTTCAAGTTTTGTTTATACTGGTGAAAATGACACGATAGTAAAGTGAACAGAGTTTGTTTGTCCGCGAGAAGGTTCGCGAAGTCGGCGAGCTATTGTAGTTTAAGAGAGGCAGGGTATTGCTTAGTGCCCGATAATATTTTTTTTATGTTGATGTGAATCGTCCTGTGTAGAATGTACTGTAATATAAGTATTTTTTTATAGTAACCCTGGGTGAGAGGTTTTTTTTTTTTACTCTGCGCAAACTGTGAACGGCAAGCCGCGACGGACAAAACCCGCGGAGTAAAAAGAAAAACTATTTTCGTTCGTGGCCTCAGCGCTCCTCTTCAAGGGAAAAACCCCTCTGGCACCCGGGCCGTATTGTTGTAGTTTGTATTCGAACAGTTTGATGTCTGTCCAGCACAATTTCCTGTTTACGAGATTGGACTAGAGGAAGGCTTCATCAGAGTTTGCTATAAATTGTAGATCTTGGAAGAACTTGGACTTAGGTTAAAATCAACAGACTCATTTGCTGTGTCCGAGGAAAGATAACTCTGAACATACCACAACCTCCCCGGAGGGGGGAGTACACACCTGAAATTTTTGGTAGGGGTGTGCGGCCTGCTTCTTGAAACCGTTAAACCTATTTCAGACCAAAATATGTGATTTTCCATACCCTATTTCAAACCTATCAAATTAGTACACAGGTCTAATACATGACTTCAGCTACCCAGGAATGGGTTCCATTTGCGCAAACATTTGTGGCATGAAAAGGGCTTCAAATTTCCCGATGTTAATGAGGAAAAAATAGTTTCGTCTAAAAGCCAAACCAAAATTCCAGGCCAAAGGGCACAAAACATACCCTATTTTAGACCAAAATGGTCAAAATCTATATCCTATTTCAGACAAAAACGGCTCAAAAATCGTACCATTTGGGGCCGCGCATACCTATATAGCTTATATAAGGGAGTATCCCCCTCCCCCCCCCCCCCCCGACCACAACTTACTGATTTCATTGATTTGTAGAATTCTGCTTTTCGTTAAAGAAAACAGCATGTCACTTAATTATGAGATCAATTTCCGCCCGCGATTGTCAAGTCTTTGTCATGTCAATGATAGATACCGATTTGGCCGTTCCATTATACTCGAACAAATTAGGCTTATTAGGCCACTAGCTAATCGCTAATGAGTTGAGTTGTTTATCGTATGTTCAAAAAGCTAAAAACATGTACGGACATGTTGATATAAGATAATAACAGCCTTAATTGCGGTTTCTTTCTAAAAGAAACAAAGACGTGCTTGTCTTCATATTGATAAGAAAAAGAACTGAGATAAACGAAAATAGTTTTTAGAACTGTGACCTTATAGTCACGAAAGGCAACGTAGTTTAGGGTGGCCGTGAAAGTAGAACAGAACTTCAAAGCAAGAGATGTTTTGGCGTTAGCCGGGGTTATCAAATACAATACACCAAAGAAAAAAAGAAAAAAGCCAGCAAAGTTGCTACATCGCCACAGGTAATCAATCTAGTCAATGCACGTGGCAAACATGTAGTGCCGGGGTTAGCGTGATAAATTCAAATGCCAAAGTGTGTGCTCGTTCCATGTTCATACATTATATTTACATGTCTCTAGCTTAAGCCAGCTACCACCTGTAGTTTGTTTGTAATTCACGAAATTCAAGTTGTTTATTTCGCGTTTACAACTTGTTAATATACAAATAACTAGTATACCTGATAGGTAGAAAATGCTGCCGGGGAAAGGAAAATGTAACAGTATGCGCATAAGTAGAAGTTTGAATGGAAATATAATTTATTTCTTCGGATGAACTATAACCACTGAACGCAACAAAACTTACCAAACAGCAAGATCAGCGAGCAGATTCAATATTACTCCTTCGGAAGCTTCTTCATTCACTTCGGAAGCTTCTTCATTCACTGAGTGCACAGCACATGGACGCTGGTTTACACATTACGCTGGTTTATTTCTATATGTTAATTGTGTAACCTAAGTCTCAAAAATGTCGTTATCAGTTAAGTGAAGGTATACGCTCACTTTAATGATACTCCTTAGAAATCTGTTTCTTAGAGTTTTACAAAGAGCAATCAGCCCCATGTAAACAAGCTCTTCATAAAACATCTGCAACTCCTTATGGAGCACCCAACGAGTTAACGAACAACAAAAGCCGTTGCTTACATTCTCAACAAGCAAGGCCTTCTCGTTGATGTTTAATCTTATATTGACGATTTTTACGTTGCCGAGAGAAAAAAACACGAAAGAATATATTTTGATCGCATGACTCATTGAGTTGTTTGGAGCCAAAAATACTCGACCGTATATCTTTTGATCGCATTAAATTAGTGGCTTAATTGCATTCACGTCAACACCTTGACAACGAGTGTCGCTGTTGCCGCTACTGACTCGTACTCCAGGACGACCTTTTTGCACTGGCTCCAATGCAAAAGAATAATTATCTGCTACGTTAACTCCAACAGCCACTGGCGAAGTGTGCAGCTTTCGTTTAATAGAGCAGCCTGTGTTCGACCTCGTCGAACTTTCAGTTGTCGATTATTGATTATTATCGCGAACTCTCACGTTTCACCGCCTCCAGGTTTCTCTGTCAGTGCTCTTCTTTTGAAACTAATTATTATTTTTTTCTGTCTTCTTTTTGTCTTGAACGGGTTATATATTTTACGATTTTTTGGTCTTAAACGGGGAATATATACGCAGGGTATGATTTTGACTTAAATGTCTTAGACGGGTAGCGCGTAGCAGCAAAAAACCGGAGCAACGAAATAACTCACCTCTGAGCCTAGCTGGTCGAGAAAGAGAGAGCACGTGGAACTGCGCATCTTACTTTGTTCCATTCGCGCATAGCCACAATTCCATGCGGTCTGAGCCTAGCTGTCGAGAAAGAGAGAGCACATGGAACTGCGCATCTTACTTTGTTCCATTCGCGCATAACCACAATTCCATGCGGTCTTAGAAAATTTGGTTTCAAGGCCCTATATTGTAATTTTCTGCCGATTAGGTCTGCTGCCTTGTTCGTTCGCTTCAGGCTCACTTACAGCGGCAGCAAAACATTGCGTTTCAAGTCTACCTGCGTCAGTCCCATTTGAATTGCCATGAAATTTCATGACGTCACCGGCTGCCATAGAAGAAGCACGCAAACCCATTCCCAGGTTCTTACGTAAACTTCCCGCTTGCCAGAGAGCCAGAGAGAGGAGGATCGGAAGAGAACGGGTTTGCCTTGGTTATTTGTCTTTTGGTTCCTATTAACGAAATTATCTGTATGCATTTACAGTCCGTACTGCGCAATGTCGGCCCTACAATATTTTCAGTCTCAAACGAAGGAATGTAAATTCTATCCAAAATAAAAATTCATCATTATTAACGCCAGATAGAAGAACCTCGACGAAGTGTAACAAGTAAATCAACAAAATCAAAACAAAAATGAAAACAAAACCCTGAGGCTGCGCAATACTCGAATAAATACTCAATATAAATAATGTTTGATGCCGGAGAAAATGTATTTAAATTTCCCCGACACAGGCTTTACTTCGCGCAAATATTTGCTTTGAGCTACAAATTAAATTTTTTCAATAAATAAACACATACTGTTAATATAATTATACAGTGGATTGTGATATCATTTCTCTCATCACAAGAAAACTAACTAATAACTAAGTAAATTTATTTTTGATGAACGAAAACTACTTAACCCCAAGTGCAGGCTTTATAATTGATACCCGAGTCATCATGACAGAACAAGAATGCTTCATAAGATAATTAACACCTAACACAGCACACGTGAGATAATGAAATAAATTTGTATGGATCTGGAGCGAGATGATTACAATCCAACAAGATCTAAAAACGTTTTTGAAACAGCAAAGCATCGTAGTGGGCCTTGTAAATAAGTCCATCTTCCCTTCGAATTGAAGCATATCGTAAATCTTCCATTGCGTTAGCGTGAACAACATAGACAAGTCGTTATTAAAACGTACATGTAAGATGCATGATATTTCCGAGAATCCACCTAATACTGAGTGACATCGCAGGGTCCCAATCCATTTCGTTAACTCAGCTTAATATTATTCGCTATGCGGCATTCTCCGCGTAAAAACCGCAGTAGCCATTTGAGTACGCGTCGCGGACCTATTTTTTTTCTTTGGTGTATTGCATTTGATAACCCTAGCCCTAAGGCAAACATCTCTTGCTTTGGCTAACCACACTAAAATAATCAGGCCCGTAGGGCGAGGGATGCGACAGGTGCGTCCGTGGACCGATGGCTGAAAATAAAATGAATGAAAAGCTCTAATTCGCTAACTGGTGTAGTCTGGAAATGAAGCCTGAATCAACGAAGATAACATCGAAGGTCCGCCATTTGTAGATTTGCTGGGTGACATATTAAATTTTGGACCAGATCTTGAGATTCTATAAGCTGAATTTAACGTTAACGATAAATTCGACCTAAAACCCTCATACGGAATTTTAATCCCCAGGCTCTATCAAAATGAGAGAAGACTGGGTACCCCAATAATGAACTGCAAAAGGGCTCAGCATGTGTGTCAATATTGGATAAAATGGACCGAACAGAGCCAGAGGTCACAGAAGAGCGAAATAGAAAGGCCGCAGCAAAATCCTGTCAATCGATAGATACATTTGTCCGTAAATTGTAAATTACATGTCACATAAAGTTTCTTGCAATTGTTTGTCATTAATCCATTTTGAATTTAAAAAGTGCAAGAAATTTTTATGTTTATACGTTCGCTTTTTGCTGGCCTGGTTTCATATCAAAACGCACGAAATGCGAAATACAGTCGAACCTCTCCACAACGGCCACCTTGGGGACAGAGGTAAGTGGCCGTTGTAGAGAGGTGGCCGTTATGGGGAGGTAGGGGTGTAATATGACACCATTTGGTTTTTTTGGGGGGGACAACATTTTTATTTAAAAATGCTTATTATAGCATATGAATACGTAACACAATCAAAATGTATCAATAAAACAGAAACCAAAATGATGTTCAGAACAGGAATGTTAACAAAACAAAGCTAGTAAGGTACAGTGAGTACATCAGTTTGTACATCGTTTACTTTCTCTTTCGTGAAATTAAGTTGTCAAGGGTTGTTTGCTTGAGTGAGTGGCTGCGAGGTTCTATTTTAATGTGACTTACTGTGCCACAAGGCATTTTTTTTTCAATTTCGCAATGCAATTTAAACACAGAGCCTTATCAGCTGTACTCGATTTACGACTGAAATAAAAATACAGTACTGTAAAAGCGTAAAAAAAAATGGAAAATAGAAAAAAATGGGGGCCTTGTACTTTCTAGTATTGTGTGATTCTTCCATCAGTGGCTAAACACGTGCCGCAATATAAGATACTGTATTGCCCGACGATGCGTGGTACAGATGAGGTTGCGTGACCTTTTATTACTGTACGCCAAAAAAGATAGGGTTTTAATGGCCGTTGCCGTTGTGGAGAGGTGGCCGTTGTAGAGAGGTTAAAACAAGAGTGAATGTATGGACTGTCCGCCGGGACAAAAAGAAAGTGGCCGTTGTGGAGATGTGGCCGTTGTGGAGAGGTGGCCGTTAGTAGAGGTTCGACTGTATCAAAAATTTCCCGGCGGTACCCCCCTACAAACTCGGGAGGCACTCGAAAGTTAGTACGCGCAAGGAAAAGGAGACGTCTGCACGCAGGCTATCCCCTCCCCTTTCACACTTATTACGGACAGTTTTGTTTGTCCGACGAAAAGCTCATATATTTTATCTTACATTACAACGGTCACTTTTCCGCCTCTCATACAAAGTTAACCTCGCTTATCTGTGCACTGTATATTGTCATGACATGTTTGACAACTGTCTTGCTCACTGTGCTGCGTGGCAGGCGTAACACAAAAGTTTCACTTCCTTGGTCTTTTACTGCAGTCATTAGACGTTGCTAAATACGGACAATTGTTCGTGTCCGTCTTATCCGGGTTCCACTGTACATACGAGGCGTTTCAATCACAGTCAAAACAAAGGGATTTGACTTCACGAAACTGAAAAAAAACCTGCCAAAAAAAACCCTGCAAACTGTCAAAGCTATTTGCCTTTATCTCTGTAATTGTGTAATAACCCGACCAATTACACGCCGCGAAATTATTGACATATTATAAATAGACGACGAATTATTACACAAGAATCCATCAAAGAATAGTTCTCATCTTGCTTCCTACTATAATGTCACGCAAAAAGGTGCATTGTGGTAAAAAAACTCGATTTCCCCCCCCCCCCCCCCCCCGCAATATATACTTATACAGATTAGAACTTGCGTGGTCGTTTCAGACTCCCTCGCATGGCAGCAAATAAGTCACAGAACAGCCATTTGTACTAGTACAACTTAAATTTTATCTTATTATCAAAGAAACCGCTATTCTGGTATCTTATGTCAACACATCACTGTTGTTTTTGTTCCGTCTTATCTTTCCTCAACACATGCACACACAGCAAATGAGTCTGTTGTTTTCAACCTACGCTCTACAAGTGACTCCACCATGTGATGATTCTGTTTGAATCACTCATAAGTACAGTTGCATCAACAGTCCTTTCAACTGAACTGAAGCGGTGAACAATCAACCTCAATTCAAAGCGGGCTGGAAAAGGTAATTACATTTCACAGAAATGCTAACTAAAACTACTACGTAGATCGAACTTTATGTGTAGACAACTACAACAATAACAAGGTGTCTGAGGATATTTTTTTCCTTGACGAAGATAAAGGACAGCAAAAAAAGCGATTTTGTTTTACTCCGGCTTTGCCGTCGTGACTCACCGCTCTATCAGTTTTGCACAGAGGAAAAAAACTTTTCACCTAGGGTACTATAACAACTGTAAATGCTTCAAGTCTATCGTCTCCATGTCCTCCAAACAGACATTTCAGCCTGCGTAGCTGGCAGTTTCGTTCGTGGCTTCGGCACGCGCGTATTTTGCCATCGTGCGCCAACGAAAACGCCAGCTACACAGCCATGCTGGTCGCTTCTTCTCGCGGCTTCGCTCCCGGGGGGGGGGGGGGGGCACTCTCTTATATACGCTATATAGGTACGTGCCGCTGGACGGGGTTTTTTAAGCAGTTTGGTCTGGAACAGGGTATAACAAACGACATTTTTTGGTCTGGAACAGGGTACCAGTTTCCCAGAAGTTGGCACAAATATCGTTCATTGATACTCTGGATTATGTTAGTCAGACGAATCGAAACGCGTAGGAAAGAAGCTTTACAACTGCTGCTTACTAGTTTAGCCTTTTGGGTTAGAAAAAAATCGTTAAAAATCGTCTGGAACAGGGTATCTTTTTTAACATTTAGTCTGGAACAGGGTCGCAAAATTAGCGTTTTGTAGTCGGTACAGGTTAAGGGGTTTTATAGTCCAGCGGCACACCCCCACCCAAATTTTTTTGGGGAGTACCGCCCCCCCCCCCCCCCCCTCCCCGGGCTTCGCTCCTCGCGCGTGACGTGACTCTGCTCATATCCTAGCTAACTGAACTTGGTAATTACAGTACACTGCACGATTCACGTTTAACGTAACAAATTTATTAGGTCACTTTTAGCAACACTCTGCTCTCGTAAACTAGCTCGCCGACTTCTCAGTTGCGGACAACAAACTCTGTTCAGTTTATTTACCTTCATGTCATTTTGATCAGTACATCTAACAAGACTTGAAACCCAAGCTAATTTGAATACAATCACCCACTGTTTTCTTAAAACAACGGAAACTGTGCTCAAATGAGATGATCTTATCTTTCGCTTAAACAACCAAGCAGATAAGTTCGTCTTTAATTTTAGAAGATATTTTCATATTAAAATCATTCCTCGTTTCGAAAAAAATTTCACACACTTAACAATAGTAGATCTAAAATCCATTTTCTAATATCATTTTGTCACGATGTCCAACGTCAGACTCCCGAAAGCGCGGTGAATTAATTTTCTGCAATCCAGCACGCGGCTTTGATCTTTGTCACAACAGCATTCGCAGCATTCATGCTGACATAACAAAATTCTCAAATCACTCATCACTCATACTCTTCTGATTGTCGTCATACTGTAATATCTTTGTTTACACAGCAGCATTCGCGCTGACATAACAGAATCTAAAAATAAATTGCACATCAGCCTTTCAACAACTGAAGCTCTGAAAGATTTTCAAAGAGTTGTAAATTCACGCTAGCATAACAAAATTATTTGGTCCCTCAGCAATACTTTCTTCTCTGACTTCACCCCTCGCGCGCGCGTGTGACTAAATGAGTAAATAATAAATAAGACCCTCCATAGGAAAAGGGGGCTTAAGGTGATTTTTTACAAACGCATTTAAACGCAGCGTTTGAAATGCTTTTCAAACGCATTTCAAATTATTTCAAATGCATTTCAAATGTGTTTCAAACGGTTTCAAACTGAAGGCGTTTTTCAAACAGAAGAAACGCGTTTCATTGCGTTTGAAACACAAAAATAATTAATTAAGATGTGCATAATTATTTCCATTACAGAGGTTAACGGCCATACGCCGGCCAAATTTATAACAGAGCCGGACAACTAGGGTCTTTTTTGTAGGGAAGCTCGCGCACGAACTATTAGACGAATGAATAGAAAAAGTTTTGCAGAACCGGTTCAAGCGTGATGGAAAACAAGTCCTATTAATAAATGCTAAAAGCGGGAACTTTATAGCTTTAGCTCAAAAATAGTATCCGATATACGGATAGCTTCGAAGGGGCAGCTCATAATCATGGATTAAACGTAAACAAAATATTAAGAATCGATGACGTGTAAAGTTTCTAAAATTATAAAGTTCATTCGTAAATCTTGTATGCATCATCGACGGTCGTAGCCTAATTTACATTCCGTAGATTATTATCTGTTCTCTGGATCATGCTGGATACATGACGCACGCAATAAAAAAACTGCTAACAGCTAGTAGAATTAACACAAAAAAAATCCATAGAGTGCATTAACTGAAAAATTGAAACAGAACTACAAACGTATGTAAAAATCGACCGCTATTTCCTTCATTCAAGATACAAAAGAATGTCGCGCTTTTGTGAACAGATGATCGGCGGACTGATTAAACTAAAGATAACACTGACGTCTTCGACCCGCAAGAGTTACAAGTATGTTACAGAGGAGTTAATACATTGAGGTAAATTGTTGTAACATTACAGGAAAGAAAACGAGGAGTTATCGTACTGTGTTGGTTTCACTTGGAATCGAGGCATAGAACTGATGGGCCTCCGTGACAAACGTCAGTGTTGCGTGCGTTATGCTCGATCTGCGGTTAGAAGTCTTGTCTGCTGTCGATGTCATGTCAAGCCTTGTCCGAGCGTTTCTGTTTTAGGTGCACGCTCAATGCATTGCGAAGTGTTTGAAAAACGTTGCCAAGATCGTCGATTTATACACATGTAATGATGTTTATACTGTGTACGTGCTCGCTTACACGTTTTTTAGAACAAGAAATACACCTGAAACATTCCTGTTATCTTTCTTGATATCTTTCGCGTATTTATACACGTAAACATGCTTTTAGAACGAGGTTATTCCCCAGGATTATTCCAGCGTCTTTAGAACACTTTTACGCGCTGTTCTCTTATTAAACAAATTAATTACTAGGTACATGATGTAGGCGAGTTGACTTCAGTGTGGGCGAGTTAACTTGTTGGCGAAGCGACCGGCTTCGCATACGGAACTTGATTGACTTTGTCCAAATATTGTACGAAAACCGAGTGGAAGGTTTTCGATGGTTGCGACTCAGATGAAGCTTAAATCAACGGAGACGACGCTCCAAGAATACTAATTCATGCATTGGAATGTCGTACGATCTTGAATTCATACTCGAAAGGAAAGGTAATTACAGAATTACAGGAGTTGACAAATAATGTCATAGCTTGTTCACGCATCATATTTGTTGACATTTCCGTTAATTTTGAGAATACTGCTATGCACTCTATAAAAACTTTCTTGTTGTTTATTTTATTGATCGACCTAACGATGGAATATTACTGAACTTTTAATCAAAAGTAAAAAGTGTGACTGCACCACCGTGATTTATCTAGCTTTTTTAAATTTCATTAACGACGCCTGAAGTTACCGTTTACCATCTTCAGTCCAGCATTTGTTGTGTTGTCGAATAATTATGCTTCAGTGGTAATAATAATGCAGGTTGTTGGCAGATGGGCGTTTCAAATGCGTTTCTCCACGTTTCAAACGCTGAAAAAAGTAAACGTTTCTAACACTGTTTGAAATGTGTTTCAAACGGGTTTCAAATTATTTCAAACGGGTTTCAAATGCGTTTCAAATATAAACGCCTTGAAACGCTGATGCGATAAGCCCCCTTTTCCTATGGAGGGTCACAATTAACGAATATCACGTCACACGACAACCTTTTACCTGTAGAAATTTCATTTATCTCTTCAGGTATCAATTGCTCGTTTTAAACAACTGAAGCTGTGCCGGAATGATTTTCAAAAATTCTGCTCCAGTAAACTAGCTCGCCGTCTTCTTTTCGCGGCTTCGCCCCTCGCGCGTGAGGCTTAAACGTAAGTCTCCTTGAAGCCTAGCCAAACAAACTGACAGCTCCCACATAAACATTACTACCTATTCCCTTTTTAGCAACTGATAATATTTATTATCTTTATTTCAGGAAACTTCAATAACGATAGTACAACTCAAACAAATGAATTGTACGAAGGACTCTAAAAGGCCGGAGGTTACTCAACAAAAGCTTCAACAATGTGACTCAATCAAACGCGACCCTGTTCGTGCAGTTGTCAAAGAAATACACCTACGTAAATAAAAACATTTAAAAACAAACTTGTCTTTCATATTTATTTTGCAACGCAATTTCTCTCCATGTAGCTCACTAAATATGCCAATCTTCTTTTTGAGCATTGCACTTGACACCACTGTCAATGAAGCGAAACAATCGAACAATGCCATATCATGTTCAGTTATTCAAAGAATTGTTACAAAAAAGTCTTACGAAGGAATGTTACAAAGAATGCTTCGACGACGACAATAATGGGCACTTGCGCAAGCGCAGTACCCATAAAAACACTACTTACAATACTAATACTTACACTACTTACAGTGCGATACTTACAATATGATGCTTACTTACATTACTGAGACTTACACTACTAACAAAACGATACTTACACTATTTGCAATACGATACTTAAAACTACTTATATCTTATTTATTTATTTTCTTTAATTCTTTATTTGTCAACTGTCACTTTCCTGCACAAAACAACTTTACACCACATTTATATGTTTTGTTTTCTTATAATGTGTGCTATAAAGTCATGTTTTTTGTGCGTGTATTTTTAATTTCCCTTCCCTTTTACGCATATCAGTTTGCTTGCTTCAGCTATTGTAGATTTACTTGGTTTTACGAGCTTCGCCTCGTATACATTGGATTTGTGCAGTGCTTTTCCTTTTTGCCCCCCTTTTATTTTCACGTCCTATATATTGTTGGAAAAGTATGTTTCCAAGAATGTGCTTGGTTTCTGTGTTTATTTTTCTGTTTTAGATATTTGCAGATTCACTATTTTGGAGTCATTTGCATCCAATTGCGTGTCCCATTGTTTGTCTTTCTTTTGTTGCGAATTCTATTTTCGCATACAGCTGTTTCGAGAAATTATTATCCTTATCTATTATTTATTATATTAGTCTACTGGTAGTTAGCGTAACTCTGTTTTATTCCTATTTTTGCGTGTGTGCGTGTGTGTCTTTGTTTGTTTGTGTGCCCGACCTTAACATGTAAATTATATATTTATATTAACTGGCTGCCTGGCATTTTTAACTTCTAGGTTATTTCGGGTAGCCAGTACCCCTATTATTTTTTTCTGTCCAATTATTGTAAATACTTTTAGTAACTTGTGGGGTAAAATAAAGTTTGTTGTTGTTGTTGTTGTTGTTGTTGTCGGAAAAAAGCGCACGCGACAATCCCGAAAGGTAATCTGGGATATGATCAGCAAGGTACGTTCCTGACACTGTAGCTGTCGAACCTACTTTTGTTGTTTTCTTTTAGCACTCGCAAACAAACGTCCATGGCGTCTCTTGCCATTTTCTCAGATTTCCCTGAAATGCTGAAGTCAAGGAGCCGTGGACTTAAAACTACCCACAATACCTTTCGGGATTGTCGCGTGCGCTTTTTCCGACAACCTTTATCGAAACAGCTGTATTTATTTTGGGCATGCTCTGCAGTATTTTCATTGTTCAGCCTGTCATAACTATCGTTCATGGCTTATTTATTTATTTATTTATTTATTCTTTCATGTGTCCATTTTGTTGCGCGCCCTCTCCCGCGCGTATTTTTCGTTTCCTTTCTTCCCATGGTAGGCTGAAAGGGTGTCTAATGCCCTAGTCGGATTACTGACGCTCAGGTTGCCATCCCTTGGGTGGGTTCTCTCGCGTGTATCCCGCGCTTATTTTTGTCCTTTTACATGTGCCTTTATCCTCGGTATTATACATGTATCCTGTTTACCACTCAAGGGCTGGCAGCTTATGGATTTATTTACGCCCTCTTCCGGTCTATTCTGATTTATGCACAGCTTTATCCGTGGTAGCCATCACTCTAGCTCTTATTGGTAGCCAGCTGGCAGATATTATGGACCCTACTGGTTGGCCGTCTAAACAAACTAGGGGAAACGTTTTTCTATTTCGGCTTGTATGGAAAAAAAAAGCACGAAGCAATTTTCTATGTTTCAATAGATATGGTAAATGGTTTTGAGCCAATCAGAGCGCGCGTATACGTAGTATATCTTGTTTATTTTATAAAATTGGATTCAAATAAGCGAGCAAGTGATTGGAGACTGTACTGTACGAATTTCAAGAAACACGTCAGGTGTGTAGATTGTCAGGTACCATTCTGTACTTATGTGTCATTTTGACACACAGCTTCTTTCTTATGTATAGTCTGTATAGTAAATAGTCTATGTGAGTAATAGTCTTTAAAGCCTGGTTTTCCACGGGGACGTTCTGGGACGCTCGGGGACGCTCGGGTCCCGTCGGGTCCCAACTGGTTCCAAACCTTTGCCCCAAATGCCCTGCACTACCGTGCAACATAGTCACTTCCCCCTGGATTCGATCGATAAACACATGCTAAGCTTGGAAAAATTCTTGAGTATGCGTACATTTTGACGAGATATTTATACGTGGAAGTTAGTGTTATTAACCCCCCAAAAAAGAACACCCAACGGGTGTCACAAGCGGCGGATTTCACCTTGAGGGGCCAGGGGGAAACCACAATCCACCCCTCCTCCCCCCGGTCCCTCCGCGGTCACTGGGTTCTGAGGCGCACCCCCCAAATCCCAAGAGTCAACATTCGAACCCGCGTGACGAAAAACGTGACTGCCTGATGTAATATTGCGTCATGCTTATACTGTGCTCCGGAAGCCGGAGAAATTGAAATTCTCTTGTGGTTCAACGAGGGCAAAGATGTGTTTTCGTTCAACACGAAAATAAATTGTGAGTGACATATTTGCTGTGGAATTGTGTTAAGAAAAACTGTTATGTTTTTGGGACCGGGTTTTATCGTTCATTTACTGGTTGAGGTGCATGTATTAAACAGAACAAAAATTCTCTAGTGGCTATTAATTTGCATGTCGCCGTTTACCATGTAATGGGAAAACCCAGGGGGTGGGGGTAGCTACTTCCCATACATCCAAACCATGCTCTCACAACTTGCAAAGCAATTATCACAACTTTAGCCAGCGGATTCATAATCTGCACGTGCGTAGAAGTTGTGTAAAGCCAGAAGGAAAGCTATAAAAGAAAAACATGGCGGCCGATGAGGCGATGGAAGTGCGTACTGATGTATGAATGATTATTGTATTTTTTCACTTTGTGATCCTTTAAACCAGATAAACTTCTTCCTCAAGTTTTTCGTTTTTTAAGACGCAACCACGATAACCTGAGTATCAGGCGAATTTTTCCGCGCTCTCTTTTACTCTTCGTCTTTACGTGGTCGCGCTGAAAAATTAAGCCTGACACAATTCCTTAACGAAATGCCTTCCGCCCCCTTTTCGTGATGGATTGACATTGATTGACATGACTTCTAAATAGCCAATCAAAATTACTTCCGATACGCGACACTCGCGAGAATGCCGGATTTCCACGCGTGGAACGAAACAGCTTTGGACGCCATTTTTGTTGTGAATGTTTCGAGAGGAAACGTTTGAAATCAAATCTTTCAATTTCCCCGGTATTTATATCTACATGGGAGATTTTGCCATTGAAAGAAGGAAGGACTATTAGATATTATGTGAGTAAACAGCACGGCAAGTGAAGGAATAGTAAGCTTATCTTCGATCGATCGATCGAAGCTACTCTGTGGCTGTTGCGATCGACTACAACGCGATGGCATGTGCTTCATTTCTTTAGCAACTAATAAATAGATTGATGTGATTTTATTGTTAGATCATTGACTTGTACTGAATGGACAAACTATTTTGCGCCCGGATTTTGCGATAGATAATTTGTAAAGCAATCATGGAAAGCATTTTAAACATATTTTAAAATAGTTATTAAATGTTTATATGCCACTTTGATCAAGGAATGCGATTTCTTGGAATATCCTTGTCTGACATAATTTTTAAACCCAGAGGCATGAACTTTATGGATGAGGGTTGACAGGATCGGACACTGCTAATGATTTAAAACAAAAATAACTTAATATGCAGTTGTAGAGCTACTCTTGCATGGTTGCTTCAGGTCGGGAAAAAGCCAGCAATTTTTTTTTCATGGTATCAGGGAAAATTCGGAGAATTTAATATCTGGTCAGAGAATTCTTAATTTCTCAGGTAGGTAGACAGGAGGTTGCTACATGTTTTGATGATGAGTATTGTTGATGCAAAAGACTGTCTTATTATGGTCAAAAAATGTTTTGTGGAAAAGAAATGAAAGCAAATTGCACATGTCATCAGCTTGCCCCTGGGGTAGACCCCCGGGACAACCCCAGTGGTAGGGGATGTTTCTCAACAAAAATTCCCCTGATATCCACCTATATATAAGGGGTAAGGGACTGTGCAATAATTACCAGGAGGGGGCGGCATAAAATAAAATCAAAGCAAAAGATGGGGGGGGGGGGGGGGGGGGGGCTCAAGGTAAAATAAGTCACTCAAGAGAGGGGGGGCTTAACATTTTATTTCAAGTACATATTACATTGGCGAATCCATACCTATTTATAAGGTGGGGACCGAATAATTTTCCGGCACTTCGGGCCTTCATCAGACCTGAAAATAACACACATGCTCTTTTCCTTCTGCTATGGCTCTGTTGTACATTGCTACGGAGTTGGTGTTTGTTCCAGACGCGATGTCCAACAATTAAACATGTAGTAGCAGCTCTTCTTTCTGTTATAAAATTTTAATCTACAGGTGCGTGTAGAGAAAATGCAGGGTATTTGTATAAAGGTGTGTGTATACTGTGAGGGTAGGAGGGGGGGGGGGGGGGGTCGTACATAATTTCTGACTGATTAGAGGGGGGGCCAATAACTAAATTCACTCCTTTAGGAGGGGGGTATTACCTAATATTGTCCCTACATGAAGCCCATTTTCCAAACCCCCCCCCCCCCCCCCCCCCCCCCCCTCCTGATAATTATTGCACAGTTCCTAATAGAGAGGGATTTGTCTCAGTGATTCATGACCAGGCGATAGTCTGGGATCATTTTAAAAATTTTATTTGTAAATCAAACAGAATAACATCTTCAGACAGCTGATTTACATTGATATGTCATCACTATTTCAGTGAAAGTCATAGTAATCATCTGATATATACCGGTAATATGTCCCGGATCACAGACTCGTTGTTGTCCATGATTTTACAAACTTGTGAATTCCCCCACCCTATTCATTGAACTTAAAACATCATGGACACTTTCCATTCAACCCAAAATTCCAGAAAAAAGTTGCAGAGATTTGGGTATACCTCTTAAAGCTTGTCCGAACGTTCAGGAATTTCAAACTGGAATTTTTGGTCAAATGGAATGCACCCAATAATTATATTACAATAAATATAGTATTTTCCCCAACCCAGGGGCAATCAATCAAATCCATCTCCTTCTATTCCCCAACAAATCTAGCTTGTTACAGGCATTCGGATAATTGGGAGCGGCGAGGGGATTGGCCCCACTCTTTCACGCTCTTGCGCCTACTCGTACCGCCTCTCATTATCTGAATGCCTGGAACAGGCTACAACATATCCCCCTGGTTGTCCCGGGGGTTGACCCCAGTGCCTAGCCGATGAATTTATAATTTCATATTGAAATTTATTACGTTGGTTAATTTTCATCTGATCAGTGGTCTTATTAATATAGTCAGTGAAAAGTCCAGCAACCACGTTTTGATAAATTTTAGGTCGTTTAATAATTTGGTTTATACAATTTATACAACACCACTGTCAACAAATAAGGATTTTTCAAGGCAGTATAGCCATAACTTTGTGCAACTTGATATATCCTTTACTTTATTAGTGTAGAAATATCGATTTTTTTTTCTATCCAATTTTGCTATATAAGTCGTTCTACACTGTACGTTTCAAAAGCTTAATAAGCTTATATACATTCAATGAAAAATTTTACACAAGCAAGCTTATGTCTTTGAATACTACTAAGTAAGCTTATATTAAACACGCAGAAACAAATAAGCTTAATTCACTTCATTAAAATATACAATATTCTCGTACTGCTTACTGTCCTTTGTCCTAAGTAGCGGCTTCCATCCATGAAAACAAGGGTCAAATACAGAGGCTGTCATGTACATGTAAAGCACCGAAAAACCAAATAACAGACAGCTACATGTGTAGGTAATAGCTGACATACAAGCTTTCTTTGCCTTCGTATGCAAAACAAAAAAAAATCAAATGTCCAAATTCACGGTATTATGGAGAACGTCAACACGCGAAGGTTAATTTTCCTTTTTCTGTCCTTGACTTGAAACTCACGAATTCAGCTCCTGGAAAGTTCGGCCACATTGGACAAATTGAACGTGTTGGAATAATCTCGAAATAGTTTATAGGAACGTTAATTAATTTTTTAAGGAATTTTGCGCGCGAAAAGAAGCCTTAAGAAAACACCGCTGACCAAAACGAAATTGATCGCTTTGCAAGTTGTGAGAGCATGGTTCTCGGTCCCAGGCCCTGTCTCTATCCCCCCTGGGAAAAACCACTCTAGACAATTGCGTGCATGTTCTCAAAAGGTCAGACATGCGTTTTTCCTCTTAAATAAATTGTGGATGACATACTGTGTAATTAACCGGGCAAGGCCTGAGGCCGAGCCCGGGTCATAATTTCAGTCGAAGTTTTTTTTTTTTTTTGGTGTCGAGCTCACCCAGGTCCACACTCGGCCAATGGGTAATGAACTCCAGCCTGACTAAAGTTTACAAGCGTATTGAGTTTTACTTGAACAGAGTATTCCATTTCAAAAACGCGTTTTGAGTTTAAACTTGCTACACAGAAATTGTCAACAGAGGTTTCGGCAGAAATAAGATAAAGATGGCCATTTCGTCATTCACGCAATGTACAGGTCATTTCAGGTTGTACGTTGTACTCACAGATGAGAGGATTGTTTGCGCCGATCTTCTATTCCATTGCGCAAAGCGTGACTGGCGTGACTACTGTACTTTCTTGAGGTTTTCGCCAAGCAAGAAAGAAGATAAAATTTAAGCACCCGATTTTAATTTTACCCCTACGAGAAGACGTTGGACAGTGTTATAGTTGAGCCGCTATCGTTTCGTGCGCTGAACGAGGCACGAGCCATCCTGGCCATCGCTTGAAGAGTTGATTTAGCCGTTATACCGATTGAGCAGGACAAGCGTTTTGTATTCCGGCTTTTCGTAGTGGCAATCGAGAAGACTTTCAATTTTTGAAAGGATTACTGATGTGCGATGGCACAATCATTTGGATTTTTTATGATGCCAATAAACATGTAACTGACGTCAAGTGCTTCGGTTCATTTCTTTGACAATTTGCGAGTTTAAAACCTATCTTTATGATATTTTCATAAGCTAACAGCCTTGACTAAGAAAGTAGAGTTTCCATTTCAAAGACTCGTATGTGATTTTTAAGCACATAAATTTTGAACAGACTTTTCGAATGTCCATGTTGCGAAAAAGATCAGAAACTACAATAGTTATCACCCTGCTAAAGATAGTTTTGAATATCACGCAAACCCCGGACCAAGGTCTGTTGTCCAGATGTTCATGTTGGGAGTTTTGATGACTTTAGCGTGACTGGCGTGAAGTGAGCAAGTGAGGAGAATTTAAATCCCGAGCTTAGCAATAAAATACTTTAGAAACGTGTCTTTATAATATTTCCACAAGCAAGAACCTTAACCAAGGAAGAAGAACTTTTATTTCAAAGACGTGTATGTGAGTTTAAAACCCGAAATGGCTCTTGCTCTACATACATTTTAAACAGACTTTTCGCACTGTCTAACAATGGAGCAGAAGAAGCTATTGACCTGTGCGTCCAATGTTGTTTATGGCTGTGTGACCTTAAAAACTTAGCGCGCGTTATTCGATCCAGCGGGGAATCGGCTTCCAGTTTCACGCAAACTGCAGACTTTAGCGTGACTGGCGTGACTAAAAGCTTTTCAACTAGGAAATCAATTATTATGGCTACTGCGCTTGCGCAAGTGGCCATTATTGTCGTCGTCGAAGCATTCTTTGTAACATTCCTTCGTAAGACTTTTTTGTAACAATTCTTTGAATAAACTGAACATGATATGGCATTGTTCGATTGTTTCGCTTCATTGACAGTGGTGTCAAGTGCAATGCTTAAAAAGAAGATTGGCATCTTTAGTGAGCTATATGGAGAGAGAAATTGCGTTGCAAAATAAATATGAAAGACACGTTTGTTTTTAAATGTTTTTATTTACGTAGGTGTATTTCTTTGACAACTGCACGAACAGGGTCGCGTTTTGATTGAGTCACATTGTTGAAGCTTTTGTTGAGTAACCGCCGGTCTTTTTAGAGTCCTTCGTACAATTCATTTGTTTAAGTTGTACTTTCCTGAAATAAAGATAAAAGTTGCTAAAAAGGGAATAGGTAAAATTAAGATATTTACTAAGAAGGACGGATCATTTTTTTTTCTAGTTAGTAATGTTTATGTGGGAGCTGTATTTGTTTGGCTAGGCTTCAAGGAGTCACTCACGCGCGAAGGGCGAAGCCGCGAAAAGAAGACGGCGAGTGGGCCCGGCCGCACTAGGCGAATTTTTGTTTGTTTTTGCAAAAATATCTGTCATCAGTTCCGTTTCACAAGTGCGAACGGCGATTTTTTTCCTACCAAAAATTTTGTCAAGCCTTACCAAACTTCAAAGGCGCCGTCGTCCTGCCCCAGAGCAGGACAAAATTTTGTCAAGCGTCAAAACTGACAGATTCGTCAATTCACACACATTAATCTCAAGATTACAGCGATGATTATTCGCTTGCCTCGGTCCGTACAAACTTGTACCGGTCCAACATTTTACCTGCTAGCAGCACCTATACTGATGTTTGAGTAGCACAATTTGCTTTATAAGCAGTGAACAGTGCACGTCCGATCGGGTACAAGTTTGCGCTAAAAAAGTGACAGTGACAGTCGGGAAAAGCGGCAAGAAACATGCAAGTCGTTTAAAATTTCAGTCCGAGAAGAAGAAATATCTAGTTAATCAGTTTGTGTATCATACCACGAAGGCAGGAGAGTAAAAAACTTTAGGAAAGTACTGGTTTTAAAAGATTGTCGAGGAGTTGAATGCAAAAATTTCACAGCAACAACAGAGGTTTTCGGTTTCTACGTGATTGATATGCTGTGGTTCGCGAAAAAATTTGTCATGATTTTTGGTTTTCAAGTGCGTTACGCGTTTATCAAAATGAAAATTTGGCGGAGACAAAATTTGTAGTATATTTTGGTTAGCGCCAAACAAATTTTGTCAGCCTAGTGCGGCCGGGGCTTTTTTGAAAATCATTCCGGCACAGCTTCAGTTGTTTAAAGGGTGATAAAACAGTATAAAAACGATCAATTGATAACTCAAGAGATAAATGAAATTTATACAGGTAAAACGTGATATTCGTTAAGCCTTGGGTTTGCGATAGACTCATTTAGTCACACACGCGAGGGGTGAAGTCAGAGAAGAAAGTATTGCTGAGGGACCAAATAATTTTGTTATGCTAGCGTGAATTTACAACTCTTTGAAAATCTTTCAGAGCTCAGTTCAGTTGTTGAAAGGCTGATGTGCAATTTATTTTTAGATTCTGTTATGTCAGCGCGAATGCTGCTGTGTAAAACAAAGATAATATCGTTAAACTGTATGACGACAATCAGAAGAGTATGAGTGATGAGTGATTTGAGAATTTTGTTATGTCAGCATGAATGCTGCGAATGCTGTTGTGACAAAGATCAAAGCCGCGTGCTGGATTGCAGAAAATTAATTCACCGCGCTTTCGGGAGTCTGACGTTGGACATCGTGACAAAAATGATATTAGAAAATGGATTTTAGATCTACTATTGTTAAGTGTGTTAAATTTTTTTCAAAACAAGGAATGATTTTAATATGAAAATATCTTCTAAAATTAAAGACGAACTTATCTGCTTGGTTTGTACACGAAAGATAAGATCATCTCATTTGAGCACAGTTTCCGTTGTTTTAAGAAAACAGTGGATGATTGTATTCAAATTAGCTTGGGTTTCAAGTCTTGTTAGATGTACTGATCAAAACGACATGAAGGTAAATAAACTGAACAGAGTTTGTTGTCCGCAACTGAGAAGTCGGCGAGCTAGTTTACGAGAGCAGAGTGTTGCTAAAAGTGACCTAATAAATTTGTTATGTTAAACGTGAATCGTGTAGTCTAAGTGTACTGTAATTACCAAGTTCAGTTAGCTAGGATATGAGCAGAGTCACGTCACGCGCGAGGAGCAAAGCCCAGGAGGGGGGGGGGGGGGGGGGGGGGGGGGGGGGGGGGGGATACTTCCAAAAAATTTGGGTAGGGGTGTGCCGCTGGGCTATAAAACCCCTTACCCTGTACCAGACTACAAAACGATAATTTTGCGACCCTGTTTCAGACTAAAACGATTTTGTAACGATTTTTTCTAACCAAAAGGACTAAAACTAGTAAGCAGCAGTTGTAAAGCTTCCTTCCTACGCGCGTATCGATTCGTCTGACTAACATAAATCCAGAGTATCAATTAACGATCTTTGTGCCAACTTCTGGGGAACTGATACCCTGTTCCAGACCAAAAAATGTCGTTTGTTATACCCTGTTCCAGACCAAACTGCTTAAAAAACCATACCCTGTTCAGTGGCAACGTACCTATATAGCGTATATAAGGGAGTGCCCCCCCCCCCCCCGGAGCGAAGCCGCGAGAAGAAGCGATGCGTGCTGGCGATTTCGTTGGCGCGCGATGGCAAAATACGCGCGTGTCGAAGCCACGAACGCGCAAAGTACGCCCGTGGCTGTTTGGAGGACTTTGAAGCATTTACAGTTGTTATAGTACCCTAGGTGAAAAGGTTTTTTTTCCTCTGCGCAAACTGAGCGGTGAGTCACGACGGCAAAGCCAAAGTAAAAACAAAATCGCTTTTTTTTGCTGTCCTTTATCTTCGTCAAGGAAAAAAATATCCACAGACACGCGGGTATTGTTGTAGTTTTCTACACATAAAGAGTTCGATCTACTAGAAGTTTTAGTTAGCATTTCTGTGAAATGTAATTACCTTTTCCAGCCCGCTTTGAATATTATGAGTGATTCTAACATGGTGGAGTCACTTGTAGTGTCGACGAAGACCGGACTCGAGAGAGCGGCGGAAATCGAGGCCGTAGAACATAGGTTGAAAACAACGGACTCATTTGATGCGTGCATGTACGTGCTGAGGAAAGATAAGACGGAACAAAAACAACAGTGACGTTAGACTATGTGTTTGACATAAGATACCAGAAATGCGGTTTCTTTGTGAAGGAAACAAAGATGTAAGTAATTAAGTTGCGTCTTTATTGATAAAAAGATAAAATTAAGTTGTACCAGTACACATGGCTGTAGACTGCGAGCAGTCGGTCTTTCTCCTCAGATCTTTGGCGCGAGCGAAAATGTTATAATTATGCAATATAAGTGTATAGTGGGGGAAAATCGCGTGACATTTATAGCAGGAAGCAAGATGAGAACTGTTCTTTGATGGATTCTTGTGTAATAATTCGTCGTCTATTTATAGTATGTCAATAATTTCGCGGCGTGTTACTATGTCAATAATTTCGCGGCGTGTAATTACGTACAGAGATAAAGGCGGGTTTTTTTTGACAGGTTTTTTTTCGATTTCTCAGGTTTCTCACTTTCGTGAAGTCAACCGAATCCCTTTGTTTTGACTGTGATTGAAACGCCTCGTATGTACAGTGGAACCCGGATAAGATGGACACCAAGGGGACACGCAATTTCAATGTATTAAGCAACGTCTAATGACTGCAGTAAAAGGCCAAGGAAGTGAAACTTTTGTGTTATGCCTGCCACGCAGGCTACTTTTGTGTGAGCACAGTGAGCAGAGAACGTTAGGTCTACAAGGGTCAAACACCGGAAGAAAGACAGTTGTCAAACATGTCATGACAAATGAAAATATACAGTGCACAGATAAGCGAGGTTAACTTTGTATGAGAGCGAAAAAGTGTCCGTTGTCCGTATTAGCGGGCTAGTGTAAGATAAAATATATGAGCTTTTCGTCGGGACAAACAAAACTGTCCGTGGAAAGCGGGTATCCGTATTAAGCGGGTGTGCGAAAGGGGAGGGGATTGCGTGTACTAACTTTCGAGTGCCTCCCGAGTTTGTAGGGGGGTCCCGCCGGGACAATTTTGATATTTCACATTTCGTGCGTTTTGATATGAAACCAGGCCAGCAAAAAGCGAACGTATAAAACATAAAAATTTCTTGTACTTTTAAAATTCAAAATTAAATGGATTTTTGACAAACAAGAAACTTTATGTGACATGTAATTTACAATTTACGGACAAAGGTATCTATTGATTCTTGGTTTTCACGTGACGTCATCAAATTCTAAAATTCAAAACCGCGAGGCCTACAGATTTTTACCTTCATTCAAGAAAAGATTACCTAAGGGACTGTGCAATAATTATCAGGAGGGGGGGGGGGGGGGGTGGAAAATGAGCTTCATGTAGCCAAATATTAGGTAATACCCCCCTCCTAAAGGAGTGAATTTAGTTATGTTCAACGTCCGGTGAAGGCTAGCTAGGCCCGAAGGGCCGGAAAAATTTTCGGTCCCCACCTTATAAATTAGGTATGGATTCGCCAATGTAATATGTACTTGAAATAAAATGTTAAGCCCCCCCCTCTCTTGAGTGACTTATTTTACCTAGAGCCCCCCCCTCTCCTTGCTTTGATTTTACTTTATGCCCCCCCCCCCCCTCTGGTTTTTCCAACCCCCCCCCCCCCCCTCCTGGTAATTATTGCACAGTCCCTAAAATATATATATTTTCACAATTTCTTAGCTCGATCTCATGCCTTCCTTTTGAAAATAGAACGGTTTAAATTTCCGAGTTCATCGTTACGTGACATCAGCAGGACGGCCGTGACAGAGCTGTTCCGTATCTAAAAACATGACTCTTCGGGTGATTTTCAGCATTCTAAACAATTTAAGTTTAAGGATAAATATTTATCTAAATATTCGAAAGTTCACAAGAGAGAAAACAAACCTCCTTTCTGGCAAAAGTGAACTCCAGATGTTTTTTCCTATTTCCGGCGCCCATGTTGGAGCCCCTCAGACGGACTCCAACTGGGTACCCTCCAACTGGCGTTTCCATACTGAGCTCTATAAGTCCTATAAATTTGTGTGGAACATTTTGACAAATAAACTCGAGTACGGAATACCGCACAAACCTGAGACTTGGACTGATTCCTTATTTATTCATTATCTATGACATCCACACATTTGAGACACATGCTGAGCCCTTTTGCAGTTCATTATTGGGGTACCCAGTCTTCTCTCATTTTGATAGAGCCTGGGGATTAAAATTTCGGATGAGGGTTTTAGGTCGAAATTTATCGTTAACGTTAAATTCAGCTGATAGAATCTCAAGATCTGGTCCAAAATTAAATGTGTCACCCAGCAAATCTACAAATGGCGCGCCTTCGATGTTATCTTCGTTGATTCAGGCTTCATTTCCAGACTACACCAGTTAGCGAATTAGAGCTTTTAATTCACTTTATTTTCAGGCGTCGGTCCACGGACGCACCTGTCGCACCCCTCGCCCTACGGGCCTGATTATTTTAGTGGGGTTAGCCAAAGCAAGGGATGTTGCCTGTAACAAAGAAAAAAATTACAAAACCAACAAAGTTGCTGCACTACTCAACGGCGACAAACTCGGAGAACGAAGTCGTGACCAATATTATCAATTGAGAGGTCTTGGTCTCTCTGCAAATACTGATTTAAAAAGAATAAAAGTTGTGGAAATAAACTAAATATAAAATGTAACGTAATAAATAAATCTAGTCATGCACGTGGCAAAACATGTAGCGGGTTTGCGTGACGAATTCAAATTCAAAGTTTGCGCTTGTTTCACGGTAATTGTTCATGCATTATTACATTTACACTGATGTATCTAAAACTATTATAGCAACAACCTGTAGTTTGTTTATAATTCACGGAAATCAAACAATAATGTCGTCACTTTCTATTCACATCTTATATTTTTCGCGTGACAACTTGTTATGTAAATAAACAGCCAGGAAATACTTGCATTTTAAAAGACTAAAGAACTGGTAACCAAGTACCCAGGTGTTCCCCTCCCGCTTACTCGATTTGGCACGAAATGACTTCCTGAGATAGGAAGGGCCGGCACACAAACCCGCTCCCGGGTAAACGTACGTACCCCTCTCCAGAGAGAGAGAGAATGTCTAGGAACAGTCCTGCTAGGAAAACTAGGCTGAAGGAATTACCAGGTTTAAGAGGCTGTCTCTGTTAAAACCGACCAGTCGATTTTTCTTCGAAATTTGGATTTTTCTCATATGCTGGGATTTTGAAGCCTTTACCAAAGTAATCACTAAAATGAGTATTATTTGATCAAAAATTCTAACTGGAGTTATTTATGATCGATCAAAGTTTGGGCCGGTTGGCACTAATTTCGGGACCCCGGAACTGCAAAAATGACGCATATTGCCGTCGCCACCAAAAATAAATATTCGTCCTAAAGATCAAATTCTTTTTTAATCTATAGATATATCATAGAATTTTGTTCAGACTGTTGCAATTATAATTCAATTGTGTTACTTCGGCGGTAAAAATTAGATTTTCTACCACACCTAAACGAGTTTTGAACGAAACTCGAAACTAGCTCAACTTTGAGGGCAAATTTTAAAAATGCATCTTATGTTTTAGTATCGACTTGTTAATATTATTCACGGCATTTCCGAGAATCCACCTTACTGATTGAAATCGCGAGAGTCCCCTAACCCGTTTACTCGGCTCATGGGCCTCAATGTATGCGCATTCTCTGAGTAAAAAATGCAGTAGCCATGAGCACGCGTCGCGGGCCTATTTTTAACTTTGCCGCTGCCCTTTGCCAACTTCTTGTTGTATGAAGAAAAAACTGTTATTTTCCCTTGTCTAATTAAATATTTCGCTTGTTTCTTTACATGAAAATAGCACTTACACTCGGCACGAAAATCGACATTTTCTCTGAAAATAGGAAGAAATTCTGATGCAATATTTTGGCTACTTGTAGCTTAAATAGAAACTGTAACGCCGTCAACTAAAGGTCAATATGGAAGAGAAATTCTCTGGTGGCTAATTCTGTACGACGTCAATCATGTTCACCATGTAATAATCATTTAAACCGTGTTGTTGTTTTGGCTAGGTTTCTATATTAAAGTTTAAAGCTTTCCTGCTGAGTAGAAATTGTAATATCTAACCAAATGCCGTCAACTAAAAGCAAATAAACATTTGACAATCCACTGAATCCAAAACAAAACAGAAATCCTCTATTGTGGTTGAGGTGCATGTAATAGGTTTAAACAGAACACAAATTCTCTGGTGGCTATTAAAAATTTTAGTCACAGACGTAAAGTTGAATGACAACGGAAAATCATTTTCCGCAGGTATCACAGCGCACCTTGTGATGTGTCACGTTCCTTGCTGTTACTTCATCACTTAGTAACGCAAAAAATGGTTAATGCGCATCTATATCTTTCAACACCTACTACTACGAGCGCGGTCACCAAGTTACTACGGGGAAAAAAAGAGTCCATTGCTTGAAGCGGCCGCCCCATGGGCGTCGACCGCTTAAAAAAACTTTTCCATTGCTCGAAGCGGCCGCCCCATGGGCGTCGGCCGCTTAAAAACTTTTCCATTCCTTGAAACGGCGACGCCTACGGGCGTCGGCCGCTTAAACATAAATATTTCACGCAAGTTGACGGTTTTGCATTTTGTATATGCCAGTCTCTTCTAAAGCTTTTTGAGCCGTGACTCTATGTTTTAGTTTGAACGTGGAGTTATGTTGATTGGATCAAACGTACATGTTCTTCTTGCAAACCCCTTGAATATTTTTGCTCTCCATCATTTGATGCTTGATGAGTGCCGGCGCAAGTCGATGCCCGGTTGATGCACTGAATTTCTTACCGGCTGTTTCTTGCTCTTCCTTTAAAACACAATCGGCCTCGTTTCTCTTTGAATATTAAACGAAGCTAAAGCTTTAGATAACCCTTCTTCTATACTCTCCATCTCACGAGTTTACAAAAAGCGTTCGACTTTCACTTCATCACTATCCTGATCACTATCGCTTTGCGTCCCCTGAAGAGTCCCTTGGGAGATTACCTGAACATTTTGATTGACGTGTACGCATTCTCAGCCAATCCGAATTTCCCGTACGCTGGCGTACGGACCGACTAAACAAACCTTCGTTTCCGGGCAGGCGGTCTTTCAGACCCTCCCGCCCCAGACTCTGGCGGCTCCGCCGCTCGCGACAGCGGCTTCTCCGCTTACGAATTTAGCCTTCGCAACAAGACCGCCAGCTACGCAGGCTATGCAGTGTTTCAAAAGTCTGCCTCAAAATCCCGTCGTCAAGAAGCCAACTAAGTGCAGCGCACTCAGCCAATTAGGAGCGAGTAATTTTGCCGCTTGTCCAATCAGAATCAAGTAATCATGCCCTTTATTACCAAAAAGTGCCCTAATCGGATTCAGTAATTTTGCCCTCTATGTGATAAAACTAGAAAGCGTAGACTGTTCAAAGTGATTTTCAGTTTAATTCACAGTAATCTGGCATCGGAAAAGCATCTGGGCGATGACATGAAGGGGTGACTATTAAGCCATTGCTTAAAAAACCGCTCTGAAGTTTTATTTGAGATCACTAAAATCGGTCTAAAAAGAAAAGAAATAGCTAAATTAAATACTCGCTAAATTTGTTTACATTTTAGATCAATTCGTACTGAAAACGTAACTTTTAAATTCAAGGCACAACATAAAGAGGTAAGCAAAAAATATTGATAATTTTTTTCGCTAACAGTTAAACGGACCTACCCAAAGTATCATAAAAAGTATCATAAAAAACTTGCCGCAGATCGTACGCGCTCGCTAGCCAGTTGACGACTCTTGTTGATGGCCTACAGAATACTGGCAATGTTTGTCTGCATTAATGAAAATTCTTCGCATAATGAGCATGCATCGTTTCGAGGACGGCAAAGGAAGTTGGTGAAGTTACTAAATAGGACCACATGAATATCCATTTTGATCTCCGGAACTGATTTTTTTGCTAAAAAATAACAAAAAAAATTAAACGATACTCGGTGCCAGTGTGTACTCCAAAACAAAGCAAACGAAAGCCTAAGTATAAACGGACTGCAAAATGTAATACAGTGGAACCCCTATTAAGCGGTCACCCTCAGGGAAATGGCAATTGGCCGCCTTAACAGGGATTCGTCATTAATTAGCATAAGGCGTGGATAGGTGGAATCACATCAAGACGATAATAAACGTGTTTGAATGTTTTTATCAGTCGTCACTTCTATTTCTGACTATTGTCTGTCATCAGCTTTTTCAAAGCAAGGTTGAACTACGTGTAATTGATTCTTGGTGGTCGCTTAATAGGGGTAAAAAAAGTAGAAGAATCCTCAATGGGGCGGCCAAAAGGTGGCCGTGGCCGCTTAATACAGGTGGCCGCTTAATTGGGGTTTTATTACAGTATTATACTGACAATAGTTTCGGGATTTGATAATTGGCCCTTAATAGGGAAGGGGGGGGGGGGGGGAGGGGGGGGGGTTCTACTTCTACTGTATACTCATTTATGAACGTAAATATGAAAATCATTTTCATGCTGAAATAAATAATATCACAAGTGATACGTTACAAGGTAGGATGATATATTATCTCTAGCCTGCAAAACAGGCGTATTTTGTGCGAGCGAGCGCTAAATATTCCATCGATAAATAAACTAGTAATGCCTATGACCTCGGGATGTGAGGCGTAGTTGTGGGGGCTAACATATTTTCAAGTCTTTTGAAGGGGTTGGGGCATTAAGGCCCAACTTATACGTCGCATTTTTGCCGCGTCAAATGAAATTCAAGCCGCAGAAATCTCGCTGGTATTACTTGATTCAACTATAGGTTGTAATACACCATGGAAGCAACGTGTTCTAACGTGTTCTACTTTGCTATTTGTGTGGGCATTGCGCTGATTTAAAGCCATTTCAGCGAGTTTTCTGGGACTTGAATTACATTCGACGCGACTGAAATGCGAATAACAGGGACTTAACAGGACTTTTACTACATATGACCAGCTTCATTGGGGGAAAGCGTGTCAATGCAATAAAAATATGACATTTCGTTTCTGATCCTACATATTTACATATTTGTAAGCAAAATATTGTCTATGAATGTTTTACTTATCTTCGTATGAAGGTACAAAATGGTAAAAACACAACACATGAACATTTCACGGCAACCATTTTAAAAGGTAGGGCAAATATATATTGCGAAACATACAGGACAAATAGCTAGCGTGCAATAAAAGCTCTGGAATAGTTTGTGACAGATACCAAGCTAAGGAATCAGAGCTGTGCTGGGAGCCTGGGAAGTATACAGTCACGTGTTCAGTTTACCATACATTTTGTCTGTCAATTTTCCCGCCAAATTTGACTCGATCTAGATTTGATTTCCGGCTATGTTTATTCTACTTTCATAACTTTAAAATGATAGCCGCAACCGTGAAATGTTTTTTCTTTTCTTTTCTGTATTGCCCAAAGCATAGTTTGATATATTTTCCTAGCCTGTACAAAGCGGCGATTGCGCCAGCTTCCCAGGCCACTAGTAAGTTATAGTGTTCAATGTACAACTGAGCAGTAGTCTGATGACACATAACTGGTTTCATTACTCTTGGAAGAATCGGCATGTTACACAAAGGCGAGCACATGAAGTCCTGCGTGAGCGGTTACCGAGACATGTTAGAGAGCGTCACTGTACTTCCTTGCTCGCAGTCCAGTATGACAAGAGATTCGCATGTCATGTTGTTGCTTATTTCACTGCGGTGCGAGACTGAACCCTTCTTGAGCTTGTTTGCTGGACCCCACTCAGCCTGTCACATAGCATAAATGTTTTATTAGTAATACAGCATATTTCCTTTCTTCTCTCCAATACAAATCAGTGATACCCAGCCGATCAACCAAACCCGTTTAACGCATACCTATACGAAAATAAAATGCTGACCAAAAACAAATTATACACAAACCCAAATCCACCTCTTTGAGAAAAGAAGTGGTTTCTGAATGAATGCGAGAATTAATGCTCAGTCACCCTCCATGATACATACAACTGTTATGAGCCTGTTAATGCTCAGTCACCCTTCCATGATACATACAACTGTTATGAGCCTGTGTCAACATCATAACATGTCAATATTTAGTGACGGGGAGGTGCAAAGGGTTTTGGGGACTTTTTTTTGGGGGGGGGGGGGAGGGGGGGGGGGGGCAGGGGGGTAGAAATCTTTTTGGTGGGGTCTAAAGATTTTTGGCAGCGCCTTTTGTTTTAGAGTTATAAAAAATGTATCGCTCCCCACTTTGAAGAAATGGACTGCTAGTCTGCCTAAAGTTTGTGACAGATGCATGACGAACGAATAATGGGGGACGGATTAATTATCTCGCACTCTCTTAATGTTCTTTTTAACTTTTATGCGAGAAAAAGATACATTTTTGGGGTTAGACGTTGGACTTTTTGGGGTTTAGTTTTAGCCTAACAGCACTTTTGGGGGTCTACAAAATTGGCTCCATTCGCCACCTCCCGCTCCCCATCACTAAAATACCTGAATACCCTAATTATTCTAACACTGGGTACGTGGGGAGGGGATGTGGTATCCACCGGCTTGTGGGTGTGCCCATAAACAATGCTTATCTCTTCCATTATTGGGCAGTTTTGGAATTAGCAGTCTGACACGGCAAAGGAGTTCGGGTATAATTAGTCAGGTAATGCATGACTACTTTAAGCAATAAGTACAAAAGTTCCTCGTTCAACACAACTGAATTCCCTCCATCCATTTTTAAAAATTTTGAAGTCTGCATACAATGTAAAGAATTTTGTTACTATAGTACCATTTTGCTACGAATACCTGAGGATTGGTTAAGGGATGGACCATTTTTTTTTTTTTTTGCTTGTGGAGTGAGTGAACTCGACTTTGGTGTGTGCCACGATTTTTTTTTTCCTCTATTTTTGCTGTGCAGGAATTTTTTTTTTGGTGTGATTGGCCAAACCCCACCCCCCCCCCCCCCCCCCCCCCCCCCACCCCCCCCCCACCCCCCCCCCACCCCACCCCACCCCCCCCCCCCCCCCCCCACCCCCCCAACCCCCCCCCCCCCCCTCCCCCCCCCCCCCCCCCCCCCCTCCCACCCCCCCCCCCCCCCCCCCACCCCCCCCCCCCCCCCCCCCAACCCCCCCCCACTCCCCCCCCCCCCCCCCCCCCCCCCCCCCCCCCCCCCCCCCCCCACCCCCCCCCCCCCCCCCCCCCCCCCCCCCCACCCCCCCCCCCCCCCCCCCCCCCCCCCCCCCCCTTTCATTTCTTTTTTTCACATTCCCCCCCCCCCCCCCCCCCCCCTCCCCCCCCCCCCCCCCCCCCCCCCCCCCCCCCCCCCCCCGCACCCCCCACCCCCCCCCCCCCCCCCCCCCCCCCCCCCCCCCCCCCCCCCCCCCCCCCCCCCCCCCCCCCCCCCCTCCCCCCCCCACCCCCCCCCCCCCCCACCCCCCCCCCCCCCCCCCCCCCCCCCCCCCCCACCCCCCTCCCCCCCCCCCCCCCCCCCCCCCCCCCCCCCCCCCCCCACCCCCCCCCCCCCCCCCCACCCCCACCCCCTCCCCACGCCCCGTACCAAAAAAATCAAAATCGGGGTCCATCCCTAAGTTAGTTTGAGATACTAATATCTCATCCTAATATCTCAATGCTCGTGCAAGCGGCGGGCAGAGGAGATTGCGTACAGTAGGAATTTTAATTTCGAACAATGGCCGTCTACATAGCACAAATTAAAGGATGTGGGGCGATATACAACCAACTTATCACAAGCCACCGTGGGGTTAATAATACACCGTTGTGGGGAAAGCGGGCATACACAGGCGCTGAGGATACTTCCGTTACCCAAATGCATTAAGTTTTAATAAACGCAGATCCTGTCACAGATGCATGTCAGGAGAGAAAAATTCTTTTATTGGATATTACCAATTATAGTTTTAGGTCAAGGTACTGACTTAGACTTACAGAGGGGAACTTCGATTTCTCGAAGGCACCCGATTAACTCGAACCACAAAGCCGTTTCTCTTGGATTTACCTCACTCAATACTTTTACCCCGACGATTTCTCCAACCCCAGTCTGCGTCGCTGGGTGCTACCGAACCCTCGATAACTCGAAACTCCCTCAAACTCGAACCAATTCGTGGCTCCCCGTGGGAAAAAAAATCTGTCATCTGTCACTGGAAATACATGATCAAAGGTTCCTTTGTAAGGGAAAAGAGGGTTCAGGGAATAAAGAGCTCTTTCTCTTTTTCTCGCATTTCCACCTTCTAGTAGCAGCCCAACAAACTCGCGCTCTATATTAGTGTTATTATTCGCTGTAACAGGCTTAAACACAGTTGAGACTCTGCTTACAATTTACTGCTTCGTCTTAATTTTTTTTCTTAAATCTGAAAGATCTGTATCTGACAGCAAAAAGTGTGTTTATAGTATTTTGTTATGACAATATGCCTACTTGTAAAACACGTCGATCCTAGTGCGACTCAGTCAAGTAACTCATGTTTGGGGAGCAGGGATGGCGACCCAGTGGTGAGAGAGCTCCCCTCCCACCAATGTGGTACTGTATGTGCCAATTATATCCCATTTGATGTCCTTGGTGCTGTTTTTTATTTTATGAGGAGTGGTTTTCATTGAAAAAAAGTGTCGTGAAACCAAAAACCAAAGCAATTATTAATGGCCAATCACAACAAAACGTTGAACAAACGTAAATGAAAAAATGAGAACTCAAAAGCAAATACACTATAGGCCGGCGCTAAGCGCGGGGAAAAACTGCGTGTGGGACCAAGTCGAGATGGTTATTGGTTTTGCATCTGATTGGTTAAGCAAGGTGACGCGAGTTTTTTAAAACCAATCCCAGAACGTAGTCAAAGCAAAAACCAAAGCAATTTTCAAGAAATTTATTACTTTCGCATACTCAATTGAAATTATACCGCTCTATTCTGGTTGTTTGAGTTTGTTGTTGGTTCTCCTCCTTGCTCCAAGGGTTTTCTCCAGGGCTCTCCGGTTTTCCTCCCTCCTCAAAAACCAACAATTCTAAATTCCAATTAGATCTCGGATCCGAGGGCCACAGGGTTGT